>CM037460.1:9024485-9514668 GCA_021014325.1 Plazaster borealis | reverse complement strand
GGAGCTATGGTCAAAGACAGCGCAGAGTTTATGTCAAATCTTTTTTCGGCAGAAAGTTTCTTGCGTGTGTTAGTATAGGCAGCCCCAGTTAGTTATTTTGGTGGCGCTGGTAGCCCTACTCCCTGGCCGCTCGCCTCGCCTACAAAATCGTCACAGACACACAACTAAAACCAGTCGAGAGCCCTTGAGATGGGCTTTCCAACGGTATAAAACTTGTGCAAATCCAACAATATTCTGAGGGTGATCTGACCGTCCTTAACTTGTGTTTGTCTCTTTGACAGCTCTGTGTACAAAAATCCCGTTGAACATGCTCTTGAGCAGCATTCGGAGTATCCCCACTTGCTGGTCGTTTCCGGTCCGAAGATGGCGCAAAGTGACCACAAAAGCCCGATTTTCGGCTGCAGGGATATGTCAGGCACAGGCAGGTACAAACTGGGTCGCTCTAGCATGCTTGGCTCGAAAGCTATGGTCAAAGACAGCGCAGAGTTTATGTCAAATCTTTTTTCGGCAGAAAATTTCTTGCGTGTGTTAGTATAGGCAGCCCCAGTTAGTTATTTTGGTGGCGCTAGTAGCCCTACTCCCTGGCCGCTCGCCTCGCCTACAAAATCGTCACAGACACACAACCAAAACCAGTCGAGAGCCCTTGAGATGGGCTTTCCAACGGTATAAAACTTGTGCAAATCCAACAATATTCTGAGGGTGATCTGACCGTCCTTAACTTGTGTTTGTCTCTTTGACAGCTCTGTGTACAAAAATCCCGTTGAACATGCTCTTGAGCAGCATTCGGAGTATCCCCACTTGCTGGTCGTTTCTGGTCCGAAGATGGCGCAAAGTGACCACAAAAGCCCAATTTTCGGATGCAGGGATATGTCAGGCACAGGCAGGTACAAACTGGATCGCTCTACCATGCTTGGCTCGGGAGCTATGGTCAAAGACAGCGCAGAGTTTATGTCAAATCTTTTTTCGGCAGAAAATTTCTTGCGTGTGTTAGTATAGGCAGCCCCAGTTAGTTATTTTGGTGGCGCTAGTAGCCCTACTCCCTGGCCGCTCGCCTCGCCTACAAAATCGTCACAGACACACAGCTACAACCAGTCGAGAGCCCTTGAGATGGGCTTTCCAACGGTATAAAACTTGTGCAAATCCAACAATATTCTGAGGGTGATCTGACCGTACTTAACTTGTGTTTGTCTCTTTGACAGCTCTGTGTACAAAAATCCCGTTGAACATGCTCTTGAGCAGCATTCGGAGTATCCCCGATGCTGGTCGTTTCCGGACCGAAGATGGCGCAAAGTGACCACAAAAGCCCAATTTTCGGATGCAGGGATATGTCAGGCACAGGCAGGTACAAACTGGATCGCTCTAGCATGCTTGGCTCGGGAGCTATGGTCAAAGACAGCGCAGAGTTTATGTCAAATCTTTTTTCGGCAGAAAATTTCTTGCGTGTGTTAGTATAGGCAGCCCCAGTTAGTTATTTTGGTGGCGCTAGTAGCCCTACTCCCTGGCCGCTCGCCTCGCCTACAAAATCGTCACAGACACACAACTAAAACCAGTCGAAAGCCCTTGAGATAAGCTTTCCAACGGTATAAAAATTGGGCAAATCCAACAATATTCCGAGGGTGATCTGACCGTCCTTAACTTGTGTTTGTCTCTTTGACAGCTCTGTGTACAAAAATCCCGTTGAACATGCTCTTGAGCAGCATTCGGAGTATCCCCGATGCTGGTCGTTTCCGGTCCGAAGATGGCGCAAAGTGACCACAAAAGCCCAATTTTCGGATGCACGGATATGTCAGGCACAGGCAGGTACAAACTGGATCGCTCTAGCATGCTTGGCTCGGGAGCTATGGTCAAAGACAGCGCAGAGTTTATGTCAAATCTTTTTTCGGCAGAAAATTTCTTGCGTGTGTTGGTATAGGCAGCCCCAGTTAGTTATTTTGGTGGCGCTAGTAGCCCTACTCCCTGGCCGCTCGCCTCGCCGATAAAATCGTCACAGACACACAATTAAAACCAGTCGAGAGCCCTTGAGATGGGCTTTCCAACGGTATAAAACTTGGGCAAATCCAACAATATTCTGAGGGTGATCTGACCGTCCTTAACTTGTGTTTGTCTCTTTGACAGCTCTGTGTACAAAAATCCCGTTGAACATGCTCTTGAGCTGCATTCGGAGTATCCCCGATGCTGGTCGTTTCCGGTCCGAAGATGGCGCAAAGTGACCACAAAAGCCCAATTTTCGGATGCAGGGATATGTCAGGCACAGGCAGGTACAAACTGGATCGCTCTAGCATGCTTGGCTCGGGAGCTATGGTCAAAGACAGCGCAGAGTTTATGTCAAATCTTTTTTCGGCAGAAAATTTCTTGCGTGTGTTAGTATAGGCAGCCCCAGTTAGTTATTTTGGTGGCGCTAGTAGCCCTACTCCCTGGCCGCTCGCCTCGCCTACAAAATCGTCACAGACACACAGCTACAACCAGTCGAGAGCCCTTGAGATGGGCTTTCCAACGGTATAAAACTTGTGCAAATCCAACAATATTCTGAGGGTGATCTGACCGTCCTTAACTTGTGTTTGTCTCTTTGACAGCTCTGTGTACAAAAATCCCGTTAAACATGCTCTTGAGCAGCATTCGGAGTATCCCCACTTGCTGGTCGTTTCCGGTCCGAAGATGGCGCAAAGTGACCACAAAAGTCCAATTTTCGGATGCAGGGATATGTCAGGCACAGGCAGGTACAAACTGGATCGCTCTAGCATGCTTGGCTCGGGAGCTATGGTCAAAGACAGCGCAGAGTTTATGTCAAATCTTTTTTCGGCAGAAAATTTCTTGCGTGTGTTAGTATAGGCAGCCCCAGTTAGTTATTTTGGTGGCACTAGTAGCCCTACTCCCTGGCCGCTCGCCTCGCCTACAAAATCGTCACAGACACACAGCTACAACCAGTCGAAAGCCCTTGAGATGGGCTTTCCAACGGTATAAAACTTGTGCAAATCCAACAATATTCTGAGGGTGATCTGACCGTCCTTAACTTGTGTTTGTCTCTTTGACAGCTATGTGTACAAAAATCCCGTTGAACATGCTCTTGAGCAGCATTCGAAGTATCCCCACTTGCTGGTCGTTTCCGGTCCGAAGATGGCGCAAAGTGACCACAAAAGCCCAATTTTCGGATGCAGGGATATGTCAGGCACAGGCAGGTACAAACTGGATTGCTCTAGCATGCTTGGCTCGGGAGCTATGGTCAAAGACAGCGCAGAGTTTATGTCAAATCTTTTTTCGGCAGAAAATTTCTTGCGTGTGTTAGTATAGGCAGCCCCAGTTAGTTATTTTGGTGGCGCTAGTAGCCCTACTCCCTGGCCGCTCGCCTCGCCTACAAAATCGTCACAGACACACAACTAAAACCAGTCGAGAGCCCTTGAGATGGGCTTTCCAACGGTATAAAACTTGTGCAAATCCAACAATATTCTGAGGGTGATCTGACCGTCCTTAACTTGTGTTTGTCTCTTTGACAGCTCTGTGTACAAAAATCCCGTTAAACATGCTCTTGAGCAGCATTCGGAGTATCCCCACTTGCTGGTCGTTTCCGGTCCGAAGATGGCGCAAAGTGACCACAAAAGCCCGATTTTCGGATGCAGGGATATGTCAGGCACAGGCAGGTACAAACTGGATCGCTCTAGCATGCTTGGCTCGGGAGCTATGGTCAAAGACAGCGCAGAGTTTATGTCAAATCTTTTTTCGGCAGAAAATTTCTTGCGTGTGTTAGTATAGGCAGCCCCAGTTAGTTATTTTGGTGGCGCTAGTAGCCCTACTCCTTGGCCGCTCGCCTCGCCTACAAAATCGTCACAGACACACAGCTACAACCAGTCGAGAGCCCTTGAGATGGGCTTTCCAACGGTATAAAACTTGTGCAAATCCAACAATATTCTGAGGGTGATCTGACCGTCCTTAACTTGTGTTTGTCTCTTTGACAGCTCTGTGTACAAAAATCCCGTTGAACATGCTCTTGAGCAGCATTCGGAGTATCCCCGATGCTGGTCGTTTCCGGTCCGAAGATGGCGCAAAGTGACCACAAAAGCCCAATTTTCGGATGCAGGGATATGTCAGGCACAGGCAGGTACAAACTGGATTGCTCTAGCATGCTTGGCTCGGGAGCTATGGTCAAAGACAGCGCAGAGTTTATGTCAAATCTTTTTTCGGCAGAAAATTTCTTGCGTGTGTTAGTATAGGCAGCCCCAGTTAGTTATTTTGGTGGCGCTAGTAGCCCTACTCCATGGCCGCTCGCCTCGCCTACAAAATCGTCACAGACACACAACTAAAACCAGTCGAGAGCCCTTGAGATGGGCTTTCCAACGGTATAAAACTTGTGCAAATCCAACAATATTCTGAGGGTGATCTGACCGTCCTTAACTTGTGTTTGTCTCTTTGACAGCTCTGTGTACAAAAATCCCGTTAAACATGCTCTTGAGCAGCATTCGGAGTATCCCCACTTGCTGGTCGTTTCCGGTCCGAAGATGGCGCAAAGTGACCACAAAAGCCCAATTTTCGGATGCAGGGATATGTCAGGCACAGGCAGGTACAAACTGGATCGCTCTAGCATGCTTGGCTCGGGAGCTATGGTCAAAGACAGCGCAGAGTTTATGTCAAATCTTTTTTCGGCAGAAAATTTCTTGCGTGTGTTAGTATAGGCAGCCCCAGTTAGTTATTTTGGTGGCGCTAGTAGCCCTACTCCCTGGCCGCTCGCCTCGCCTACAAAATCGTCACAGACACACAGCTACAACCAGTCGAGAGCCCTTGAGATGGGCTTTCCAACGGTATAAAACTTGTGCAAATCCAACAATATTCTGAGGGTGATCTGACCGTCCTTAACTTGTGTTTGTCTCTTTGACAGCTCTGTGTACAAAAATCCCGTTGAACATTCTCTTGAGCAGCATTCGGAGTATCCCCACTTGCTGGTCGTTTCCGGTCCGAAGATGGCGCAAAGTGACCACAAAAGCCCAATTTTCGGATGCAGGGATATGTCAGGCACAGGCAGGTACAAACTCGATCGCTCTAGCATGCTTGGCTCGGGAGCTATGGTCAAAGACAGCGCAGAGTTTATGTCAAATCTTTTTTCGGCAGAAAATTTCTTGCGTGTGTTAGTATAGGCAGCCCCAGTTAGTTATTTTGGTGGCGCTAGTAGCCCTACTCCTTGGCCGCTCGCCTCGCCTACAAAATCGTCACAGACACACAGCTAAAACCAGTCGAGAGCCCTTGAGATGGGCTTTCCAACGGTATAAAACTTGTGCAAATCCAACAATATTCTGAGGGTGATCTGACCGTCCTTAACTTGTGTTTGTCTCTTTGACAGCTCTGTGTACAAAAATCCCGTTGAACATGCTCTTGAGCAGCATTCGGAGTATCCCCGATGCTGGTCGTTTCCGGTCCGAAGATGGCGCAAAGTGACCACAAAAGCCCAATTTTCGGATGCAGGGATATGTCAGGCACAGGCAGGTACAAACTCGATCGCTCTAGCATGCTTGGCTCGGGAGCTATGGTCAAAGACAGCGCAGAGTTTATGTCAAATCTTTTTTCGGCAGAAAATTTCTTGCGTGTGTTAGTATAGGCAGCCCCAGTTAGTTATTTTGGTGGCACTAGTAGCCCTACTCCCTGGCCGCTCGCCTCGCCTACAAAATCGTCACAGACACACAGTTACAACCAGTCGAGAGCCCTTGAGATGGGCTTTCCAACGGTATAAAACTTGTGCAAATCCAACAATATTCTGAGGGTGATCTGACCGTCCTTAACTTGTGTTTGTCTCTTTGACAGCTCTGTGTACAAAAATCCCGTTGAACATGCTCTTGAGCAGCATTCGGAGTATCCCCACTTGCTGGTCGTTTCCGGTCCGAAGATGGCGCAAAGTGACCACAAAAGCCCAATTTTCGGATGCAGGGATATGTCAGGCACAGGCAGGTACAAACTGGATCGCTCTAGCATGCTTGGCTCGGGAGCTATGGTCAAAGACAGCGCAGAGTTTATGTCAAATCTTTTTTCGGCAGAAAATTTCTTGCGTGTGTTAGTATAGGCAGCCCCAGTTAGTTATTTTGATGGCGCTAGTAGCCCTACTCCATGGCCGCTCGCCTCGCCTACAAAATCGTCACAGACACACAACTAAAACCAGTCGAGAGCCCTTGAGATGGGCTTTCCAACGGTATAAAACTTGGGCAAATCCAACAATATTCTGAGGGTGATCTGACCGTCCTTAACTTGTGTTTGTCTCTTTGACAGCTCTGTGTACAAAAATCCCGTTGAACATGCTCTTGAGCAGCATTCGGAGTATCCCCACTTGCTGGTCGTTTCCGGTCCGAAGATGGCGCAAAGTGACCACAAAAGCCCAATTTTCGGATGCAGGGATATGTCAGGCACAAGCAGGTACAAACTGGGTCGCTCTAGCATGCTTGGCTCGGGAGCTATGGTCAACGACAGCGCAGAGTTTATGTCAAATCTTTTTTCGGCAGAAAATTTCTTGCGTGTGTTAGTATAGGCAGCCCCAGTTAGTTATTTTGGTGGCGCTAGTAGCCCTACTCCCTGGCCGCTCGCCTCGCCTACAAAATCGTCACAGACACACAACTAAAACCAGTCGAAAGCCCTTGAGATGGGCTTTCCAACGGTATAAAACTTGGGCAAATCCAACAATATTCTGAGGGTGATCTGACCGTCCTTAACTTGTGTTTGTCTCTTTGACAGCTCTGTGTTCAAAAATCCCGTTGAACATGCTCTTGAGCAGCATTCGGAGTATCCCCACTTGCTGGTCGTTTCCGGTCCGAAGATGGCGCAAAGTGACCACAAAAGCCCGATTTTCGGATGCAGGGATATGTCAGGCACAGGCAGGTACAAACTGGATCGCTCTAGCATGCTTGGCTCGGGAGCTATGGTCAAAGACAGCGCAGAGTTTATGTCAAATCTTTTTTCGGCAGAAAATTTCTTGCGTGTGTTAGTATAGGCAGCCCCAGTTAGTTATTTTGGTGGCGCTAGTAGCCCTACTCCCTGGCCGCTCGCCTCGCCTACAAAATCGTCACAGACACACAGCTACAACCAGTCGAGAGCCCTTGAGATGGGCTTTCCAACGGTATAAAACTTGTGCAAATCCAACAATATTCTGAGGGTGATCTGACCGTCCTTAACTTGTGTTTGTCTCTTTGACAGCTCTGTGTACAAAAATCCCGTTGAACATGCTCTTGAGCAGCATTCGTAGTATCCCCGATGCTGGTCGTTTCCGGTCCGAAGATGGCGCAAAGTGACCACAAAAGCCCAATTTTCGGATGCAGGGATATGTCAGGCACAGGCAGGTACAAACTCGATCGCTCTAGCATGCTTGGCTCGGGAGCTATGGTCAAAGACAGCGCAGAGTTTATGTCAAATCTTTTTTCGGCAGAAAATTTCTTGCGTGTGTTAGTATAGGCAGCCCCAGTTAGTTATTTTGGTGGCGCTAGTAGCCCTACTCCCTGGCCGCTCGCCTCGCCTACAAAATCGTCACAGACACACAGTTACAACCAGTCGAGAGCCCTTGAGATGGGCTTTCCAACGGTATAAAACTTGTGCAAATCCAACAATATTCTGAGGGTGATCTGACCGTCCTTAACTTGTGTTTGTCTCTTTGACAGCTCTGTGTACAAAAATCCCGTTGAACATGCTCTTGAGCAGCATTCGGAGTATCCCCGATGCTGGTCGTTTCCGGTCCGAAGATGGCGCAAAGTGACCACAAAAGCCCAATTTTCGGATGCAGGGATATGTCAGGCACAGGCAGGTACAAACTCGATTGCTCTAGCATGCTTGGCTCGGGAGCTATGGTCAAAGACAGCGCAGAGTTTATGTCAAATCTTTTTTCGGCAGAAAATTTCTTGCGTGTGTTAGTATAGGCAGCCCCAGTTAGTTATTTTGGTGGCGCTAGTAGCCCTACTTCCTGGCCGCTCGCCTCGCCTACAAAATCGTCACAGACACACAGCTACAACCAGTCGAGAGCCCTTGAGATGGGCTTTCCAACGGTATAAAACTTGTGCAAATCCAACAATATTCTGAGGGTGATCTGACCGTCCTTAACTTGTGTTTGTCTCTTTGACAGCTCTGTGTACAAAAATCCCGTTGAACATGCTCTTGAGCAGCATTCGGAGTATCCCCACTTGCTGGTCGTTTCCGGTCCGAAGATGGCGCAAAGTGACCACAAAAGCCCAATTTTCGGATGCAGGGATATGTCAGGCACAGGCAGGTACAAACTGGATCGCTCTAGCATGCTTGGCTCGGGAGCTATGGTCAAAGACAGCGCAGAGTTTATGTCAAATCTTTTTTCGGCAGAAAATTTCTTGCGTGTGTTAGTATAGGCAGCCCCAGTTAGTTATTTTGGTGGCGCTAGTAGCCCTACTCCCTGGCCGCTCGCCTCGCCTACAAAATCGTCACAGACACACAACTAAAACCAGTCGAGAGCCCTTGAGATGGGCTTTCCAACGGTATAAAACTTGTGCAAATCCAACAATATTCTGAGGGTGATCTGACCGTCCTTAACTTGTGTTTGTCTCTTTGACAGCTCTGTGTACAAAAATCCCGTTGAACATGCTCTTGAGCAGCATTCGGAGTATCCCCACTTGCTGGTCGTTTCCGGTCTGAAGATGGCGCAAAGTGACCACAAAAGCCCAATTTTCGGATGCAGGGATATGTCAGGCACAGGCAGGTACAAACTGGATCGCTCTAGCATGCTTGGCTCGGGAGCTATGGTCAAAGACAGCGCAGAGTTTATGTCAAATCTTTTTTCGGCAGAAAATTTCTTGCGTGTGTTAGTATAGGCAGCCCCAGTTAGTTATTTTGGTGGCGCTAGTAGCCCTACTCCCTGGCCGCTCGCCTCGCCTACAAAATCGTCACAGACACACAGCTACAACCAGTCGAGAGCCCTTGAGATGGGCTTTCCAACGGTATAAAACTTGTGCAAATCCAACAATATTCTGAGGGTGATCTGACCGTCCTTAACTTGTGTTTGTCTCTTTGACAGCTCTGTGTACAAAAATCCCGTTGAACATGCTCTTGAGCAGCATTCGGAGTATCCCCACTTGCTGGTCGTTTCCGGTCCGAAGATGGCGCAAAGTGACCACAAAAGCCCAATTTTCGGATGCAGGGATATGTCAGGCACAGGCAGGTACAAACTGGATCGCTCTAGCATGCTTGGCTCGGGAGCTATGGTCAAAGACAGCGCAGAGTTTATGTCAAATCTTTTTTCGGCAGAAAATTTCTTGCGTGTGTTAGTATAGGCAGCCCCAGTTAGTTATTTTGGTGGCGCTAGTAGCCCTACTCCCTGGCCGCTCGCCTCGCCTACAAAATCGTCACAGACACACAGCTACAACCAGTCGAGAGCCCTTGAGATGGGCTTTCCAACGGTATAAAACTTGTGCAAATCCAACAATATTCTGAGGGTGATCTGACCGTCCTTAACTTGTGTTTGTCTCTTTGACAGCTCTGTGTACAAAAATCCCGTTAAACATTCTCTTGAGCAGCATTCGGAGTATCCCCACTTGCTGGTCGTTTCCGGTCCGAAGATGGCGCAAAGTGACCACAAAAGCCCAATTTTCGGATGCAGGGATATGTCAGGCACAGGCAGGTACAAACTGGATCGCTCTAGCATGCTTGGCTCGGGAGCTATGGTCAAAGACAGCGCAGAGTTTATGTCAAATCTTTTTTCGGCAGAAAATTTCTTGCGTGTGTTAGTATAGGCAGCCCCAGTTAGTTATTTTGGTGGCGCTAGTAGCCCTACTCCTTGGCCGCTCGCCTCGCCTACAAAATCGTCACAGACACACAGCTACAACCAGTCGAGAGCCCTTGAGATGGGCTTTCCAACGGTATAAAACTTGTGCAAATCCAACAATATTCTGAGGGTGATCTGACCGTCCTTAACTTGTGTTTGTCTCTTTGACAGCTCTGTGTACAAAAATCCCGTTGAACATGATCTTGAGCAGCATTCGGAGTATCCCCGATGCTGGTCGTTTCCGGACCGAAGATGGCGCAAAGTGACCACAAAAGCCCAATTTTCGGATGCAGGGATATGTCAGGCACAGGCAGGTACAAACTGGATCGCTCTAGCATGCTTGGCTCGGGAGCTATGGTCAAAGACAGCGCAGAGTTTATGTCAAATCTTTTTTCGGCAGAAAATTTCTTGCGTGTGTTAGTATAGGCAGCCCCAGTTAGTTATTTTGGTGGCGCTAGTAGCCCTACTCCCTGGCCGCTCGCCTCGCCTACAAAATCGTCACAGACACACAACTAAAACCAGTCGAAAGCCCTTGAGATGGGCTTTCCAACGGTATAAAACTTGTGCAAATCCAACAATATTCTGAGGGTGATCTGACCGTCCTTAACTTGTGTTTGTCTCTTTGACAGCTCTGTGTACAAAAATCCCGTTGAAAATGCTCTTGAGCAGCACGCGGGGTATCCCCACTTGCTGGTCGTTTCCGGTTCGAAGATGGCACAAAGTGACCACAAAAGCCCAATTTTCGGATGCAGGGATATGTCAGGCACAGGCAGGTACAAACTGGGTCGCTCTAGCATGCTTGGCTCGGGAGCTATGGTCAAAGACAGCGCAGAGTTTATGTCAAATCTTTTTTCGGCAGAAAATTTCTTGCGTGTGTTAGTATAGGCAGCCCCAGTTAGTTATTTTGGTGGCGCTAGTAGCCCTACTCCCTGGCCGCTCGCCTCGCCTACAAAATCGTCACAGACACACAACCACAACCAGTCGAGAGCCCTTGAGATGGGCTTTCCAACGGTATAAAACTTGGGCAAATCCAACAATATTCTGAGGGTGATCTGACCGTCCTTAACTTGTGTTTGTCTCTTTGACAGCTCTGTGTACAAAAATCCCGTTGAACATGCTCTTGAGCAGCATTCGGAGTATCCCCGATGCTGGTCGTTTCCGGTCCGAAGATGGCGCAAAGTGACCACAAAAGCCCAATTTTCGGATGCACGGATATGTCAGGCACAGGCAGGTACAAACTGGTTCGCTCTAGCATGCTTGGCTCGGGAGCTATGGTCAAAGACAGCGCAGAGTTTATGTCAAATCTTTTTTCGGCAGAAAATTTCTTGCGTGTGTTAGTATAGGCAGCCCCAGTTAGTTATTTTGGTGGCGCTAGTAGCCCTACTCCCTGGCCGCTCGCCTCGCCTACAAAATCGTCACAGACACACAACCAATACCAGTCGAAAGCCCTTGAGATGGGCTTTCCAACAGTATAAAACTTGGGCAAATCCAACATTATTCTGAGGGTGATCTGACCGTCCTTAACTTGTGTTTGTCTCTTTGACAGCTCTGTGTACAAAAATCCCGTTGAACATGCTCTTGAGCAGCATTCGGAGTATCCCCACTTGCTGGTCGTTTCCGGTCCGAAGATGGCGCAAAGTGACCACAAAAGCCCGATTTTCGGATGCAGGGATATGTCAGGCACAGGCAGGTACAAACTGGATCGCTCTAGCGTGCTTGGCTCGGGAGCTATGGTCAAAGACAGCGCAGAGTTTATATCAAATCTTTTTTCGGCAGAAAATTTCTTGCGTGTGTTAGTATAGGCAGCCCCAGTTAGTTATTTTGGTGGCGCTAGTAGCCCTACTCCCTGGCCGCTCGCCTCGCCTACAAAATCGTCACAGACACACAATTAAAACCAGTCGAGAGCCCTTGAGATGGGCTTTCCAACGGTATAAAACTTGGGCAAATCCAACAATATTCTGAGGGTGATCTGACCGTCCTTAACTTGTGTTTGTCTCTTTGACAGCTCTGTGTACAAAAATCCCGTTGAACATGCTCTTGAGCAGCATTCGGAGTATCCCCACTTGCTGGTCGTTTCCGGTCCGAAGATGGCGCAAAGTGACCACAAAAGCCCGATTTTCGGATGCAGGGATATGTCAGGCACAGGCAGGTACAAACTGGATCGCTCTAGCATGCTTGGCTCGGGAGCTATGGTCAAAGACAGCGCAGAGTTTATGTCAAATCTTTTTTCGGCAGAAAATTTCTTGCGTGTGTTAGTATAGGCAGCCCCAGTTTGTTATTTTGGTGGCGCTAGTAGCCCTACTCCCTGGCCGCTCGCCTCGCCTACAAAATCGTCACAGACACACAACTAATACCAGTCGAGAGCCCTTGAGATGGGCTTTCCAACGGTATAAAACTTGGGCAAATCCAACATTATTCTGAGGGTGATCTGACCGTCCTTAACTTGTGTTTGTCTCTTTGACAGCTCTGTGTACAAACATCCCGTTGAACATGCTCTTGAGCAGCATTCGGAGTATCCCCACTTGCTGGTCGTTTCCGGTCCGAAGATGGCGCAAAGTGACCACAAAAGCCCGATTTTCGGATGCAGGGATATGTCAGGCACAGGCAGGTACAAACTGGATCGCTCTAGCGTGCTTGGCTCGGGAGCTATGGTCAAAGACAGCGCAGAGTTTATATCAAATCTTTTTTGGGCAGAAAATTTCTTGCGTGTGTTAGTATAGGCAGCCCCAGTTAGTTATTTTGGTGGCGCTAGTAGCCCTACTCCCTGGCCGCTCGCCTCGCCTACAAAATCGTCACAGACACACAGCTACAACCAGTCGAGAGCCCTTGAGATGGGCTTTCCAACGGTATAAAACTTGTGCAAATCCAACAATATTCTGAGGGTGATCTGACCGTCCTTAACTTGTGTTTGTCTCTTTGACAGCTCTGTGTACAAAAATCCCGTTGAACATGCTCTTGAGCAGCATTCGGAGTATCCCCGATGCTGGTCGTTTCCGGTCCGAAGATGGCGCAAAGTGACCACAAAAGCCCAATTTTCGGATGCAGGGATATGTCAGGCACAGGCAGGTACAAACTGGATCGCTCTAGCATGCTTGGCTCGGGAGCTATGGTCAAAGACAGCGCAGAGTTTATGTCAAATCTTTTTTCGGCAGAAAATTTCTTGCGTGTGTTAGTATAGGCAGCCCCAGTTAGTTATTTTGGTGGCGCTAGTAGCCCTACTCCCTGGCCGCTCGCCTCGCCTACAAAATCGTCACAGACACACAACTAAAACCAGTCGAGAGCCCTTGAGATGGGCTTTCCAACGGTATAAAACTTGTGCAAATCCAACAATATTCTGAGGGTGATCTGACCGTCCTTAACTTGTGTTTGTCTCTTTGACAGCTCTGTGTACAAAAATGACGTTGAACATGCTCTTGAGCAGCATTCGGAGCATCCCCACTTGCTGGTCGTTTGCGGTCCGAAGATGGCGCAAAGTGACCACAAAAGGCCAATTTTCGGATGCAGGGATATGTCAGGCACATGCAGGTACAAACTGGGTTGCTCTAGCATGGTTGGCTCGGGAGCTATGGTCAAAGACAGCGCAGAGTTTATGTCAAATCTTTTTTCGGCAGAAAATTTCTTGCGTGTGTTAGTATAGGCAGCCCCAGTTAGTTATTTTGGTGGCGCTAGTAGCCCTACTCCCTGGCCGCTCGCCTCGCCTACAAAATGGTCACAGACACACAAACAAATCCAGTCGAGAGCCCTTGAGATGGGCTTTCCAACGGTATAAAACTTGTGCAAATCCAACAATATTCTGAGGGTGATCTGACCGTCCTTAACTTGTGTTTGTCTCTTTGACAGCTCTGTGTACAAAAATCCCGTTGAACATGCTCTTGAGCAGCATTCGGGGTATCCCCACTTGCTGGTCGTTTCCGGTCCGAAGATGGCGCAAAGTGACCACAAAAGCCCAATTTTCGGATGCAGGAATATGTCAGGCACAGGCAGTTACAAACTGGGTCGCTCTAGCATGCTTTGCTCGGGAGCTATGGTCAAAGACAGCGCAGAGTTTATGTCAAATCTTTTTTCGGCAGAATATTTCTTGCGTGTGTTAGTATAGGCAGCCCCAGTTAGTTATTTTGGTGGCGCTAGTAGCCCTACTCCCTGGCCGCTCGCCTCGCCTACAAAATCGTCACAGACACACAACTAAAACCAGTCGAGAGCCCTTGAGATGGGCTTTCCAACGGTATAAAACTTGTGCAAATCCAACAATATTCTGAGGGTGATCTGACCGTCCTTAACTTGTGTTTGTCTCTTTGACAGCTCTGTGTACAAAAATCCCGTTGAACATGCTCTTGAGCAACATTCGGAGTATCCCCACTTGCTGGTCGTTTCCGGTCCGAAGATGGCGCAAAGTGACCACAAAAGCCCAATTTTCGGATGCAGGGATATGTCAGGCACAGGCAGGTACAAACTGGATCGCTCTAGCATGCTTGGCTCGGGAGCTATGGTCAAAGACAGCGCAGAGTTTATGTCAAAAAAAATTTTCGGCAGAAAATTTCTTGCGTGTGTTAGTATAGGCAGCCCCAGTTAGTTATTTTGGTGGCGCTAGTAGCCCTACTCCCTGGCCGCTCGCCTCGCCTACAAAATCGTCACAGACACACAACTAAAACCAGTCGAGAGCCCTTGAGATGGGCTTTCCAACGGTATAAAACTTGTGCAAATCCAACAATATTCTGAGGGTGATCTGACCGTCCTTAACTTGTGTTTGTCTCTTTGACAGCTCTGTGTACAAAAATCACTTGCTGGTCGTTTGCGGTCCGAAGATGGCGCAAAGTGACCCAATTTTCGGATGCAGGAATATGTCAGGCACAGGCAGGTACAAACTGGGTTGCTCTAGCATGGTTGGCTCGGGAGCTATGGTCAAAGACAGCGCAGAGTTTATGTCAAATCTTTTTTCGGCAGAAAATTTCTTGCGTGTGTTAGTATAGGCAGCCCCAGTTAGTTATTTTGGTGGCGCTAGTAGCCCTACTCCCTGGCCGCTCGCCTCGCCTACAAAATCGTCACAGACACACAACTAAAACCAGTCGAGAGCCCTTGAGATGGGCTTTCCAACGGTATAAAACTTGTGCAAATCCAACAATATTCTGAGGGTGATCTGACCGTCCTTAACTTGTGTTTGTCTCTTTGACAGCTCTGTGTACAAAAATCCCGTTGAACATGCTCTTGAGCAACATTCGGAGTATCCCCACTTGCTGGTCGTTTCCGGTCCGAAGATGGCGCAAAGTGACCACAAAAGCCCAATTTTCGGATGCAGGAATATGTCAGGCATAGGCAGTTACAAACTGGGTCGCTCTAGCATGCTTGGCTCGGGAGCTATGGTCAAAGACAGCGCAGAGTTTATGTCAAATCTTTTTTCGGCAGAAAATTTCTTGCGTGTGTTAGTATAGGCAGCCCCAGTTAGTTATTTTGGTGGCGCTAGTAGCCCTACTCCCTGGCCGCTCGCCTCGCCTACAAAATCGTCACAGACACACAACTAAAACCAGTCGAGAGCCCTTGAAATGGGCTTTCCAACGGTATAAAACTTGTGCAAATCCAACAATATTCTGAGGGTGATCTGACCGTCCTTAACTTGTGTTTGTCTCTTTGACAGCTCTGTGTACAAAAATCCCGTTGAACATGCTCTTGAGCAGCATTCGGAGCATCCCCACTTGCTGGTCGTTTGCGGTCCGAAGATGGCGCAAAGTGACCACAAAAGGCCAATTTTCGGATGCAGGGATATGTCAGGCACATGCAGGTACAAACTGGGTTGCTCTAGCATGGTTGGCTCGGGAGCTATGGTCAAAGACAGCGCAGAGTTTATGTCAAATCTTTTTTCGGCAGAAAATTTCTTGCGTGTGTTAGTATAGGCAGCCCCAGTTAGTTATTTTGGTGGCGCTAGTAGCCCTACTCCCTGGCCGCTCGCCTCGCCTACAAAATGGTCACAGACACACAAACAAATCCAGTCGAGAGCCCTTGAAATGGGCTTTCCAACGGTATAAAACTTGTGCAAATCCAACAATATTCTGAGGGTGATCTGACCGTCCTTAACTTGTGTTTGTCTCTTTGACAGCTCTGTGTACAAAAATCCCGTTGAACATGCTCTTGAGCAGCATTCGGAGTATCCCCACTTGCTGGTCGTTTCCGGTCCGAAGATGGCGCAAAGTGACCACAAAAGCCCAATTTTTGGATGCAGGGATATGTCAGGCACAGGCAGGTACAAACTGGGTCGCTCTAGCATGCTTGGCTCGGGAGCTATGGTCAAAGACAGCGCAGAGTTTATGTCAAATCTTTTTTCGGCAGAAAAGTTCTTGCGTGTGTTAGTATAGGCAGCCCAAGTTAGATATTTTGGTGGCGCTAGTAGCCCTACTCCCTGGCCGCTCGTCTCGCCTATAAAATCGTCACAGACACACAACCAAAACCAGTCGAGAGCCCTTGAGATGGGCTTTCCAACGGTATAAAACATGTGCAAATCCAACAATATTCTGAGGGTGATCTGACCGTCCTTAACTTGTGTTTGTCTCTTTGACAGCTCTGTGTACAAAAATCCCGTTGAACATGCTCTTGAGCAGCATTCGGAGTATCCCAATCTTGCTGGTCGTTTCCGGTCCGAAGATGGCGCAAAGTGACCACAAAAGCCCAATTTTCGGATGCAGGGATATGTCAGGCACAGGCAGGTACAAACTGGGTCGCTCTAGCATGCTTGGCTCGGGAGCTATGGTCAAAGACAGCGCAGAGTTTATGTCAAATCTTTTTTCGGCAGAAAATTTCTTGCGTGTGTTAGTATAGGCAGCCCCAGTTAGTTTTTTTGGTGGCGCTAGTAGCCCTACTCCCTGGCCGCTTGCCTCGCCTACAAAATCGTCACAGACACACAATTAAAACCAGTCGAGAGCCCTTGAAATGGGCTTTCCAACGGTATAAAACTTGTGCAAATCCAACAATATTTTGAGGTTGATCTGACCGTCCTTAACTTGTGTTTGTCTCTTTGACAGCTCTGTGTACAAAAATCCCGTTGAACATGCTTTTGAGCAGCATTCGGAGTATCCCCACTTGCTGGTCGTTTCCGGTCCGAAGATGGCGCAAAGTGACCCCAAAAGTCTGATTTTCGGATGCAGGGATATGTCAGTCACAGGCAGGTACAAACTGGGTCGCTCTAGCATGCTTGGCTCGGGAGCTATGGTCAAAGACAGCGCAGAGTTTATGTCAAATCTTTTTTCGGCAGAAAATTTATTGCGTGTGTAAGTATAGACCATGTGAACTTTGTTTACAATAAGTGTGACCTTGTGCATTCTTTGGGTATTCTGGCAGGCAAGATACTACACAGGTCCTATGGGAAAGTTGACATTTTGTGTCATAATTTCCACATAAATCCAAGAATTATGAAAGTAAAAGCTGGACAAGTTTTGAGATGTGCCCCCTTTCATCATATCAAAAGTTGATAGGAATTAGACAGTGCAATCTCCATATAATATAAGATTTTATGTTTTATTCCATTAGTCCGTGTACAAATCGTGCCTGCAGGAAGTACAGGCTCTGTGGCTCTTTTGTAAACATGTGATGTCACAGGTCACATCGTCTATAGGCAGCCCCAGTTAGTTATTTTGGTGGCGCTAGTACGTAGCCCTACTCCCTGGCCGCTCGCCTCGCCTACAAAATCGTCACAGACACACAACTAAAACCAGTCGAGAGCCATTGAGATGGGCTTTCCAACGGTATAAAACTTGTGAGGGTGATCTGACCGTCCTTAACTTGTGTTTGTCTCTTTGACAGCTCTGTGTACAAAAATCCCGTTGAACATGCTCTTGAGCAGCATTCGGAGTATCCCCAATTGCTGGTCGTTTCCGGTCTGAAGATGGCGCAAAGTGACCCGAAAGTCTGATTTTTGGATGCAGGGATATGTCAGGCACAGGCAGGTACAAACTGGGTCGCTCTAGCATGCTTGGCTCGGGAGTTATTGTCAAACATAGCGCAGAGTTTATGTCAAATCTGTTTTCGGCAGCAAATTTATGCTGGTGTTAGCATACGCAGCCCCAGTTTTGGTGGCGCTAGTAGCCCTACTCCCTGACCGCTCGCCTCGTTTACAAAATCGTTACAGAAACGAACCAAAACCAGTCGAGAGCCCCGGTATAAAACTTGTGTTGGTGTTAGTAAACGCAGCGTGATTTGACCGTCCTTCACTTGTGTTTGTCTCTTTGACAGCTCTGTGTATACAAAAATCCCGTTGAACACCTGCATTCGGAGTATGCCCACTTGCTGGTTATTGCCGGTCTGGAGATGGCACAAAGTTACCGGAAAAGTCTAATTTTAGGATGCCAGGACATGTCTGGCACAGGCAGGTACAAACTGGGTCGTTCTAGCATGCTTAGCTCGGGAGTTATTGTCAAACATACAGCAGAGTTTATGTCAAACCTTTTTTCGGCAGCAAATTTCTTGCTGGTATTTACAATACGCAGCCCCAGTTAGTTAATTTGGTTTACGTTGTATGTATGTAGCTTGGAATCCTTATGGGTGAAGCCAACTAATTGGCCATAATTATGTTTGACCGCATGACGGCGATCATCAGGAAATTATCTGGGTGCAATCCACATGTTAGCCCGAACATCTGACGTCACACTTCGAGGCTCGTGAATATCGCCAGATAGCGGCCTTGAGCCAATTTGGGATCCTGGTAGATGTACCTTTGACCTCCCATCCATTCACACGGCAGAGATTCGTAGTGACACACACGTGTACTGTACATACATTACAGTGTGTATAAACTATGGTGGCCCTGAAGGGACATCGCATATCGCAAACGTGTGCGCATACGTATGCAATGTCGTGAAACAAAATCGCGAATATATGCGCACCCGTATGCAATGTCGTGAAACAATTCGCGAGTATGTGCGCACATGTCGTCACCGACGCCACGAAGTAGCACACATATTTCAGTTTTTTACATATTTAAACAATGTTAACCGAGGCCTACAACTTCATGAAGTTTCAACGCTTCATGAGCTTTACTTTTTTAATTACGGTAATGAGGGTTTGCAATTTTGCACCGAACCTGACATTTTTTGACGCCACGAAGTAGCACTGAGATTCAATTTACCATTGAAACACACGGAGCGCACACACCTCAAAAGTGGAAAAACGTTTTCACGAAGTAGCACTGCGATCTTGTGTGTAGCGCGCGCGTGACCTAGCTAGGTCACAAACATGCATAGTAATACATGGCAGTGCTACTTCGTGAAAACGAAAAAGGGCCATTTTTGTTAATTTTCGACGTCACGAAGTAGCACGCAGTTTTCTTACTTTATTGCTTCTTAATTAAGGACAAAAAACATTAAAAAGCACCGTATATATGAAGTTCAATGCATCAAGTCTCCACTGTAAGAAAACTAGTTGAAAATACCCTGAAATTTTGTAGGAAAGCATAATTTTAAAAAGCTTTCAATTTTAAACGCCGTTATCTCCGATTGTTACTTTTTACTGGTATCTACCTCTGTGCTACTTGGTGGCGTCGGTGACGACGTACGCAATGTCGTGAAACAAATCACAAATGTGTGCGCACACGTATGCAATGTCGTGAAACAATTCGCAAATATGTGCGCACACGGTATGCAATGTCGTGAAACAATTCGCGAATATGTGCGCACACGTCTGCGAATATATTTGCGATGTGGTGAATTGTATTGCATTATCTGGGTGCACCACACTAAAATAGGCACCACACTAAAATCATGCGCCAAGCTAATTATCATAATTTGTAAACCCACAGTTACTTCTGAATTGTAACGTTTTTTGGGGTCACGCATTTAATATATTGTGTAATTATAAGAATCTATCACAACCTGGGGGTTCTGTGTTTCAACGTTTGAAAAGATTTGATAAATTTAGGCTTTGAAGTTGGTCATATTTAGCTTGGGAATTGGAGGAGTGCCTCATGAAAACTGGCAGCAAGTCTGTTTGGGGAAAAGGCACATTTTCGGGGGTGTTCTTTTCTTGGGTAGTTAGAAAAAAATCCCAAACGGCTGACCTGCCAAAAATTGAAAAGAAATCTGAAGTTTAGTTGTCTGAAAATATAATTGATTGGTTTTCAAGAGGCTGAAAGACTTTGAAATATTTTTTTAGTATTTTTGAATATTAAGCATTTAGCATTGGTTGCTATTTGAGTTTATTTAGTGTGGTTTTAAATATTTTTTGAGTATTTTTGAATATTTAGCAATTAGCATTGGTTGCTATGGGAGTTTATTTAGTGTGGTGCACCCAGAAGTTTTACTCAGTTTTCGTCTGCTTTTGGGGCTCTCAATTTGCCTGCACACTGAAATGTTTTTCATCAGTTAATGGCAAGTTTTACTCGACTCTGACGTTACTACATCGTACTTAGAAAAACTCTTGTTATGCAGCCCTAGGATTGGATACACACGAAACATTTTACATTCATGCTTCAAAGTCCATGGCAGAACAAGTCATTGGAAGCAGGATTTTGTTCCGCCTGGATTTCGGGGACAGGAACTCTTCTGGGCCCGCCAAAACTTAAAGTGCTGCCGTGATGAGTGGCTTATTGACCCAACCGAACTGTGCCCTTATTTCCTCCCAGTATCATAAAAAAAAAACACCGTCCATAATTATAAAGAAGAAACAAGTGAAAGTAACATTTGTGTTTTCTCTTCTCAGTTCGTTCATTGAACAAGGTTTGTTTTACATTTTCTGGGCCGTCTTTAACTAGGGCTACCGGTAAAAATTTAGTTTATCGTTTGCTGATACACACATATCACAGTGGAGGAATGTCTTCATCACCCATTCGTGTCTTTGTAGTTCATGTAGTTGTAGGCGTTGCACAGAGCATATAAACATCATATTTTGTGCGTTTTGTTGTATAGGTTCTTCTTTCCATGTATATTTGTTGCCCTTTGAGGCTTCCTGAGGAATAAAGCAGGCCGGGCCTGGCAGTTTAAACTGCAAACGCACTTGTTTTTCCTTACAAATATGAGGGAACAAATGTAAAAATTAAAATTATCCTACATTAAATTTATTGTTATTTTTATTCCGGTGCTTTCAAAATAAGATGGGTGTTAGTCTTAGCCTTAGTCTTACTCTATGGTCTTAGCAAACTGACTGATGGTGATAATACTATAGTGAAGGTGTTGCTTATAGGCCTATAGGGACCGAATATTTCAATGGCTTGTCACAAACGCTACACTTAAACTAGTATTTTTATGTTAATGTAATATTAATTAAAACAGCCATTTTCCTAGCAGTTTTTCTTTCACTAGAAGTTGCATGCAAAGGCGCCACGCATGTTCGTTGGCAATTAATAATCAAAGCAAATGTACTTTGAGTTTTTCCTGGTTGGGTATACGCGTAATGTCTGTAGGCAGGTTCGTGCAACGTCATCAACTTACCACCACACTGTAGGCACTGTATAAAACGGCAACCCAGAATAAGGGCTGGGAGCTCTTGTTTAACTAAATAAAACTGATTTGGTTTAAAGGCACTGAGCACGTTTGGTAATTGTCAAAGACCAGTGTTCTCATTTGGTGTATCCCAACATATGCATAAAATAACAAGCCTGTGAAAATTTGGGCTCAATTGGTCATCGAAGTTGCAAGAAAATGATGAAAGAAAAAACACCCTTGTTGTACAAATTTGTGTGCTTTCAGATAGGAATAAAAGGCTTCTTGCAGAAGTCTTTTATTATTTTAGTGAGAAATTACCTCTTTCTCAAAAACTACGTTACTTTAGAGGGAGTCGTTTCTCACAATGTTTTATACTATCAACACCTCTCTGTTGCTCGTTACCAAGTCAGTTTTTATGTTAATATATAGTTTGAGTATTACCAAACGTGTACAGTGCCTTTAACTAAATAAAAGTGATTTTGTTTAAATGATTATGCGCAGTTAGGATTCTCAACTTGACTACGTGGATTTTTTTCTTTACGTTGTTGTGCTTTGTTTATAAGCGGTTTTATTGCATTTGACAATAAAATGTCGCCTGACTCCGACCTAAATGCAGCAAATAATTAGCAAATTCACTCAAAATATCACATCATGAAACAAAATTTTAATTCAGCTGAAACATCCTATCCCTCGAGGTCAAACAACGTAATTAAAAAATGCGAACCATACATTATGCTAGTAAATTAAAGTTTAATAAGTATTATAAGTCATAACTAACGAACACCATAGCATTAACAATAAAATAGCGCATGTGTAAAAGTCTGACCTAAATGCAGCAAATTCGATTATTATATCAAATAATGTACACGCACGAACAGCTAATTCTTTTTTAAAAAATCATACATTTTGGCAAATCGGTGTTATCATTGACATCAAAATTTATCCACAAGTTTAAAGTCATAAAAC
Organism: Plazaster borealis; assembly: GCA_021014325.1. Taxonomy (NCBI): domain Eukaryota; kingdom Metazoa; phylum Echinodermata; class Asteroidea; order Forcipulatida; family Labidiasteridae; genus Plazaster; species Plazaster borealis. Next base: position 9,492,564 of record CM037460.1, on the reverse strand, counting down.
ATAAAAGGTTAATAAGTATATAAGTTATAATTAACGCTCACCATTATAGAATTAACAATAAATAGCGCCTGCCTGTGTAAAATTCTGACCTAAATGCAACAAATTCGATTGGTAAATCAGATTAAGTACACGAAAAAATACAGGTGACATAAAGTTTAACCGTTATTAAAATACTAGTACAATTCGATATACATGTAGTTAATATAATATCGTAACCTATTGGCAGTTTGAGTTGTTAACTTTGGAAATACAATATAGTGTACGTTGGTTTGATTTTCGATACATATACCATATACTACATTATGTAACTTCCTCTTTCGGCCCGGTAGATAAACAGTCACACTTTTAATTTAATTTCCTTCTTAAAACATTACAAGGTGTCACTTCCAACGTCTTAGCACGTATAAATTGTCATTGTGTTCATGTGAATGAAAGTCCTTTCCAGAGCACATTTTAAATTTACACACTGTGTGAGAATTTTAAAATGTGCTGGATATAATTGAAGTTGTACCTTCCTTGCTGTCAAGTGCATGCAAAGGGCTATAGAGGAATGGACGCCTGCAAATAAAACCGTAACTCCTGCAAAATATATGTTTTTGAGGTAGTGTGTGGATTTCTTTTTACTTTTAGAGGTTAGCAAAGCATCTAGCACAAATTGTTTACATCGTACATGTTTGTGCCCTTTCGTGGTCGATAAAAAGGCATGACTTGCCGGCAAGAATTTGAATCACTCGGTCCATTGGATGGACCGGGTTGATCGTGCTCAATAATCTCAGTGAGAGTGCAGCGTTCGGCAGCAGATGATTTTCCCGCCAAGTCATAGTTGGCGCCAGGAAGAACCACAGTCAGATTGTTCACCGTCGTCTTGTGGATGATTGGTCTAGGCCCGTACCTCTCAAGCTGGTCGTTATGTCTTTCTTTGGCCGCGATGGTTGTTTGCATTCGGTCTGGTTCCGACCATGAGAACATTTCGCTGGTATCAGGATTGTCCACACCGTATGCACTGTCTCTTTGTAGATGTCTTCCCAGGACGTTGTCCTGCTCGAAAGATCTTTGATGCGAATCTGTACTAGTAGACATGTCACCAGAGGCATGGCAACTGGGTAACCTGGTCATTGGTTTCTGCACAGGAGTCCGTGGTTGACCATAGCTTATTCCGACGTCGAAGGCACGCTCAGAAACTTCAGGGGAGAACACTGGGAACTCATTTCGAGATGAGCAGTCGAAGCTTGATGAGGAGATAGGCATAACCGATGGGAAAACTTGCTGCTCGTCGAGTTTGTTTTTTGGCCGAGGGATGCCCATCCCACGTAGCGGCCCGTGACTCCTGTCAACATCGATTACAGTTTTTGGTACGACGGTGGGCAGCACACTTTCCGGAACGTGATAAGGTTTACCAATCTGGGAAATGGGAACTGGGCGTGATTTACCCCTGAGGAATTGGGGCAACTCGGGGTACGCACGCGCTGTTGCGTCACGACTCCTGTGCAAATGGCGCCCCCACCGGTTCGAGACAGATCTGGTGCCCTGAGTCCGCGGCTGACTCCTTGATTTATTACGTTTGCGACGAGCTTCCTGTTTTTCTCGTCGCTTGCGGTGCACCTCCGGGCATACGCACGCACAACAGCTACAGTTCAAGAGGATCCACACTACACCGAAAATGGCGATGGCTTCGCAGACGATGACACCAATGACAATGTAGATGATGACGAGAGTGCTTGTTTCTGCATCAGAAAAGACAAAAATTGTTAACGAAAAACGTCAAACGCTTGCAAGTTAACACTCAAATAAAACCCGTAGTCGTGTCAAAATTTTCCCCGATCTTTTGAGCCCCCGTCAAGCCATGGTCAAACCAGGCAGGAATAACGCTATACCCGAAAGCAAAAGCGAGAAGATCTAGTTGGGCGGACTCAAACAGTGCCTCGATCTCACTGCTAGATCAATTCGTGTTTGTGGCAATGTGAGCTTTCATTCAAGCCTACTCTAAAAAAAAAACTTTAAAAAACGAGGCAACACGTACCTCCCGCGAGCGTTAACACAGTACGGTCGCGGTTACAAACCTCCCCATTGTATTACATCGTAACTATACTGCAACGTTTGTGTTTTGCCATTCTTCAAGCTTTCATTCAAAAGGTTTATAGATTGCTACACAAATTAAAACAATTGTTTTCGACTTTCCATTTAAACTCATCTACTTTCATTAATTACCACAATCGAAGTAAACGCAATGTGAACGTGCCAAAAATCTATGACAAAACATCAACCATAAACTATGACGTGTAAAACAACATGGAAGCACCTCCTTTTTATGTGTGTTTTGTTTTGTGTTTGGGTTTTTTGATACAAGGTGTTTTAAGGGCAATCGGTTGATAGAGTATGATTTCAACAATTAAAGCCGAATCCTTGCTTCGTAAAAAGTTGGGAAGGTAGTGCATTCTGCTCCACCAGCCAGAATGCTACCCATGCCTATCCTTACGGACTGTGAAGAGTAAACACTGTTTCAGCTCCAGGAGTAGGTCGCGACGTGCCCCTGGTGACAGGTGATTTGGGTCGGCAGTCCAAATCAGTTAAGTGTAGCCCTCACATTAAAGTGGCCTTCCAGCCTTGGGATGTTTGGCGACATCTCATTTTATTTAAAATTAAAAACATTAAATAGAAGAAGAAGAAAACAAGCTATTTCAACTCACCGTCTGGTGTTTCGTAGCATCCACCGCCCTCAGTTGTCTCTTCGTCTAGCCCATTGGCACAGTGTGGCGTAGAATCACATACTAGCTTGGTGTCCAGACACGGGGAAAAAGTATCGCATCGGAAGCAAAGTTTCATATCTGAATAGTACAAGAATACAGTATTATTGCAGATTTTGTTTCTGTTAAAGGTATTATACAGGATTGGTATAGAGTTGACAAAATGGTCGCAGACAGTGTCCATGTTTTGTGTGATCAACCATAATACATGAAAACAAACCTGTGAACATTTGGGCTTAATCCGTTGTGTGAGAAATAGTGAAAAACAATTTTTGTTTCCTTACCAATCATGTATGGAAACACCAATAATTAGTTTGCTTGAGAGAAGACTATTGATTCCTTAAAATTTAGTTTGGAAACACCCTTCCCGATGAACATGTTAATGGAAATAAAAAACATTATTTTGAACTCCATTGCTCAATTTATTGAAATAGTTACGCATAAAATGGGTAGGATGTACTTTGAATAATGTGATAAATAAAATCAATAACGGATGAATATTCTGAGCAAACAAAGAAGACCACAAACAATTGTTTATAATAATAATAATAATAAGAATAAGAAGAAGAAGAAGAAGAAGAAGAAGAAGAAGAAGAAGAAGAAGAAGAAGAAGAAGAAGAAGAAGAAGAAGAAGAAGAAGAAGAAGAAGAAGAAGAAGAAGAAGAAGAAGAAGAAGAAGAAGAAGAAGAAGAAGAAGAAGGAGAAGAAGAAGAAGAAGAAGAAGAAGAAGAAGAAGAAGAAGAAGAAGAAGAAGAAGAAGAAGAAGAAGAAGAAGAAGAAGAAGAAGAAGAAGAAGAAGAAGAAGAAGAAGAAGAAGAAGAAGAAGAAGAAGAAGAAGAAGAAGAAGAAGAAGAAGAAGAAGAAGAAGAAGAAGAAGAAGAAGAAGAAGAAGAAGAAGAAGAAGAAGAAGAAGAAGAAGAAGAAGAAGAAGAAGAAGAAGAAGAAGAAGAAGAAGAAGAAGAAGAAGAAGAAGAAGAAGAAGAAGAAGAAGAAGAAGAAGAAGAAGAAGAAGAAGAGACATTTATATAGCGCATATGCAGGAGCCTCTATGCGCAACACAAAACATAAAACAATGAAATGAACTATATAAAGCAACTTGTTACAAAATTATTGATTCAAAAATGAGTCTTAAAAGTCCCTAGAAAACTTACCATCAGCAGAAGTAGCCGAAATCCACACGAACGTAATCGCAAAAAGAAAAATGTGTCCATAATGTGATCCCATTCTTAAAAGAATCAATCAATGTCACGCGCGGGTCAATACAAAAATAATCGTGTATTCCGTCGTTGAAGTGCGCATTGACACCTTCTGACAAGGAGGGTCAGGGGATAGGGTTTTTATAGGGTTTGCCCACCAGATCTCACCGCCTTTTCCTTCACCAGATCACGGTGATTTTGAGCCACGTGTACAAACCACCAGCGTATTTTGACGCGGGGGGGGGGGACAGTAGGACGAATAATCCATTCAAAAGTATTAAAAGGTGTTTGGCCTTGGCCGGTCAAGCCGATTTACCCAGGACCGCCGCTCTGTAAACACTCTTGTTTATCATTATGAGAGCAGACAGCAAGGACCAGACTGAGTGTCTGACGTCGTGGATGAGTACACAAAACGAGTAGAATTAGAAAAGACCTTAGACCAGAGGAAAACAAAAAAGGACCAATGCCATGGGTTCAGAGAACGTTTTTACGGAATGGTTGACCACCGGGAACTTTTATGGCTGACCGATTCCTTGTTTGACCCAAGTCATGGTTAAATCATAGCTATTTCCTTCCTCCATGGTTATACTATGGTTAAACCATGGAGGACCTTCCTCCATGTTTAAACCATACGGAGGGACGGAGTCTTAAATTCCTTTTATCCATTATTTTCCTACCTCCATGTTTAGACCATGGAGGTAGATTTAGACACAGGGCAAGGAATAATAATTTGGGAAGCCCTAATACACAAAGTAATAATAGATCAATCATGTTTACTGCTGTCTAATGGCAGTAAATCACCGTGAGAGCATGGGGGTATAGAGTGAGACCAGAATCCAGGGATCGACCTGGCAAGATATACATGTACTGATCATATGATGAGAACATATATTTTGTATCGTAATTGCCAAATACAATCAAACTTAACATCATGTTGACACGTTTTGAGAAGTGCCCATTCCCTTCGGATTAAAAATCACAATACTATACCGACAGCTGCAAACAAAAATAATCGTTGCTGTTGGTTTGTTCTTTTAAAACTTGATACATACATAATTATAGTGTACATAGCAGCTAAAGACAGATTTGACAGTCATCTATTTCTTACCTGCTGAAAATATCTTGGCCTTATCATTGCTGGTGATACCTTTGTGTACGAGCGCTCAATAACAATGTCTTTATCGTATTATAAACAACCCTCAATCAGTGACTAAATGAAGTAAATACATTTTTTCATAGTGTGAGAGCGGCGTTCTTTTAAATCATGAAACAAAATTTGCATATAATATATAATGAAGGGGAACAATATAAAACTATTTAGTTTTTGATAACTGTTTTACGTCAAAGTGGTGTTGTATCAACACCACAGCCAAGGTGGCAGTGCGGCGGGTATACCATGATTGATATGTGTCAGAGGGTGTCCCCCCCCCCCTCCACAATGTTCCCATACTTTAACCATAGAGCAACTCTGTAAAAATGGGGGAGTAAGTTATTGGCATCGGGTAAAAGATGGGGGGGCACATGTGAATTTTCCCTCGTTATCGGATCCCCGGACAAAGCTCCCTTTCAGCCTCTTTTTACCGCCTTGACAACACGGTGGACACCAATATCACCTCTTCAACTGTACACACCAGCGGACACTCCGACGTCGCAGAAGTACGAAGAGAAAAAGGGAAGCCAACTGTCGTGAACCATTAACAAACCAACCAGTCCTTTCAGGATTACCACAACGATAATTACGGATAAGGATATCAACAGTTCATAATCGATCAAGTTTTTTAATCTCCATTTCTCAAAGCTTGCTGTTTATAATTTGCCACCACAACCATCGGTAGTTCTGATATATATTTCTGTCTGAAATACAACCATGCAAAACTAATAATGCCCCCACACTTGATTTCTTGTTCGATCTGGTAAATCGAAACGCACACACAGAACTTTCACAAAATAACCTCTTTTTTCCCTCGAAAACATGACCTATATTGTAGTATGGAATTTTCACAAATTTGGCGTGTTTGTTGAAAACCGACGTGAAATTGCTCGTTAACCCCCCCCCCCCAGACAAACAAACAAATACCCACCCGAACAAACAAACAAACAAACAAAAACAAACAAACACTCCAACGCCCCCCCCCCCCCAAAAAAAAAAAAAATATAAAATAAATAAATACAAAAATAAATAAAAAAATACCCCAAAAAAATTATTTACAAAAACACGACGAAGACACGCAGCTCTACCTGCTAATGTTTCCTAAACGTTGCAAGAGCATTGGTAACGCGTACATGTACAGACCTATAGCGGAAAGTGTGGGGGGTAATGGAATGCGTGAGCAAAGTGGTAATTGGAAGTGCTAGCTTCATTAATTACCAACACCATTAAAGTGTAAACAATTCACCCAGTCTTCAGATCGAACTTATGATTGTCCGTTTCTTTTTGCAAACGTTTCACCGTTCTTTGGTTATACGGCCTCCATGATGTCACAATGGGTCCTCCTTCATATGCAACCAGTTGGCCAAAACGTAATATTGTTTACCGTGAGGTTGACTTATTACTGAATCAAGGTGAACTAAATCTGAGGGCTATGGTCGTCCATGAGGCAAGTAAACATTGGGAGAATAGAGTATTCAATCTAAGTAGTGCGCGATGTCGTGTGTGTTGTGTTCTTCTTAACTTCCTGTTTGATCAAATCATGGACAAGGTCGTTTGGGGGAGGGGATCTCTGTTATGGGAGGATATACAAAGGAGTTTTGGAACGTCCCATAGAAAACGGCCCACACGGCTTTATTAATTAAGGTCTCAACAATATACTGGTAATAATGGGGGCTTGCTCTTCTATCGCTGACCGGGTCATTGGCGCCTGACACCAACTGAGTGGGATTAACTTTATACGCTGACTGAATCTAATATCGCATAAGGAAATGACACCATCTGCACCAGTTTCACTATCATGTATGGAGGGTAACAATTCCTCTAAGCATTATCTCCATGCTCTAAGCAATTTCGCAAAGCTGTGGTGGATAACCAATGTTCACACGAGTAGCTAACTTCACTGCTAACTTAGCTGCTAAAAATTCGCAGCGGGGGATGCATCGAGAAACGGACTTAGCTAAAAAGTACCTTGCGTTCACACGAGGCTTCGCTGTTAGCCAGCACAGCAGAGTGTCGGCTTCCGGTAGTTTTCTTGCCACTCTAGTGTCAGTAGTTTGTTAAATAAATTTACATGTTGGCTTGAAGAATATCTTATAAACATAATACTTATGTAAAGTTTCATTTTTGTGTGTAAAGGGAAAAGTGAAATCGTACATGTAGCCCTGTGTAAACAGACCCGGAGATGAGAACATTATGACCACACAAAAAAAAACCGTTTTGATGGAAGAAAACATGTGTGCATCATATCAATGTTTTTTTTTTTTTTTGGGGGGGGGGGGGGGTCAAGCACAGTAAATAGTGAAACCGGAACGCACTCAAAATGTTCAAAAGGCTTAAGTTATAGTATTTATAAAATTCTTCCCTTGTTAATGGAGAACCATGTAGGGAATTTAAAGCTTTAAAAACATATGAGGCGATATGTGGATAGTTCTTAATAGAGAAGGGGGGTTTTGGTTAAGTGAAAAGGTAAAGGTGGAAGGGGAACAGGTGTTGGTGGGGGTGGGGTTTGGATAGGATGGAGGGTGTGAATAGGAGACTGCCAAAAAACACTTAAATAAGTAAGATGCACAAAGGAGCGGGAAATTCGAAACTGAATCCGGTGCTATTAAAAGTAAATTGGCAGCGAGAGGGAGTGAAGGGAAAACACATGTTATCGGTGTGGTCTCTGGTAGTAAAACAAACCTGACTGTCTAAATGTTGTCTTTATTCAAAACCTCAGGCAATGGTTACAGCAGAGCTAATTTTGTGATGTTTTTATAAAACTCCGTGAAGGAAAGAGAGGGGGGTTTTGAAAAGGGGGGGGGGTTGGGAAGGGGTTGTTGGAACTAGCTAAAAAAAACTTTTATCCGGTGATAATATGTCGAGCCATTTTAGGCCCTATGTATACCTTTAATGGATGGCTCAAAAACATATTTTCAGTGCTTTATATAAGCTGAACAAGGAGTGATCAGATATGGTTTATTTCGACAAGAGGATCAAGCAAGACATGTATTCTTCGTTTGTTATTGGTATACGCAGTCTCGTCTAGATCCAAGCCCTGATTTGTTTTTAGTTTTGTGTACCCAACTCTTGTTCCTGTAGTAGGTCAAGCAGGATTTGCAAGTTCTGTTCGTCCATTTTTTTTATTGTGTTTTCTTCGGTTGAAGCTTGCAATCTAGCTCGAATTAGTTGGTCTTTTATGTTCTTTTGTCTTTTGTAGGCTAACAGAGGAGGTGCAGGAAAAAGGTTGTGAAGAAAGTCACTGTCATTAATAAGATGCCAATGTTTGAACAGTGCACGTTTGAGATTTGAGTGTTTGATCTGTGGGAAAAATGGCAAAGTAAAAACCAGCGGTTGAATTGTTTCTTTCTTGATGTTAGGTGGTACACTCAACATTGAATTTCTGTGGTCAACATTCGATTCCGTGAAACGGGTCAATTCTGCTGTGTTGTGACCACGTTCTAACAGCTTTTAAAGAAATTGACCTTGCTCTCGAAATCTTCTGTGTGTGTGCATATGCGTTTGTATCTCGTAACTTCACCTTTAACGACCCCACCAAACACAGACTCCGGGTGTGCCGAATCTCGAGCAAGATATTGGAATGTGTCCGTTTTTTCGTTGCTACTCGAGTAACAAGCTTCCCCTCTTTACGAAAACGTTCGCCTTTGTAGATTATGAGATCGAGAAAGGTGATTTGGTAGTCAGAGATCTCTGAAGTGAATTTCAATGTCGGGTGCAGGTTGTTTAACATCTTAATGTTGGCTTGAAGAATATCTTATAAACATAATACTTATGTAAAGTTTCATTTTTCTGTTATAAGTTCACAGCGACTCTACTTTTTAAATTCGCAGCGATTCGGAATAAGAAACGATTTTGTTGTAGTCTGTTCTTGTCACTAAATACACTGCGTCATCAGCTAAGTTGAGCGCTACAACTTCGTCCCCAATTGTGTGCGATGTCAACGTGCCACAGCACGTTGCTTGCTTGTGGGAAGGAGGTTGATTACTTCACACGTGCGTGGCCAACTATAGCTGGCCGTAGAAACGATTTTGGACCGTTCGGATAATAGGTTTACAAAAATGATCCCAACAATCGCCGATTTTTCTTTGTTATGACTGGCCTGTTATAAGGAATAGATGATGTCAACTTATAGCTGTAAAACTTAAAGGATTTCGGCGGAAACTGACGAGAAAAATGTATAGGCCTACGTGCAACTCCAGCAGGAGAAAAAATACACGGCGTCGTACATCAAATTGAAACCATCATGTTAACTACGCAGCTAAGGTCAGTTACGTTCACACGAGAAAAAGACACTGCTAAAATTCCTTTATCTGCGGTAAAAGTATCAAGTTTCACTGCTAAGTCGTAAAACTGAAGTTAGCAGCGGAAATTTTCGCTGCTAACTTTTGGAGTTAGCAGCGAAGTTAGCAGCGAAGTTAGCAGCGAAGTTGACTATTTTTGCGTTCACACGGTCACAAATTTTTCGCTGTTAGCTAGCAGCGAAGTTAGCTACTCGTGTGAACTTAAACAAGATTGTTTTAAATGTACTTAAAGAGATTGTATACGTTTGGTAATTGGAACCCACTGTTTGTTTACAGCCTATATTGTAGATATATTTCCCATAAAACTAACCTGTGAAAATTACATATTTCCCATAAAACTAACCTGTGAAAATTTCATTTCAAAAGGTGGTAGCATTTTAACGGTTATATCCACGCAGGAAGAATAATCTGCATTTGGAATACACAATCTAGTAACGCTTTTCAGATTCAATTTTTTGGGGGATAAAAAGTGATATATTTTTCTATAACCGCAATACTTCGAAATGAAAAGTTTCTCAAAATGCATTATACTATCCAAAGCTGCTGTAGGCCTATACTTCTTACCAAGTAAGTTTGTATTGCCATTAATTTTCAGAGTAATTACCAAACGTATTAAACAAAATTAAGTTTTCAGTTTTATATTTCACTGCTTTTTGTAACTGGTAATTGTTAACTGTATGGTGTCTTGCACCACATTAAATAAAGCCAAATCGTATCTGAACTTTTGAGATTAAAGAGATTCAATGTGATAATTCCAATATCGTTAAAACCATTTTCCTGTTTACACGCAGACAATGTATTTGTTTTTACACTCAGGTCAGATTATCTTATTAAAGAAAAAGTAAATGGCATAACAAGAGTGCTGAAAAGGGGATTGATTAAGAAAAAATGCAACAGGAAACTATAGTTTTATTTAATTGGCAGGAAGTTCCCCTCCAGAAAACATGGTGCACCCCCTCTCGTGCCTCCCTAAAATGTTACCGTGGCTTCGTCGCTGCTTCTCACAGCAATCATCGATAACAACCGAGAGATGAACTGCTTGAAGACGCGAAGAACGAAGGCTGTAGTTCGGCTTATTAATGCCACCCGATATCTGGTCAATTACTGGATGGGTTAAACTCTATTTATGTAGCGCGATTACCGATCATCGACGACTTGCCAAACTGCACTGTTAGTAGTAGTTTACCGGTCAGTACGGCAAGTAACACATGACTGTGCGCGCGCGCGTATGGTAGTGAAGTTTGTCTGAGCATAGAGATACAGGGCCCAATTTCATAGAGCTATACTTATGCACACAGATTTACTAAGCACCAAGCAATTTTGCTCACTGACTGGAAAAGGGTTACCAGCTATAATATCATATGTTATGTGCACATTTGTGACTGGTTCCCCGCTTATTTTTGCTAAGCATAAATTGTTTAAAGGCACTGAACGGGGACTGCTCTATATTCCGACACCCCTATGTTCCGACAACCCCCCCCCCATGATTTACATAGGGTTAGGGTTAAGGTTAGGGTTAGGGTTAGGGTTAGGGTTAGAAATAGGAAAATACACCAGGGTTGTCGGTAGGGGTGTCGGAACATAACCCACTGAACACGTTTGGTAATTGTCAAAGACCAGTGTTCTCATTTGGTGTATCCCAACATATGCATAAAATAACAAGCCTGTAAAGATTTGGGCTCAATTGGTCATCGAAGTTGCAAGAAAATGATGAAAGAAAAATCACCCTTGTTGTACAAATTTGTGTGCTTTCAGAAAGGAATAAAAACTTCTTGCAAGAAGTTTTTATTATTTTAGTGAGAAATTACCTCTTTCTCAAAAACTACGTTACTTCAGAGGAGTCGTTTCCTACAATGTGTTATACTATCAACAGCTCTCCGTTGCTTGTTACCAAGTAAGTTTTTATGCTAATATTTGTTTTGAGTAATTACCAAACGTGTATATACGATACCTTTAAGCAATGTTTTCTGCAAAAGCAGCTCTGTGAAATTGGGCCCAGGTACTCAGCATCTATCCATGTGTAGCATTAGTGCAGAGTGATATAATATTAGGATTGATACAATGTTATGATAAATCTTAGCGCTTTCTGAAATCGAGCCCTCTGGCCAAGTCGGGATCTTACACGAGATACACGATTTTACACAAGGTCAATGGGACTTTATTTTAGTGTTCGGTGCAACCCTCCAAATGAACCCGATTGTCGACCTCTTATAGTTAACCGTTTGTATGAGTGGACCAGCCAATAGTTTAAACGTTTGCTATTCGTTTAAACGCTTCCTATTATCAATAATATTCGTTTTGAAGCCTGATAAACAGTTAATCAAAATGAAGAGAGTGATTTATAAATAAGAATGATTTCCGGAGCAAGCACATTAACATTTTCAAAAGCTTTTCAAAAGAAAAACAATCAATTTGTTTGTTTAACAAATCTGTTGAATATTTACATCTAAATATTATGGCCGTTTTTCGACACCACGGCATGGACTTGGGCTCCGTCAGTTATTTAGAAAACGTGAGCTGTCCGTATGGGTGTTCAAACAGGTCGGAGCCGGTGTGACAGGAGATTCTGATAGCGCCCTCTTTTGAATAATCTTCTTCCCATGTTAATTTCCCATCGTGGGAGACAGATTTCCCTACGGGTGCACCCCACTAAATCAACTCCCATAGCATATAGTGCAAAATGCAAAAATAAAATCACAAAGACACGAAAAATACTTAAAAGTCTCAAAGCTTTTTACAGTAAAGGGAAAATTATTAATTGACTCTTGAACTTTTATTTTCTGCTCAATTTGATATGGGGAGTCCCTGGGCCCGTCGAGTTATTCCCCCTCAAAATAACAACACCCCTACACCAGTGTAAATTTCCAAACTCCCGAGCATCAATCTTGAAATATGTCCTTACACCTCTCAGCAAATAGGACCATTTTTTTAGGGCCTATGTCATCCAAAACACATCCAGTTGGAAGTCAACAACCCCCAGGTCACAATTGGGCAAAATTTTTATACTGAAACCCTTTTTTGGGACTCTCAACTGTCTAATATGGAATATTTTGAGAGCCTACCAAAAATTAATGAGCTCGACGCTCTGTTTTCTCCTTATTTAGTGGGGCGCACCCCTACGATACCGGAGCCCAAGCTTGAGCAGTGGTTTCGAAAGTCAAACCCTGCTTCCATGTTTACCGATAGCTGTGTTAAACGGATCCGAGTTTACCCAACACCTAAAGGGCGCCCTCGTGTGGTATAGCTTAAGTTCATTTGCTTCTTGATTATTTTTGGATAAGAATCCATTTTCAACAAATTCATCATTAAGGAGAATTATTTATAAATCATGGAAATCGTATAATATCGGCAATTAGGAACAACTACTTCTGCTTTTTAGGGAACAGTTGCTTTTTAGCATGGTTATAAACATATTGACTTCCAAATGTAGTTCTTTCCAACACAAGGAGAGAATAACTGTGGAAAACACAATCACTTCAGGTTTTATACTATACTAATTTATTGTTTTCTAATGACTTAGCTACATTTTTTTTATGATTGTGTCAACTACAATTAATAATCTTAAAAAGTACTTGATCATTTTTACCTTGTACACGTATAACAATGGTGTCTTCAACAGACTGTAATACATAAAGCCTATACATACACTGAAAATTTTACTATGAAAACACTGCTGTACAATAAAATACAAATGATAATAAAGTAAAATAAAAAAATTAAAAAGACAAATACAAATAAACCACTGATCATATCTATTTCACAACTTGCGAGCTACACGATGCTATTGACCTTAATCATGGCGCCTCCATCTTGTGTTTCTCCCATTGTGAACAGTGTTACCAAACCGAGGCTGGAAGGAAAAAGAAAGTCAGGTACCCTTCGGTTGTCATATGAATAAGTGTTTATGGTTGCTGGTGTATACAAGGTGTGTGACAAAGATGGTGGGCAGCATGATAAAGGTCTTTCAGATGTAAATTTGAATATAGTTTGATGCGTGCTTGAGCTAGGCGTAATTAGGAAACCTATATTACAATGACTGGAACTGTTGCTAGGTTTGATAGTAATCCGAGCTTGAGAAACACCAACTTTTCTCAGCTAAGTAGCTCTATGAAAATAGAAGTTGGTTTCTGGGATGACTGGAGTTGTTTTCATGGAATCTCAAAGTCAAAAAAATGCTCTAAGAAGTCATCCAGCACAAACAATTCTCAGCAGTTGCCTTTTGATAAATCTACAAAATAAACATTTAAATATTTCTACAATGCAAGCAATTCTTCCTTCAAATGTGCAAAAAAAGTATATTTTGTAAAAAGTACAAAAACAAAGAACTACTATTTCACACCGATGTTGTTTAAAATGTTAACATATGTAAAAATGATTACTTTTGTTTGTAATTTCAAACCAATTTGTATGTTACAAAAGAGTTAACGTTATAATTTATTCTTACTGAAGCTTACACACCCATTTCCCCCAAGGAAAAAGACAATTATTGAATGAACTACAATGTTTATCAGCTATAGCTATTTCTTTTCAGCCTGTGATTCCTTCTCATATTTTGAAGTCGTGGGATTCCGGCTTAAAGGTAAGGTCATGGATTGGTAAGTACTCCAAAGATGACCACAAAAACTTACTTGGTGACAAGCACTGCAGCTGCTGATAGTAAAAACTATTTTGAGAAAGGATTCCCTTGAAGTAATATATGGTTTGGATAATTTTTCACACAAACAAAATTTGAATCCGAGAAACGATTTATGCATGAATCGTTTCTCAGATTTCTGAAGGTTGGTGTCCGTTCGTGACTGCTGCAACCAGAGATGCATGCGGTTGGTACCCATTGTCATTTTGCTAAACGTGGATGGATTCAACGTTTTTGTGAAAATACTGTGACAGTTTTTCACTGTTTTCTCAGCAAGTAGACACTGTATTCAGCTGAAACTTTCACATGTGACTTTTATTGTATCTTTCTTTATCATTTTGCCTATATGTATCACATTGACAAAAACCAATCCATGACTCTACCTTTAAGACTTCCTCGAGGAACCAAGGTCCAAGTCTGTGTCAAACTATCAACAACAACATTAAAAATGTCCAATAATGTGCTGCTGAGTAATTAATTAGCTAACAAAAATAGAGCTGTTTTTCTAAACACACGCGTACTTTGAAAAATACAAAAAGTGATTACTGGCATATTGTCATGTGCAATGCTTTTCTCTTAAAAATTCACATCGTGATTACTTTATAATTATTATTACAATGAAAAAAGATTACACATGAGGTCAAAAGTCATTCTTGCTGACCTTAGACCTGAGGCTAAATACTGATTTTTGTGCCATCATTTGTTAGTCGTGTGTGCAAAGGTTTATAGATAGGTTACCAACACCACACAACAAAATCATGAGAAATGTGCTGAATACCATCTTTTCAGTGCTGGGAAAACTTGTATTTTACACCTTGAACTTGGGCCAAATGGTTGTCTTTACATACATACAGCCATGGATAATGTATAAACGGTTACTGGCTATCTAATAATACATTTTCTTTGCCGTGCGCAAGAAGCTTCATCTATTTCATTTCTTGTTTCGCGCCTTGCTTTTTTTTTTTCTTTTTTTTTTCCCCTGCCTGTATATTTAACAACTACGTTTAATGAATACTTTACAGAACATTTACGCTTTAATGATTCTGTGGTATGGTAATAATTAATTAGAACGGCAATTAGTCCAACCAGCACAGCCGCTGTAGGCCTTTCATTAAGACCTTTTAGTCTATTGTCTAACATCAGGGGATTACAATTATATGTACTCCCATCCATAAAACCTGTCGACATAGGTTAAGTTCCGCAACAAAAAATGTAGTTAGAACTATACAAATTTTACTGCTTTGTGGCTATGTGCCTATACACGGTAGAATAAAATATGAAATAATACAAAATTTATCTCTCATTGTCAACTTGCAATATCTGAAGGAATACAACCTACCACTAACTACAAATACACATGCAATGCTTCATCAAGTTTATAACTAACAAAGGTTAAGTTAAGCATTGCTTTAGAAAAATACATTAATTGAATACTTTCACAATCTTGACAAGAATCGTTACAATTAATACTGGTAAAATGCTAGGGCTATATGAATACAATTCATTCAATTTAACAATTTTTCAAATTAATTCAATATCAAATTTGTGTTTCACTTTTACGTAACACTTTTATTTGCTTGGCTATAATATTTATTTTTTTATTTTACCCGTACACAAAGGGAAAACACAGAAAAGAGGTTTCAGCAAGTACCTTAATAGAAATGTGTAATTAATTTGGTGGAAAAAAAATGAAGAAAAATGAGAAGACAATAATATTATGTCCATTCCAAACAGCATGGTTATATTGAAGTTTGCCACCATTACTGTGAGGGCGCTTCATCAATTGTTTCTATATTCCCCACTTCCCCTGCAGCACAAAAGTGTGAATAAATCTGTAATGATATGAGACACAAAGTCTCTTTTTTAGCATAATTGCCTCAACACCTGCCAAAAAAACAAACGCAGTTATTTTTGATGAAACAATTCACTTTGAAGTACAAACCAACGATTCTGTTGCTGTAAGGTTTGACATCTACTCCCGCTTGTTCATAGTGGTGCAGGATTTTTAATAAAAATCACAACCATTTCTTTCAAGGGGGTACATGAATCAGGCAAACATGAAGTGCTCATTAAGGTAATCTCAACAATACTGTGCAGGTTTGGTGCAGATCGTGGTTTTGAATAATTATTTGTGCATTTTTGTTCACCGGTCTGTTTTATACTATTCTAAAGATTTGTGAGATTTTTGAGAGATTTACAAAAACTATTCATGAACACAGTAAGAGAAAGTGTCAGTAGGATTACACGTACAAAAGCAACAAATAAAAATATTTCAGTGGAGTGAAACTACAAGGGCTGAGGAACAAACTAGAGACAATCTAGTAACAGGCTAAAGTTGGGTTATAGGGATTCAATTTCATAGGCCCACCAAGTGCCGGCAAAAGTTATGGTTAACCGAAAACGAGTTACCAGGCCTAAATACAACGTATTGCAGATGCTTTGATTGGTCCCCGGTTGATTGTTTCGCATAAGTTTCTGCTTGGCATCCATAAGAATGTGGATCCTGAAAATTGCTTCAGAGGAAATGTCTGGTAAATTGCCTTAATCCTGAAGTAAAGACAACAATGACATTGTCCGACTATATCAATTTTTGAAAGACCTGTTTAACTGTTTGAGGATAAACTTTCAACTTATGATCGGAGGTATAGCTTGGAGGCAGGAGAACAGAAATAAAGATGACATTGATAATAAGTAATAAATACCCTGTGTGGCATCCTAGAACGTTTATGCTTGATCCCTTTATTTGTACGATCAATTCAATTGAAAGGTTTCTTTCTCTATCCCCTCCACCCTCCTAGACTTTGTGGGGGAACTCCATACGCCCGTTGTCGTGGTTGTACGCCACGCTGTATCCGCCGTTCTGCAGTGAGGGGTACATGGGCGGATAGTTGGGATACGGCGACCCCCTATTTAGCCCATTCATACTGTGCTGGTGTGGGTGTGTGTAGCCCTGCTGCGGCAGGTGCTGGTGCGAGTGCTGGTGGGGGAGGGACCCCATGCCATTCATCCCGTTCATGCTGCCGTTCGTGCTGCGCTCGGCGGCGCCGCCATTCATCCCATGAAGGCCTTCATACATCCGGCTGTGTAGTCCAGGCATGGGGTGCATCCCCCCGGGCATGCCATTTGTCGTCGACGCAGAGGACGAGTATGAGGAGTAGTTGGAGTTGTGGGATGGGTAAGAACCTGGCCGAGGAGTCGGGGGTGTTCGGTACTGCTTAGAGTCGTCATCTCCACCTTTCCTGCAGCAGCAGCAACAGGCGATGCACGTGATGAAGATGATGAGGATGAGAAGGCCGATGGCACCACCAATCGTTGCCACGACACCAAGGCCTAATCTCTCTATCCCGATCTCAATGAAGTTACTTGGTTCTGGAAATAATAATAGAGAAACAACCTCTTTAGATACATGTTGTAATAACGATCAGCAATGTTGGTTCGTATCCCATTTCAATTAATCAAGGCTGGCGGGGCAAGGTTTCTGACACTTTCAGGGCGTCATGATGAGCAAGATCTACTATAATTGCCACAGGCAACATCACAGAGTGTGGCACCATGCAAATTGAAACGATTTGTTGGAGTTGATTTTGACTGGTGTTCGTTTGGTTCTTCTGCTTCATATAAGTATGTAATCTGACTTATATATGTGTGTCAACTCCTGTCAAATCCCAAACCATTCCTTCTCAGACTGATTGGTAATTTTAGGAACATGATCAGTGTTATAATATTCCAGTTAATCCAACAGTTAAGTCCCATCTTAAGAGGCATTTTGTTCCCCCCTTAAATTACACTGATGTTATGACACCTTGTGGCATAATCTTTGCTCTGGAGACCCTTAAACAGTTTCCCAGTAGCCATTCAGATCTTGTGCCGCCTTTGCAGAATAAGCTGCGTCGACCTCTCACCAATGAAATTCTTGGCCTAGTTTCTAGTGTTACAATGTACCTGCTTTGCACAATGCATGGGCTTCGTCCGAGTCGTCATTACAGTTGGGGACACCATTACATGTCAATACTTCATCGATGCACATACTGTTGTCTACACAACGGAAACAGTCATCTGATCCCTCTGTACAACACACACAAAAAAGAAAAGGAACAACAAATTAAAGATATGACTGACATGAAAGTTGCATGTCTAGCTGTACTGATTTTTTTTCTGAAATCCTAATCAAGACTTTGCCATCAAGCCCACTATGAAAAAACATCATCAAAACAGATTGTCAGTTTAACCCTTTTTACTGTCGACATGATCATAGCAGGCCTGTGACTGTACAACCTAGTTACTGCGCGTGCATGTGCGCTGGCCGTCACATACACATAAAAAAGGGTGCCGTCATTATTCTTGTGTGATGTGACTGCCAGCACGTGCAGTAACTGGGTTAGAGTTCATAACAGAGCCCCTGCATATGAGGTCACAAGCTCAAACAGCGCCCTCACTGAAGTCAAAGAAAGACCTATCATTGGCGGAGAGTTGTGCGTGGCGCATACGCGCTTGCACCTTTCCATTGTTTGATCTCAGCAATGGCGGCCTATGCCAGGGGTCTATTCCATGTACAGCCAAAGGCCTGCTATGATCATGATGACAATCCTCCCTTTAATATTCTAAACAAATAAAAGGGTAATACTGACAATCTTTTTTTACAATGTTTTTGTATAGTAAAAGAAAACAAGTGACAAAATTTGTTTTAACACAAATAAATGTACTCCTTTGTTGCATTGCATACATCCATCATTGAAATCAAAAATAGCATGCGATCTGAATCTATAAAAAAAACGCAAAAACAAATGGCCCGATCGGTGTTCAAGATCCAGAGCTTTACGACAAACACCACACCCTTTGTTATGTGCTTAAAACCCTCTCTCTCTAGACCCTTTGACAAGAGATCCTCCTCAATCCTCCATTCTTTAACTCTATAGACTGTGCAAGTCTAACTTTTTCCAGGGCCAAGGTGGTCCCAACCATATTGAGTTTTACGTGTGCGGTGCGCAATTCTGTTTCTTCAAACACTTTAGATTAATGTAGTTTATGGCTATACAAATGATTTAATTGTTTGGTAAATTACATTTATCCTTGAAAATCAACAAAGAAAACCGAGAATAAGACTTGACCTCCAGTTGCTCATAAATAATTAAGCATTTTGCCTTTAGACTAATGTTCATGTTATCATTAAACCTATGTAATGTTCACAAAAAATTGGGGTGTGATTGGCAAATGGGGCTTCTAACAAAGCATTCTCGTCCTAAGTTTTAATTTTGTTTGAATGTTAACTTTAACAAATTATGTGTATACCAAAATTGAAATTGTATTTTAACAAATTGCTTTGGGGTTTGTTTTTTTCAAGAATTTTGTATTTAGATTTAAAAAAGAAGATCTGATTTCATAGAAAAATATAGTCTTTTTTGTCTGAGTTGTTTCTCATTTTCCATGCCTGTGAGACTTGCCTTGTCTGTTACAACTCAACACCAAAACATTTTGACTAAGATAAGATTGGTATGCCTGGCCCAGTGATAAGCAATATTGTTGTTTGGACTTTAAGCTCTAGATCTTCCACTACTCAGACAACTCCTGAATAGCATTTTGGAGGATCTGGGCTCATCCCAGATTGTACAAAATCATATTCAGGAGTTGATTAAAGTCAACAAAACACTTGTATTAATAATAATAACAATACTGAGCATTTGTAATTCCCCGGTATCCATCTTTGAGATGCTTGGCCCAGCGACACATCAATAGAGGGGAATGTTCATAATGCAGTCCTCATTAGGTGAGTCTTGAGGGAAGTTTTGAACAAAGCCAGTGATGGAGAAAGTTGAATATAATCCGGTAAATTGTTCCACAATGAAGGGGCAGCAGAAGTAAACAAACTTTCAACCCATGAACAACAAATTACTACTACTGATTGATGAAATAAAATGTACAGGGCCCAATTTCATGGCTCTGCTTACCGCAGAATTCTGCACTTACGGAGCCCTTGTAGAACATAATTCTATGATACGAACATGTAAGCCCAGAATTCTGCGGTAAGCAGAGCCATGAAATATATGGCACTGTACATACATCATTACAATTGAAACTTATACTACACAATATTATTCTCCATATTTCAGATCCTAAGATGGCTTGACTTACCCTGTGGTGGCTTGTACGAGGTGTAGACTAGTTTGACACCAGCATCTGCCGAGCTGATGCCGTCTGTGAGGAATCGAATGGTCACCACATTTCCGTAGGACTGGTAATCTTTTGGGAAGATGCCCGTGCCTCCGCAGTATGTCATCTCTGGCTGGAGAATGTCATTCTTGATCACGTAGATGTTGCCCGATTCATAGACCATGAACCTGTACAAAGGGCGAGTATTTTATAGACATGAGATGGGGTGGTACTTAACTTTATCTTCCAGCAGGCCTGAATAATCGATTCTGATTGGTCGATCCATAGCAACAAGGAATGTGATATAAACTTATATTGCACGGCTTATATCACACCCTGCGTATTGCGTGTTCTAACTGCGCCTCAAGTTTGCTTGAAGATAAATACGTTACCACATGCGCGCTCGTGGAATACGGAAAAATATAGCGCGTCTGCGTCCCATATCCAATGGGACGCAGAAGCGCTATATTTTTCCGTATACCACTCGCGCTTGTGTGATAACTTATATTGTCTTACATTGTTTAATAGACCCCTTGCATAACGCGAAACGTTTCAGGGACGCTGAGGTCACGCACATATTTTTACGCACAAATAACAGTTATCGTCCAATGATTTGCCTCCTTTGGCCTCATTGAGGGTGCTTTTTGGCCTCAGTGAGGGCGCTTTTTGAGCGTGTGACTTCATATGCAAGGGGTCTATATGGCTTGGTCCAGGTTTGGTGCATTTATTACTGCATAACACAACCAACCACAGCAAGCAAAACAAAAAGTCAGCTATTAAACAAGCAAGGCTAGGAAAAAAAAAATGGGGGGGGGAATTCTCAAGACCACAGGGCTTGTTAAAGTTTACTCAAATTTTTACTGGATCAGGGTGTTTTTTTACACCACCAGAAAAAAAATGAGAAAAAATTGGTAGACAGTTGAACAAATGCATTATTAACTATCTAATTTGTCAGTGTCTAGGATCTTGGGTTCTGTAATGTGATAGTATCATATCAAGATAAAATAAATTAAATAATAAACTGACATCTCTTGGAAAACAAAAAAAGTATTGTTAAATTAAGCAAAACAAGAACCTATGATTTGTTTGGTCTTGACTTTACTACATGTACAGTAGCTCAACTCAAAATCCATGGCCTCGAGCCTGGGACCTTGTACATGTACATGTAGTGTGAAGTTTTAGCCTTGGTCAGGCATGGCGGAGTAATATAATACAGTGCATAAAATGTTACTGTATTTAAAAGTAACCCACCTTAAAGGCACAGTACACGTTTGGTAATTACTCAAAATATAGCATAAAAACTGACTTGGTAACGAGCAACAGAGAGCTGCTGATAGTATAAAACATTGTGAGAAACGACTCCCTCTGAAGTAACATAGTTTTTGAGAAAGAGGTAATTTCTCACTAAAATAATAAAAGACTTCTTGCAAGAAGCCTTTTATTCCTATCGGAAAGCACACAACAATGGTGTTTTTTCTTTCATCATTTTCTTGCAACTTCAATGACCAATTGAGCCCAAATTTTCACAGGCTTATTATTTTATGCATACATCACATGTATGTATGTTGGGATACACCAAGTGAGAACACTGGTCTTTGACATTTACATGTACCAAATCGGTTCAGTGCCTTTAAATGTTGGAGTTAAAAATTAATCTTTTTTAGCCAGCTGAATGTACTGATCAAGCAACTTGTCTCAGTAAAAAATGCAATAATAGAAATAATCAATTGTAACCAAAGACTGAAGTGAAGATTTCATATTGCTGGGACAGGGAAACACTCTAAGTGGGCTACTTACATCAAAGCATCGCATACACATACTTTGCATAAAATGTAAATCAATGTACGGCTTACAAGGGAAAAATATAGCCCTGCTCCTTGTTTGTATACACGTGTACGTATGTACAATGAGAAAAAAAACTAGACAATTTTAGTTTTTGTGACGTCACAAAAACTAGGTGATCAGGTTTTGTGAACAGCAGGTAAAAATAATATATAAATATGAACATCAAAACCATTACATACCTACATGTCTTTGTATTTTATTTGAACATCCGGTTTGGACAGAAAGTGGGGTCAAACCAGGTCACTTAAAAGTAAATAACTTTCACACATCAAACTCTCACAGACAATGCAATATTATGGACATAAAAACCGCTAAGAGTATGTCTGAATAAGAGAAACATTTTAAAATGAATTGAATGGCAGCATGATAAGATTCTAAGCAGCCAGGGCACCAACTGCTTGCGGGGTTGACACCTGCCTGATTTTGATCAGAAAATTAGCAGTGCATATAAATTGGAGGCTAGTGATGCATTACACCATAAAAGAAGGTTGAATGATATCCCACATTTACTCTGGTCATACATTATATATATTGCAGACTGAAATTGTTTCATCGGCAGCCATTTTAATAATATGTGATCAAGCAATGCACGGCTTACCTAAATTCATTCCTATCCAAAATTTAATAAAAACACCATTGAAATAAATGGACAATAGGATACACAGGCTTCATGTACTAAACATTTGAAAAATCAATCAGTACCGAATCCTGTACTTTTACTTTGCAGCCCTTGCGCTTAAGCTTTCTTTTCAAGTACATGTAGCCCATTGTGCATTTTACTTGCCCCCAGCAAGTTTTAGTAGCCCAGATTTTAAATATTGTCATGAATGTATTTTTCTGATGTAATAGGCTTAATGGTAGCGATCACAACCGGTTTAATGGTCAAATAAACTTTACATTCACACATTCAAAAATAAATTAATTTACACATTTTATTTTAAAATGTATCATCTGAAATTGGAAAGGAAGAAATATTATTTTTAATGTGTGTTGCACAGTTGTTAGAAGTCCCACAGGGCAAGTTGAGAAGTGATGATACTAGCCTGTAGCATTTTTGTAAAAAATAATTTATGCCGGGCTTGTGTCCATGATGAGCCCTGATTTAACCATAGAGGAAGGACCCACCTTTCTCTATTCTTTAACATAATGTTCTGGGGGAAAACAAAAATGTTCATGACCCTGCACAATAATGCATCCCCTGCTACATGGATGTCAAATTTGATGTTCTAGTATTACATGTACACCTTTATCAACTGGACTCATTTGAATGATACTGAATGAAGGCACTTGACAATTGTGTCCTTAGAAAACAATATGGAGCCTTCACCACATTTCATGCTTGCATCGATCCTTCAACATACAGAATCCATTCTTGAATTATATTTAACGATCAGTCCACACAGACTAATAATGCCAATATGAAAACATCTGATTGAGGATTGTACGAACCCAAATTATCATAATTGTTCCTACACGACAACCATTTTTTGTCCCCCCTGTTTCTCACAGCATCCACACACACTCCTGACTCAATATGTAAACACTGAATCATGCCCTGCCCTGTTTATTGAAATTTCTCTGTGTACGACTCTACGCTGAACACTGAATCATCATCTCCTTGGGGTGCAACCACCTTAAAATGAGGCAGAATACATGCACAGAGTTATATTAGCATAAATGCATGACAGTACTGTAATAATCCTATGGCGTTTTATTGAATCATTCATATACTAGTCATTAGCATAAATGCATGATCAAGTGTAAATTAATGATGATTTCATGAAATATCTGATTGGTTGTGCAAGGTTCTGGAAGTAGAAATTAAACGGATTCTGGTTTGGGTTTTCTGTCCCTCATTTTTTGATAAACGTTTAGAAAGATCCTGTTGAAAAATGACTTTGGATTCAAATAAACTTTGGTGATTCCCAGAGTTTAAAAGAGGGACTCAAAGGTCAAATAAGTGTTGAGATGCACTCAATTTCTAACAGATAGTCCTTATGAAAGTGGGATAAAAATTACAAACCGCACGTTATAAAATGGTGTAAAATGTCATTAGTCCTTCAAAGCACGATTTGAAACGTGACATCATTTTGGTATCAACAACAAATGGGTCTGTACATTCCAAAGAGAAATTTTTGCATTACAGTCAAAAGGTCAAATTCAATGCCTTTTTTGATTGATCATCAAAGTTCAGGAATGAACTAACAAATTTCCCGTACAAAATGTCTTCAATCCTTCAAGGTCTTAAATTGTGTCCTAACTTTTTGCAAGGAACTTAAAAAGTGCTTGTCCACTTTAGTTCAATTTAAAGCACAAACCACTGCAAATTAACAAAGTCCTACTTTGACATCAAGTACAGTGGTTTTCCTGGCTGCAACTTGAGGTTTTTTTCTTCAGAATTTATTAGTCAAATATTTGGGAGAGTTTGTGATGAGGAAGACATGAGAGAACCCCCACCCCCCTTCCTTCCTCCTCCAACAACTCAAGTTCCTAGCCCAGCTGTGATGAAGGTAACTCATACTCCTTGTCATGCTTATTGCACACCTGATGGTCAGCAGATGGTGTTCAGAAGGAATGCTTCAACTTAAAGGAAATGTCTTTGGAAGAATACATTCATTCATTTCCAATCAAACCTTTGACAATTTCATCAAAGCAGTAAAGTTTTAAGAAAAACTGGTTAAAGGCACCTGGAAATAGTTTGTTTTTGTTTTTTTACAGAAGAGTATGTATATTAACAATAAAACGATTTTTTGAGTAATTGTTTGTCACAATTTATATGTTTAAAAAATTGATAAAGTTGTTTGAGGGCGACTACGCCCATCCGTTTTGTGACGTCAATCGAGGCAGACTTCGCCGCGATCAAACATCGACCCCCCTCGAACTTGCCTGCATTTACGTGCAAGTAGTGAGCTTGTACGTTTTGTTTGGTTATCCCCAAAAAAGGATTTTTCGTGCATTTTCCCGGCAATGCCGACCAGATGTATTGCTGCTGGATGCAGCAAAATGACTAAAGATGGGGTCAGTTAGCATTTGTTTCCTGCGGATCCCAAATATAGGCAGTTACGGGCATCGAAAGTCAGGCTAACGAGGGCAAAGTGGTCCGGTCCGACATCGTTTTCAGCGCTGCAGTGAACATGTTTCTGGTGTTCGGATCGACTTGAGCTGTATGCGGCGCCGTGGCGCGCCGATCCGATATGTCATCACGGCGGCCGCTAAAATACCTCGTATTATCCGTGTTCTCGTTTATGACCATGCTCGTATCTTCCATTTTTTAAGACATAGAATTAGAAACGTGCATGGGACAGTTCGGGACCGGTGAAAACCTCGTATAAACGTCGACTGTACACTGTCCTAGGATTGCATTGGGTGACGTCCGAATACGAAAACGCATCATACTGATCAGGTACCCAGACGTAATGTACAGGGCCAGACTACACATTTTCTCTTCAATATCCCGCGCCATCACATCACGAACAGCGCCATGTAAACGGGGGGCCTATTTTTAAATTTGAATTAAAATAAAAACACAATTTGTTAACCTTAGTTAATTGTTTATTCACATTCCACTCATCAAAATGTATATATATTAACGACAAAAGCTTTATTTTGACAAAATACCACTGCCAGGTGCCTTTAACATACGGTTACACGGTTTAAAGCCGACTGATCATCAGGTTGCATGTTTACCTTTTTACGCTTTTGATAACCGTAAAGAAATTCACACAAAAATTGCCTCGAAATGCAGACCACATTGTGATCATGATGCACACAACGCACAAAGTCCGTACGACACACAAGCAGTCACATCGTTTCCAATTTACCAGGTTGTAGTCTTCGTTAATTACTCTGCCTGCTACAGTAAAGGCAAGAAACATTGAACGCTTGAGACTGAGAGTGTTTTCAGAACAATGTGCTACATATGTACATGTAACATGAGAACATTCGCCCTCAGTTGGTGAAATATACCAGTGCATTAGGCGATAGCATACAAAAACCTGTTACAGATGCCTTGACCAAAGACTCAAATTTGCGTCTGCGCATGCTCAGGAAAAAAAATTCTCCTCTAAAATTGCATAACACATCCTCACTGGTGCGCGCCCTAACGCCATACAGCACTGTCGTTGCTGTTGCACACGTGTTCAACAGCATGGTCGCCAGAGCACAGTTTTTAATTAAATTTTAGCTCGTTTACAAAAAACTGCACAACATGTACATTAGCAATTGTTTTACTGAAATAATACCATTTACACCCTAGATGAACAAAAAGATTATTTTACAGTATAATGTAAGATTTGTTTCTTGTTATTTGTTTCGTTTTTTTGCAGGGTGATTGCTCAAAGTCAAAATGCTGTGACGAAGACACAGTGAAGCGCGATCAGGTAAACAATTTGTTTTTAACTCAAAATTACATGTATGTTTCTGAAACGGACAGTGAATACAGGTAACCCAGAAACGGTTACACATTTACAAAAATAACCGTAAACGCACAGGCTTATTGATTAGCCTTGTGGGCACAAGCCGTGCATACAAGTGTGTGTGTGTGTTGGGGGGGGCTGAGTGCGTGGTGTGCTATTTTTGAGTCTGTCGGGCGGCTGGGGTTGCATGTCATTGAGCCGGCTGGGGTTATGTTTAGTAAGCATTTCGCACAGCCTTGAAATCATGGCTAGAAAACAGTACGCCTGGTTTGGTTTAAGTATGTTTTCCAAGCAGTCGGCTGCAGTCAATTTGAAAATCTTGTCACATTTCCTGTCATCACTGATCAAAGCACTAGATATTCATCAGCACAATAAGAGACCAAATACACATAGCGCTCAGTAAACATCGGAGAACCATGGGGAAGAAAATAAATGTAGTAGACATACATTAATCTCAATCATAGTGCCCATCTATATGAGTAATGTGTCTGTTTGTGACAGAAAAACTCTGAAGTGCCTGCATGAATTGGGCTGAACATTTTCTTACGGTATTCTTTTGGACCTGTGATCAGTCTAAGGGGATACGATTTTCTCTTTTCTTTCTATTCTCAAATATTGATTTTTGTGTACACAACTTCATTGAAAGAGGACGTGTTGCAAAAAAAAACATTGACATGCTGTGTCAACTGTTCACAATGTACTGTCAGGGTTAAGCATTTGAGTCGCCCAATTGCCACCGGGTACTAAAAGCCTCGCAAGTGTTTCAAAAATGTGTAGAAAAATTATGTGGTGGACTTCATCCTACACCATTTCAAACAAATAATGGGAAGCCAGATTCCAAGAAAAATTTACTGACCCCAACATAAGCATAGAGCAAGGAACAGCTTGCTCTATGGTATGAGCATAGAGGTGATGTACATACTTATATGAGCAACTTCATCAGTGTCACATACCCTCTCTAAGTCTAAGTAGGCTACACAGCTCAACATGTGTGTTTTTAAACAATAAACTCATCACAGTGTTTCATCAAAAGTTCTACGATATTGTAGACTCATGGTACATTTCACACACAGTAAACTACTCGATTGGTCTTATTTTACAAGTTCAATGTGAGACAATTTCAACTGTCACAAACTAACTTTAAATAACACTTTCTATCTTGAATCTTGAACCTTTTCAAAGTTTACTTTCAATTTAAGATCACAGATTTAGCCAGAGAGGAAGTTAGGATATCTTTCTAAAAAAAACACCAGGGTTCTCCCAAGGATTTTTCAAAACTGTGGGCAGCCTGGACCCAAAATTTGGAAGTTTGGCCAAACCACGCTGAATTGAAACAAGGTCCTCATTCTTAATATTTGATCTTTATGGGTTTTGTGAATTTGATCTGGTCAAAAGTTTATAAAAATAAAATAAAAAGTATCGGCTGCAATTTGCACATATTTTATTGGCCCGCAGTTCGCGTGTATCGGCCCGATACACATGTACGCTACCTTCCCTTGTGCATGGGGAGAACCCTGAAACCTGTTACGAACTCAGATCAATTAAACTAATAAGGATACCCTGTTTGATCTGCGATTTATATGGGAGTCTTCTGTGGTACATGTTACTACATGTAGGCCTATGTGTGCCAAATAACCAAAACCACTTAAAATTTGTTATTCAAAACCACATGATACAGTATGTATGAAATCCCCAATACACAATTTGTCTCAATTTGAATGCCAGCAATTGAGCATGGTAACTGGCTAGGAATGTAATTATAGACCAACATTAGTTTAATTAATGTTCTATTCTCACTTTCTGGTCCACTCTGTCTGTCCTTGCAATTGACATAAAGAGCCATTTTTTAATTAACTCTTTCATTAAAACAGAAGTGCAGTGTAATTAATTTTCTACTTTGGATAATAAACAATCATTGAAGAAGTAATGGAATAAACTAGGAAAAAGCGGCATTAGAAAACCTTGCATTTATTGTTACATTCTCCCATTCACACACTATTTGTGAGCTGAAACATTGATTTTGAAAGACTATTGTGAATTTAGTACAACAGTCATGTTCGACCTTCCATAATGTCCATTGTGTAGTATAGGCCTACAATACATCATGTGCGGAAAAAATCAAAGGTTTTTGCATTACAATTTGTCTCTTCCAAAGGAATCAATACTGTCCCTTATCTCCGAAGTATACATGCAAACAACAAGTGACCTTTCAATCCAAAAAGCTACATGGTGCAAATCAAAGCCTAGTGCAATCATAGAGAAATGATGTGCAGCCATGGAGAAAACATGGACAAGCCATGGAAGGGTCTCTAAAGCAAAAGATCCTTGGTTTGGTTTGTCCAACCATTACTTAGGCTCTATGGTATAATTGTTCAGTACATGTATGTGGTCAATTGGTCTAAATGTCTGGTGTGCAGATGTGGCATCCTCATCTATTGCCAAGAACTATGAACATGTACAACCCACTTCCATGAACCCACAGAGCGTTATTGATGAACAAATTACTCTCAGCCCACATGAATGCACTGCAGTAGGAGACTTTTTACTAAGTTGTATAGGCTCAAATATTCTAATGACTCTCTCAATATAGCCATGCAGGGGAAAAAAAGATATAATTTATAAAGGAATAAACTACAAGGGAAACCGACTGGGTAGATTTGTAATTTTACGGCAGTTACAGGTTGAATGGCTTTTGATTGACACCCCCGAACAAAGATATTGACAAAACAGGGAGACCGCAAACATTCGGGCTAGATTGCTCAATTGGTAGAGGCAGCGCCTGCACGTTAATCCGGAGGTCACAGGTTCAAGTCCTGCTCTAGTTAATTTTTCTTTATTCAACCCAACACTATAATCTATAAAGGATTACACTTTTTAAATGATCACACCATCTTCCCTTCCATCATCAGTTCGGTTTCATTGACTGAGTATTTGGTTAAACCGACTTGAAATTAAATGGCTGTAGGAAAGTCTTTGAATTATATTTCACAAACCTGTCAGCATCAGAGCGGCATCGGTTGTGTGCCCTGTCAAATCCGGGCGCCAGGTCAAAGTAGTCGAAACGTATGTTGATGCGCCGTCCAGGCTGTGTGTTGATTGTAAATGTACAGTCCTTGTTGCCTGTGTACGGAACACTTTCCACGTTTAGGTGCGAGTAGACCTTGCCGGAGACATCACTGACGTTTTTTGACAAGCACATGAAGGAGGGGTTAGCATCTTGAATATATGCTGTGGAAATAAGGAGAGAAAAATTGTAAGCAACTTGGCTGATAAGATAAAAGAAAAGGAGGGGGAGTTCACTGCCTAACTGTTTACAGAAAACACCTGAAATGTCCTAGCACAAACTTGACATCTGCAGGGCACGGGTGGTGAAGGGGGGGGGGGGGGCGAAGAGGGGACATAAATACTCCAACCTCAATGCTCCATGGTTCATTGAGAGCACAAAACCATTTTATGATATCAAACGTCTCTTTAATTTTTAATCATGGTTTGTTTAAATAATTGTTTTTTCATCCCCTAAAACTGTAAAGTAACTGTTCTATGGACTTCTGTCAATCTGGACTTCATTATGACAATTTTTTTCTGCACCTGGCAACTTTATGTTTGTTTTGTACATAGAGCAAGATCAGCCCATATTACATGTTTCTGCCCAATGCACTAATGTACATTACATGATAACCCTTGTAACATGAAAATTGGGTGTTGGGTAAGTTTATGGTTTATTTATTTAAAAATGTCATCGCAGCATACCGCTGAATTGCGACAAAATTTACATTCGTAAGGACTTCTCTAAACCCCTTCGTTAAATTCGTAATTCCCATATAAATTCAGCTTGTTTAGTTGATAGTCCATGATTATGGCAGATTCATCTTCTTCAGCTGAACAAAGAGGATCAATCCATTGATTCTGATTGTACAATGTACTTTTCACTGGAACTACATGTACCAATCCCATAGGTCTTTGTGTACTCAGGTGTCCCTGCTGTGTACAAAAACAAAGTAGTATGGAGAATCAGGAGCTTGTCAAGCATTGGGGGGGGTGTAGGCTGACCCATGACCCCCAAGATCTCCCTGCTGAAGACACAGGGATAGAAACAGACCAGGGCATTATGTCAAGGGATAACAAATGAGAAGTCCAACCCAAATGAGCAGCTTACTGGAATGCCTCTGTAAAGGAATGCTGGTAGATTAGAGTGGTTAAATTGTTAATCAATCTCTTGGTTCACAGATGGTGTCTCTCTTGTTTTGTAGACAGAATTAACATGCTAGTGACAGTGTATGGCTAGTTGTGCAGGTACAGTGCACAGAATGTAAAAAAAAAAAGAAGATTTAATATGCCCTACACTGATGTAGTATGCTTACAGCACTGTGTACTCTCAAGAAATTGTATTATTCTTTATCTACGATGCAATAATTTTTACTTAGGCCTACATGTACACACACACATGAAGTTCCAATAGTCACTCATATTAAAGTGTAGTGTAATAATAATATTAATGACCTCACACTTTGTCCAAGTATAGAGGTCCAAGCATCCTTCAATGCATGAACAACAATGAACCAAATTTATATTAAGATCTTTTAAATCTGTTTACTCCCTGCCCCCAAAGCTTGTAGATGTACTTCTATGAAAATGTTGAAAATAATAGACATTACCCTAACAAGGAAATAAACAACTAGGGCCTATACATGCTCTAAGTCTAAGCTTTTTTTCTCTCCCAAACATTAGCACCAACATCATAACATACTGGCTTGGTTTTTTAGACAATTTTGAATATTTATATTTGTTTTTATTTTCTCAGTCATAGTCAATAATTTTTAGTGTTTTGGTTTGCCAGTGTGAAGTGTAATAAAATAAATAACATAAAAGACACACATTATGATGTATTTCAATGGAATTCCTTACAGTGCATTTTTTTTAAATAACGCACTCTTTCAAAACCATCAATACACCATCTATTCTAAGAAACAAAGGATTGATTCATGCAAGACAAAGGGTTCTTCAGACTGCTCCCTGGCCCACCCTTGAATAATAATAAAAACGCCCCAAGGAATAAAGACATAGTTGTGGTAGAAGTAGTGTATTTGTGAATAATCTTGCCTGACGTTGACCAAGACATTTTCACTCCCTGCCTCTACCCTACCACCTCGATGAGTCACACACAGTCATCCACCATGGCAGCATAAGTGCTTTTCTAATGCTAATGAGGAAACATGAATCCTCCAGGCAAAAACGTCTGTAACAATTGAGTTTGTTACAGAGTGTCGATGGAGGAATCTGAAGATTTTTGTAGACAAAACTGTTTTGCAATGAAAGAGACAAAACTACTGTTTAATTTCAGTCAAATAGTTTCATAACAAATTGCAAATTTTATCACCAAATAAAATCAAAATAAAATCAGAACAGTTGAAGGACATCCTACATTATACTTTAAAATCAAAATACCATTTATCAGTACATGTACTTACAAAATCATTTTACAAAATCAAACATTAGTTTGTCCCCATTATTATATTTTTCAAAGTACATGTAGGAACAAATTTAGGAACATATATTTCGCACACAATTAAAAAAATTATTTAAAAAATTGTTGATGTCAATGACACTTGTTCTTCTTATGGGCCCTATTTGCTTTTCTCTTAGACAAAGTTCAAAAGATGTTTACAATTCCCAAAAAGAAAGAAGACAATTCAAAATCTTCATATAAGGCCACTTGAAATGACAGGAAGTCTAAATTAAAACCAACCCCTTTTCTATGAATGTCATTTCCAAGGGGGTGCACACTGAAGATGAAATAAAAAACCTTTGTACCCTGTTCTTCCCTACATGCAGGATAATGCCAAGGCGTCGGGCAACCTAGGTCAGGGAAGAAAAAAAATACGCCTGGAAATCTACCCCTTGGTTATGTTAACACAAGGGACGAACTAGAAATTCAAAACAGCGTCTCTTGTTTTAGCTGCTGGGTTGAATAAATGCATACCGTTACGTCGATATTCCTTTCTTAAAGGGGTTGAATGAAATACAAACGCTGGATTTCAAGAAACCTTTTTTTTCAATACAGTATGTACAGCAAAGCTACTTTGATTAAAAATTGGTTTACATCTGATATTAAATTGGTTTACATCTGATATTATCCCACTTACAATAAGCAAAATTGCTCAATCTTTTAGGAACCAGTAAATATGTACCATGCAAAAATCTCTTAAAACAGTAGCCTGCATGTCCAAGGGTACCTTGGGGAATGTCTCAAAACTGCATTATTTATATAACAAATCAATATTAATCAATTTCTATGAAATCAAATAGCAAAAAAGGTCTATGAAATTATGTTCTCAGATTAGGTTGACAATATTTTTCTTGAAAATACTTCTTTGAATTGAATGAACTCCAAAATCTATCTTGGAAAAGGGAAGGATGAGTGCATGTTCACTTTAACATGCCTACTAACACTAACAGTAAATTATGCTAGCCAAGCAAGAGTATGGCAGGGGTGGGCCTGGGGTGTAAGTGTAAACAGGCCTACAACTGCAAAAGGTAACCCAGCAGTGATGCTTAAATCAACTTTCCTAGGCACTGTGCCGCTGGATTAATATTCCAAGCCAAACAAGAGTCCCTGGTTTATGTGGCAAAGGATACAAATTGAAGGTTTGGGAACACAAAGGGTGCTCACCAGCAATGCTTTGACAAGAGCTTGTCAAATTGGACAGCTTGTAATGATGTCAATTGCTGACCCATTGTCCCCGGTGACAATAGACTCAGTTAACCATGAAACCTCAGCCAAAATAAACAACCCTATGTTCCTGCTGCTTTTTTGAAATCCAGCTATTCCTTTTTTCTCCCAGTCTGACTTTGTGATTCTTTCACTTGAATCCTGAAAGTGCAACGTTCGGTGGAAAGGAAAGCATGCTGTACAAATCCACGTAGCTGTACAAACATGCGTATTTGTACAAACATGACAATTGTATTAATCAGCATAAAAGTATGTGACCTGCACTGAAAAACTGGATTGAAGGTTTGTTTCTTCCCTTGTCCACAAATCTGAAAACTTGGGGAGTTCTCTACGAAATAATGGCAAATACAGAAACTCAACATTGAAACTATTTAAATAAGTCACAATTCCTGCTCCAATTGTCAAAGTGAAGTAATCAGAAGGTTTGTAGGCCCAAACAACCCTGGAGACAAGTGCTAATCACAGGGTAAAGGCATATTAATCTTATCCAGGTCCGAACAATTTGGTGTGGAGTAATATACATGTAGGAGAAGAGGATATTGGAGGAATAAGGCCACACACTGACTAGCCAAACTACAATAGATAAAAACGCTTGGACTTTTTTTCCTCCTTGAATGAAAATGAACGTAACACACTTCTTGTACTTGGTAACAAACTAAACTTACTCTCCACTTCCTGAAAACGAAAAAACACAAAACATACTAATAAATCAAAATACAAAATAATGCATTGGGATTCGCCAATTCATGAAAACGCTTTTCTTCAAGTCCCGCCCTAGTAAATTTGTCTTTGTTCAGCCCCAAATTATTTAAACTTTACCCAGTCAGTTTCCCTTGTGGTTTCTTACTTGATTATGTAGTGTAAATTTTACAAAACTATTGTTAGGTCCTAAGAATTGGTGAAAATGTCAACAGCAATTAATATTTAGACAATTTTTACAAAAAACCAATACGTATGTACAATTTTTCTATTGTGGACGGATTT
The DNA here is from genome assembly GCA_021014325.1 of Plazaster borealis. Classification (NCBI taxonomy): domain Eukaryota; kingdom Metazoa; phylum Echinodermata; class Asteroidea; order Forcipulatida; family Labidiasteridae; genus Plazaster; species Plazaster borealis. The sequence goes on along the minus strand of CM037460.1, from coordinate 9,458,419 downwards.
GCCACTATGTGAAAAAGTCAACGGTACATGTATGTGTAGGCCTATTTGTTTTGTCCAATGTGCTGGCTGTTGAGTTTACTGCTCAAATCACTGGATTTGGACCGGCGGTAAGTAAATGTTTTGTGCAATACATGTACCACTTTCTTCACATTTTCTGTTAAGATGTTGATCACAGAGATCCAGAAGGGGTCATGCAATGCATATTGCATGCTGTGAGTGTGAGATTATAAGCCACACTTTTAACTGTTAATTCCAACCCATTTTTGTTTTCAATTAAATAATACATTAAAAAAAAAATTAAATCCTATTTTTTGGGTGCTTATGTTTCCAATAATTAAATAAAAACAAAAGTTTATGATTTGTCTGGGATAAAGTGCTCTATTATGAGCTTATTTTGATTTGAAAATCAAAATACATACAACCGATACCATCGTAGTGTTTCAGATTGAAATCGTTTCTAAGGAATAGGATAGCTGTGCTTATTTCAATAAGTTTATGAAGTGAGCTTTCAGTTGAATTTCTTTAAATTTTGGCGGGATCATTACTCCCATTAATCCCATTTTAAATTTTGTTTTACACCTACACGTTAATGAAGCTTTGTTTATGAAATGGTTCCCTCCCCCAGAAGTCAAGTCAGTCCAATTACGGCACAGTGAAGAGTCAGTCCAAGTACGCGCACAGTGAAGCAGGCATATTACATGTAAGTATTGCTTTGATTGAATTAGATTTAAAATTCTTGATAAGAATTACAGGCAGTATCGGGAACCCAATAAATACAAACTTTGAGAGAAAACCTAACTTGGAGGAATTGCAGGGGTCTGTGTGTGTTACTTGTCATCGGCATGTCGTGGCCGAGCGGTCTAGTTTACCGGACCAAAGCTCTGGTGTTGTCGGCAGCAGAGTGTGGGTTCAAATCCCGGTTGTGACACTTGTGCCCTTGAGCAAGGCACTAAACCATAATTGATTTGTAAAAAGTTAGGAAGGTAGTGCATTCTGCTCTAACAGCCAGGCTCCTAGTGGATGATACCCGTGCCTACATCCTTACGAACTGTGAAGGGGGTAACCCTGTTTCAGCCTAAGGAGTAGGTGGCAACGTGCCCCTGGTGACAGTTGATTTGTGTCAACAGCCCAATTCAGTTAAGTGTAGCCCTCACCTTGAAGTGGCCGTCCGGCCTTGTGATGTTAGGCAAACAAAGTATTTTAAAAATGACAAAATTTTTGCCACTTATGCAAGGTTTCATTTCAATGAGATGAAGTAATATTCCTCCAAGGCCCAGTGAAAAATATTATTGACACAGTAATATTTTTACTCCGACTTCGGACAAACTCTAATCGGACAGCCTACATGTGTGTATTATGTATCCTCACGTACAACTAATGTGCCATCAACTATGCCATCAACTATGCCACATCATGATGAACAATTATACATAGTGGTCAGCATAGATGTAACAGGTCCAACAGCCTTTTTGGGATGGCAGACACTATGCACATTTGATTTGGGTGTATACAGACAAAATTACCCAAACATAATAAGTCATAGTATTGTGTCCACCATACCTCAAAATGGCTTATTGTCCTGATACTGCTGACCAATAAGATTAGTTTAATTATCACGGCTGATCAAGAAATGAGCAGGAACTATTTAACAAAAATACAAAGTATCAGGACTACTACTTTTCGCTTAATGGATCGAGGGGACTTCTTGTTGAACAACGAGACAACGAGAAGTCCCCTCCATCCACTAAGCAAAAGTACATGTAGTGTATAGGTCCCGACCGATTTCCAATCCCCAGGTAGTACTTAATAAGTAGGACAATTCTTTTCATAAGTTGTCTCCCAAATTCCAAAATCTACTCCGTGGCCGGCAGTAGAACAAATCAAATTATACTCGATAACTCGAACCAACAAATGTTCCCCACTATTTGAGGTTTCATTGAAAATAATTGTCCCGCAGGATTGGCTAGTGCATAACAGCGCAATGTTTACTGTGGGTGATTAATGAAATAGGCCTAATGTTATTAACTAAGTGTCATTTTTTATTAGACTTTTATTTACAAAGTAAACATTCATATAAAATACATTTATAATAATTCACGAGGAACAAGTATCTTTCCAATGATTAAAGGGAGGGGAATCTAAATTGTATATTCAAAAATTACTTCAACTCTAAAAATGTTCTCAAGCTAGGGTATTGTTCTTGAGAAAGATATGAGCACGAGTTGGTTGGTTGGATGGAGTACGGGCTTGTTGAGTACGAGTTGGTTGCAGTACAAGTTGACTCACATTCGAACATAAGCAAGACAAGTTAAGTTGCTGAACAGGCTTTCAATGAGTAGCAGCATAGAAGTAGAAGTAGAAGTAGAAGAAAGAACAATCTACACAGCAAAGCTAGATACACACTTGTTACCGCAAACCGAATATGCATCGATACATGTACATGTACCTCACCATGCAACAATGCCTCAAAACCCATGGCCAAACGTATTAGAAAAATTTTTGTCCACACCGACCTAGACGCAGTAACTGGGGCCTAGCCAGGATTTGGTAAAGGCACGGAGGTAGGAATCCTACCTCCATGGTAAAAACTAAAAGGGTGTCCATCCAAATTTGCTGGAAATTTTAAAACTGGATGTCCAAATTTAAAACAGGGTGTCCAAAAGACACCCAGACACCCCTCTGGCTAACACTATGACTGGGTTTGGGGCACTGTGCTCCTTTAAAAGTCTTTTTGACATCTGTGGTTAAGAAGGAGAACAGACTATAGGGCAGTAACATACATGAGACAGTGCCCCAGTCTAGTTACTGGGTCTAGTCCACACTGAATGCTGGTCAACTCGTACGCACGCAAACTCGTACGCACCAACTCGTACACACACAAACTTGTACACGCACAAACTCGTACGCACACCAACTCGTACACCCACCAACTTGTACGCAAGTATAATTCACTACGTGTTGACATACGGAAAAGGTTTCGCCTTTTCTATGCAAAGTATAACAATAATAAATAGAACCATAATAACAAGTTGTAGGTGTAAGTTTTTTTGAAAGGTTTGACAACTAATAAGTTTTCCGTTTGTGATTTTTTTTCCCCTTTAAGAGTTTTATTAAAGAGCATTTCCAATTTGACGGATGGGTTTTTTCGCAAGGTAGGGCCTATTTGACATTTTTTTGTGTTATGGATACTGTTAATTCTAAATTTGTTTGAACACATTTTTTATAGAATGGCCGTTTTGATATTCAATAAATGTTGAAATCGGACGGCAGTTACTTAGGCCCTAAGTTTTGATATTAAATAAATTTTGAAATCTGAAAGATTGTTGGGAGTTTTTCCCGTTTGGAAAGTTTCCTTAATTAATTAGAATATTAATAAATTATTTACTCTTAGGTGTTATTGCGAATTAATTTTCAAAATAGCCTACTTCAGTGGCACGATGCTTTCGAAACAGTCACTGGTGTTGTTTCCAATGTACAAGTATACGCACGTAGAAATACACCTGCATACAACTTGGCGTGCGTACGGGTTTGTGTGTGTACGAGTTTGTGTGTGTACAAGTTGGTTGGCGCACGAGTTGACCAATCGGCGTACGAGTTGGCAGGCGTACGAGTTTGCGTGCATATGAATTTACCTCTTTCCGTCCACACCCTGGTTGGTAGCCGAGTGAGAGGACTACACTCTCGCTTCGCAAATGACATGTCTCGCGTTGCCTTAGTTTTAAGTTTTAGACATGTATTTCATCCCCAAAATAATACGACTAAATTAAATAGTATTAATTTAATTCTTATTTTATTAGGCCTATCTTTTTATATTGACCCCCATTAATATTAATAATAAAAACTTAATCGAAGTCCAAGACATGCAAGATGGATCATCATCAATCTAATCTGACAATTGACAAACATCTTTCTTTTTGTGGTTCTCAAGGATCTTTTTTTAATGGGAACTAAAGTCCAAAATTACGGTAGTGGGTACGACAAAATAGCGTTTCTGATGATCTTACCGTCACCGGTAGAATATAATAATAATAATAATAATAATAATAATAATAATAATACAAACTTATAAAGCGCACTTTCTAATAAAAAAATACTCAAGGCGCTAAAAGGAATATCCAAGTTCTCCTACCTTATCATGCTTATCAATGACAATATCATAGTCAGATAGTAGTACTCATATTTATACAAAACACACACACGCATTGTTATCATGATGTGTTTGTGGATAAACCAGTCAGTGACAGTGTCAAAAGACGAGCGGCTAGCGATCGTATAAAAAAGAGTTTAAATTCAAACGTACCTGGTTCGTAAGACTCCAATACCACAGAAGAAACACACGTTATTAAAATCGCAGACACTAACACTACCAACCATGCCATGGTGGACGGTTAAAACAGTAAGAAAACTCCGAGAATGTGTAGTAAATATTCACGGATCTCAGTTAGAAAAAATATGGCCGTTCTCTTTATCAATTACATTGAATAGTCTCGCGTAGTTCGTGTCACAAAGCGACCGCTTGTTGGTGCACGTTCTTGCCTGGTGTGAAGTATAAGTTCGTTTATGCAAACACCGTCAGCTATAAACTATGCGCATTAGCGCATCGGAGCGTTTTCCGCGGGGTACCAGCCAAAACTTCATTCAAGAAATATAATTGTAAGCAATATTCCCCCCACCACTCCACACGCAGCGTTGTCGTGCAAAGGTTCATGGTTCATATGAATCTTAAGAAGCGTTGTTCCGGTTAGAACTGTGTTCTTTGTTTTGGATAAGCTAGGCTAGATCAATGTGGATGAATTATAGCAATTTTTGTGTTTCAAACTTTATTATACATCTACTTCAGAGTCCAAAACATGGAGGTCTACCTCCATGACAAAACTAATTGAGTTCGGTCTTTATACCATAGTTTATACTACAAATTATTCAGTGTCGATCAAGATTATCCTAGTGAGCTTAACTTGGGTCACACAGGAAGTGTTTGCGGTTTACACTTCACGGTGCATGACCCTAGTAAATCGTGGGCGGTGACCCCTCGCCTTCCCGAACCCGAACGGGAGGAAAACGAATCCCAAAATGTATGATGGGGTGGCAGTTGTGAAACCACAGGTGGCGTGAGCCCCCCCCCCCCCCGCACCCCCACTCTCTTAGAACCCTTGCCTTCCCCTCTTGCCTCCGCACCCATTAATGAGATCCATATTGAGTTGAAATGTCTGATTAGAGCGCCACCTATCGGCAGGAGTAGGAGAGGCATGTACAATTGAATAGGCACAATCATCATCACGACATTGCAAGTTAAAAATGTGACGAGTGGGAATAGTTTGCACAATTTGTTCACTAAGTATATACGATTTTACATCTATTCAAGTTTATCTCTCCCAAAAATCTGGCAATTTCACGACAAATCCATGTACGTACTTTTATTGATTTAGTAAATGATCTGCCTTTTCGCGATCCCCACTCTTTACCAATGGCCAGTGGCGTCACCAGAGGGGGGGGGGCTGGGGGGCCTGCGCCCCCCTGCTCAGAACCCTTCCCCCCCCCTCTTGCCCCCCATATGAAATCACAGAAAAGTATATTCTTATTATATATAAATCGTTTAAGGCTGCATGAAATGCTGCCGTAAAAGTAAAACTTTTACTTATTTTTATCAGTATGTGGATCACTACAGCGCATTAATAACGCGCGCGATCGTATTGGCGGTAAATGTATGTTGGTAAGTTCAGTTTAATACGTGGTGGTCTGAACTCAGACAAATAGCTCCGTTAACAACGTAGTCAGATGTACAACAGAGAGATTTAAACGAGCAAAATGGCCAGCGAAAAAGGTAGCTTAGACCATTTCTTCTCCATATCAAAGCGCCTCTTTGCCTCGTGCTCCAACACCTAAGAGGCAGAGACGGGAAAATACAGAAGATTCTGATTCTGATGTGGTACCATCAGAGTATTGCATGGACTCTGCATCCAAGGATTCCACCGAGGAGAATTCCGAAGAAGGTGTATCCGTTACTGTTAGTAATACTGGGAGCGCTAGTAGCACAAGTGCCCTGTTAGTACTCACAGAGCCTAATTTGAGAATGCCGTGTACAACTCTAAATTGATACTTGGTAATCACTGTTGGTAATTTAATCCTTGTATATACAGTCGAAAAGTTTTATCTTATAAAAATGACAAGTTCTCTAAGATTTGGTTGTTTTCGCAATCTTTTGTTACCTGCAAACTATGTAGACTGTTTTAGAACTGCATTGGTGAGTATCAGCTGGTGTGTATCAACTATCAGTTAACATATTTCATGATAATCTTGCACTTCTTTGGCCCCCCCCCCAAATTTAATCTTTGCCCCCACTTGCCCCCCCCCCCAAATGAAAATGTCTAGTTACGCCACTGCCAATGGCATTGTAAGCCCATAAATAACACGTTTTTGAATCAACTTCTATGGCCGAACAATTGCTTGTGGGCAACTTGTTCACTTGATTCATGAATATTGATGTATTACTTATACATATATATCATATTCCATGATAAATTTCAATAATTATTCAAATTTTGTGTACGTACTTATGCCTCTGAAGTTTGTCATGTATTCCGGTTGTACTCAATGGAATTGCGGCACTCAGATCATATCGCTTGATCTGATTGGCTATCGCGCAAAGTAATGGCGCCCTCTGTTGCCCAGTCACGTTTAGGAAATGAGACGCTCAACTTATTCACAAATCCATGGCTCAACACATTAAATAATTTATACCATGGAGGTGTTTATACTATAGCCCCTCAAATGATCTTTGCTCCCCCCCTTGCCCCCTCCCCATCCAAATAAATGCTTAGTGTTTCACTGCATGGTTGGTGTCAATGGCAATTTCCCTTCAGATTTATAATTTATATAATTTATTAATAAAGAACTATGGTGTCACGAATCGTTTATAATTCTACCTCATGCGAGTAGATTCAGGGCTCCTCTGCCACGTCGTGACGGTGTTTTATCGTCTGTCGATGCGCAACATATACATTGTTGATCTCAAATTCCAAATTACCTGACATGTGTTTGATTTGGGTTCGTCTTTTGTTTTGGATGATTTTCTTTTTCTTCGTGACTTCAGCGCCTGGCTGGGTGTCATTAGGGGGAAATCTGTCCCCCGGAGATTCCCATGGAACATTAACATGGGCTGGAGGCCCCATGGACATTAACATGGGCTGGAGGAGGTTGATTCGAAAGAGGGCGCTATCAGAAGAAGTTTGTACACAGTTCGCCGTATGGGGACATAATCTCCGGGGGGGGGGGGGGACACAGACTCTCCTGCAACATGGGCACTTGATCGACTCACCGCGGAGCGTCAGAATATTAAAGTGGATCTGCAATTCCAGAGAGGCATTCTTTTCATTTTCTGGAAAATTCCGGAGCTTTCTGGTTAGGTTACCTTCAAGGTGTTATGGGCTGAAGGAAGCTGGGTCAAGAGAGTGTGCGCTCTTCCATCAAACACAATTTCTTCACATTGGGAGGGGGACGGGATAAGAGATTTTCATAGAAGTTTCCTCAAAAGAAGTAAACCCGAATTGCCCCGACGTGCTAATTTCAATAGAGGGCGCATGTCATTTAATCGCACCACTAAAATTGAGATTATACTCTATCCAAAACATAAATTCTATACTTTGTTTTGACTGATTGTAATCTATTTTGAACATCATTCGACGATGCGCATCTCTTATAGTGCTCGAACCACGAATAGGTCTTGGACTGGTTGCATTTGAGTCGTATTATAGCGGCAAAGTCGTATGTAATGCAATGAATTGATCAGGGAAAAGTGCGATCAGATCAGACAGCCGCCTTCAACTTTTGGTCCGTGTGTCTCCACTCCATGGTCTTTGCATGCACTCCGGGTCAGAAACTCCCTGGTCAGAATTGACCCGGATGCGGGTCCCCGCGGGGCCTGACCCATTTCTGATTCATTTCTGGGTCATTATGGCCCGAAATTTGTGTCAAAATGACCCAAAAAATTGTCAAACTGACGTTGAATCCCCGAGTTAAAATCTCATTTTTTAAACACTTTCTGGATTGAGTCAGGTCCTATGGGACCCGGAATCCGGGTCAAATCTAACCCGGGACTTTTGAGAGTGTTGGTGAACCCTGTGTGTTTGTCAGGGTTCCTGTTTTCTCGTTTTGTTTGAATGTCTTATAAATATTATAGTGGAGGGTGCTCTTACGCAAGTGTCGACCAATGTTCATAATACACAGTGTGTAGGCTTTACTGAGTGTCATAGGGTTATTCAACAAAACAAAAACAGAGCAGAAACAACCAATTTTTATGGCTTGGAATTGAAGCCTTCGGATTTGTGGCTTGTCGTGGCTGGGCGGTTTATGGGCACCGGATACCGGCTCTGGTGTTTCTGATCGGCAGGGTGTGGGTTCGAGTACTGGTCGTGGCATTATGTGTCCCTGAGCAAGATACTTTACCATAATGGCTTTGTCCTTCGGATGGGACTTAGCCGTATAATGGCCTTGCCCTCTGAAAGATGAAATTCTAGGCCTGCCATACCAGTGGGTATTTTACACTAGGTCCCATTTTATTCTCGTATTGGTAGTGTACCTAAAAGAACCCAGAACACTTATCGTGTATGGGTTAAAGGGATTGTATACGTTTGGTAATTGGAACCCACTGGTTTGTTTCAATCCTATGGTTGTAGATAATTGTTATACCATAAAATTAACCTGTGAAAATTTAATTTCAAAAGGTAGTAGCGTTTTGAAATATTGCCAACAATCTAGAGCGGTTATGTCCACGCAGGAAGAATAATCTGCAATTATTGGAATACACAATCTGAGAAGCGTTACTGTCAGTAACGCTTCTCAGATTCAAATTTTGGGGGATATAAAGTGATATAAATTATTTTTCCATAACCGCAGTACTTCTTAGTGAAAAGTTTCTCAAAATGCATTATACTATCTAAAGCTGCTATACTGCTTACCAAGTAAGTTTTTATCGCCATTAATTTTCAGAGTCATTACCAAACATAATACAGACTCGTTAACACCGGTGTTTCTGGTTCTAATAGACTGTGCAAGTCTCGCGCATATTAAATTATTCGGATTTCCGGGACCATAGTGGTCCTAATTAGTTTAACGTAGTTTGTAGCCCCACGAAAATTATATACAAAGTGATAAACAATATGAAAGTAAAATCAATTCAACAAAATAACGAAATAAACCCGAGAATAAGACATGACCTCCGTTTCCGGTTACTTGTAAAAAAAATAAGAATGCTCCAAACTAAAAAAAAAATCAATGTTAATTTGAAAAGAAGCAAACAAATTATTATACAAAAATTGAATTTTTATTTATAACAACTTGCTATTGTATTTTTATTTTCAAGACCTTGTATAAATATATTTTTAAAACAAGTTTTGATTTCATAGAAAAATATCGTCTCCTTTCGAGTTTTTTTTTCTCGAGTTTTCGATAAAAAGCGCGAGACTTGCACAGTCTATAGCAAGCACCCTTGTTTACAGGTTTCCTCAGGCTTGCGAGCTACAGCGATTAAGTTCACTTATGAGGTATCCTCATTATAATATAAAAATAATAAGCGTTTTTAACTTACTGGTAGCCCCTTCCCCTAATTTACTATGGATGCACGAGCTTTCATACTTAAAACTGGGCCATTTAAAAAACAGAAAATTGGAATGGGGGGCAAATGGTTCAACAAACACTCTCCGTGATATACTGATATATTATTTCTTCCTTTATATTTATTCAAAACAGACAAATTTATTAGAACTTCCTGCAATGAAGACTTTCGTTTGAAAGTTAAAATCAAATAATAATTTAAAAAACGTAACCAAACATGCGTCCAGATTCTAAAATAAAGATTGATTTAAAATACACTTCTGCCAACAAAAATACGTTCTATCACGTGTGGATTTTTCCTTTTATTACCAAATAACTAATATGAAAATCCATAAGTTTAAAGGGAAATAACAATAATTCACATTATATTTGTTTCCTTCATACAAACAACTTGTGAAACGAAAGAAAATTCCGTGTATGTTTTGTCAAAGATTTGGTACACGTTCATATCGGGTTTATTTCGAACGCGGCAATCGAAATAAGTAACAGCGGTGAGTAATAGTTATTTTAATCACTGTAAGGTTTTTTTTTACAACCAGTGAGCATAATTATTTATTTAAACCAAACTTTTTAAAGGATTAAAAGTCCTGTGTTATACTTTGTGTTTATTTAAAATGCTGCTTTTCTTTATGCCGGAGTATGGAACAGGCCAAATAAAAACACACCATCTCTCCACAAGTTATGGTACCTCTCACAGCCTTGTTGCAAGACGGGGTTTTTTTTATGAGAGCGCAGAACGTTTGTGCCCGTTTTACTTGGGGAAATTCAGAATGCTGTCGGGCCATATCCTCACAATACCGCAGCCGTCAAATCGGACAAAATGCCGTTCCTTAGGGACAACATTGGTATAATTAAAGAACAAAATTACTTTTTTTTACAGCAAAATGCAAACCACCCCAAAATATTGTAAACTTTCTATTCAACATTGTTTAATTAAGGGGACGAATTTGAAAGTGATCGAACAAGTTCTCCGAATCTCTGTTACACAATTTTAGGAACAGGTTTTTCTTTTCAAGTGTTGCCTTAAAATATTACCGGTTTCGCAATGACCAGGCACCGTGGGCTCAAACATAATAATAGTCTTTAAAAAGAGGGGGGTGGGGTAATAATACCACCGTGTTTGGGGGGGGGGGGTCTGATAAGCTATAAATGTAATCCTACATACAGGGAAAATAAACTAAGGTCTATAAATTAATTAATTTAACTGCCTCACAAAAATAAAAGTAAAACTAGTTTATGTGATCCGACATAATCTGTGCCTACTTCCTCTAGTAAACTTAAAGAGTTTCATCAAATTGTAGGGTTTTTTGTAGCGAGTTTTGTATAAGCCCCAATACTATATAAAGGCATTACCCCGCAACCTTCCTCTTGATCTTTTGATCATTCTTTTGGAAATCTAGACTCACAGAATATCCATAACATGTGCATTATTAACCATTTCTCGCTTGAAAATTGTAGAGTTTCATTAGTGAACATTACGCAGACCTTTATGTGAGCTGTATGAACAAATTTAACTCCTTAAGAAAATCCCAGAGCCTCAACAAAAAATGTAATTGGCACCAATCATAAACCTGATACAAAGTCAGAATGAATGATGATGATATTTTATTTTTCATATGTACATTTTGACAAAAACCATGACTTATGAAGAATATTTCATCCCAGAGTTAGTTCAGATCCCATTTCGTATAAATTTAAAATGATGTACGGTTTGTTTGAGTTGAGTGATGGATGGACTGGCAGAGACGAGGAAACGAGGCTGGCGGGTTGTCTGAACCAAACAATTATGGCATATTCACGGTGCTGTTCCTGTAATGAAAAACGAGAGATAAACAATCTTCAAACCTTCATTTTAAGCAAAAGACGTCATGTAGAAGTGGGAACAATGAACTTTACCTATATAATCAGTTTCGTCTGAATAATTGCCATTTGCGATTATCCCAATACTCAATTATATAATTTTTTCCATTTGCGGAATCACATTTAAATTATATTATATTTCACAAAATATACCAATAATCATAATAATATTAAGCTGTTAATTTTTCCTCATGGAAAATTACAATTTGATGTGGTCAACTTTTCACTGATCACAGTTATCTTTTGATATATTGAATACAAAGTTGTTTTGCGTCCAAACCTGCGAAAACGTTTCCTGAATTTATAAGAAACACTGTATGAACACTTTAAAACTGGCAACCAGAGGGCACTACAAGGGAAGTTACAACCGGTTCAGACAGACGCTCTAGAGTCGCGCCGAACCAAATTATTGAGTTAAGTGCATGAAAAGTTCGACGGCTGAAACAGTTATAGGAGCGACTGGACGCGCTGAAAGTCGAAAGATCGACTGTTGCAGTCGTACGGAACGACTCTGGAGCGTCTTGGTTTCAGACGTCGATCTTGTCATGAGCCGAATCTAATGTAAATGTTATGTTAAGTTCGCCTGTCTGAAACCAACATTTATTTGGGCCGACCTAGAGTCGCTCCTAATCTATTTTGTTCGGCGCCACTCGGGTGCCTGTCAGTGGACCAAACTCGGGTGTAGGCCTAAGTGGACCAACAACAACGAGTCAGAAGAGAAAAGAGATGAAACATTCGAATGAAGAATGGTTGCAAAAGGCACAGACAGAAACTATTTATTTAATATGACAGTGTCAGAGGGGATTTTGTCCCCTGGTGTGAAGTCGGATCAAAAGAGGGCGCCATCAATCTAAACAATTACCCGTATTGGGGGGGGGGGGGTAGAGAATATCCTACCACACCGGTAACAACACTGTTAAAAATGTCCGTAAATTTACGGACTCCGTAAAGTGGAATATTCCGTATTTTCGCCGTAATTTTACGGACTTTCCGTAAATGTAAATATTAATTATGCTAATAAGCATAATTACAATCAACCACATTTGCCCAAACACCTACACATAATATAGTACATGTAAGTACATATTGTTATTTCACCCACAACCGTGTACACATGTACAAACTCATGTTAAGGGTTTTTTATTTTACGGAATTAAAAAACTTTTCCGGTAATAGAGCTGCCAGTAAAAAAAAATAGTTCCGTATTCCTGCAGCTCTATTACCGGAAAAGTTTTTTAATTCCGTAAAATAAAAAACCCTTAACATGAGTTTGTACATGTGTACACGGTTGTGGGTGAAATAACAGTATGTACTTACATGTACTATATTATGTGTAGGTGTTTGGGCAAATGTGGTTGATTGTAATTACGCTTATTAGCATAATTAATATTTACATTTACGGAAAGTCCGTAAAATTACAGCGAAAATACGGAATATTTCACTTTACGGAGTCCGTAAATCTACGGACATTTTTAACAGTGAAGTATTACAAGTAACGGTAACAACACTTACTACAGCCGTAATCACAGTTGGCCGGACATGATTCCCGTTGCCAATCCGGCATCGTTTCGCAGGAGTCCGGGTCGTTCTGCTCCGCACAGAAATCAAAGTTCACATACTGCTGAGGATTCACACACACCTCTAAAAAGTCAGATGAGAGATACAAATAATCAAAAACACCATGAAAAACAAGTGCAGTTGAGGTGACATTGTTATGTTTTAAAAGTGATTAAAACTCAGCTATTCTTTCACCAAACACAGTTTGGGATAATTATGTCTATATTATAGGCACTGTACACGTTTGGTAATTACTCAAAATATATATTAGCATTACAACTTACTTGGTAACAAGCAACGGAGAGCTGTCGATAGTGTAAAACAATGTAGGAAACGACTCCCTCTGAAGTAACGTAGTTTTTGAGAAAGAGGTAATTTCTCACTAAAATAATAAACATTTCTTGCAAGAAGTTGTTATTCCTATCTGAAAGCACACAAATTTGTACAACAACGGTGCTTTTTCTTTCATCATTTTCTTGCAACTTCAATGACCAATTGAGCCGAAATTTTCACAGGCTTGTTATTTTATGCATATGTTGGGATACACCAAGTGAGAATACTGGTCTGTGACAATTACCAAACATGTTCAGTGCCTTTAAATGGATTTATATAGGCACTGCGTGAATGCATGGTGAGGTATCGATTGCGTTAACTATTTACTTTGCTGTTGTTCTTGAGCATTTTATTTTGTATATTCTACTGCCGCGGAGTAGATATCAGAATTCGGGAGACAACTTAGTTCTAAAAAGAACTGCATGCCCTGCTTAAGTGCTACCTGGGATGGGGAAGTAGGAAATCGGCCGAGACTACTACTTTCGCTGGATCAAGGGGACTTCTCGTTTTTAATTTTAATATTAACTTCACTGCCGGGGAGTGAGTTCTCAATAATTGGTTTCAACGTTTCGACTATAGCCTGCTCTAGTCATCGTCAGGAGACTGAAGAGTTTTTGGGATGCTGGTCTCTTTATAGGGATTCAGAGGTTTCAGTATGGAGTCAGTACCTCTGATATTATAATTATTTTTTGTCTGGCACCCAGAATGGCTATAACCATTCTGGGTGTTAGTAGGTCACCATGTTTTGAACTAACATAATTGTATCGGCCATAATATTATTTAACAGCTTTGTAAAAATGAATGTTGAGGGCGTAGAGTCCTTTTACTGTTCACTTGTGTTGAAAAGACTGGACATACACAGCCGAATTTGTCTTACCTTGACAATCGGATCCAAGTCCATACAAACAGCTACACGTACAGTTCTCTTCATCAAGTACGCCCTCACCGATACCAGGGTGGTGACACGTTTTCAGACAACCTTTCGGGATGAAGAAACTAACTTATTTAGTACGTGTCAGGCAATCCATACTAATTCATAATTTAATTTCTTGAATCATGTGAGGGGATGAAGGGAATAGCTAATATAGTTATGTACTGTAATAAAACATAAAGCACAGAGTTGTGAATTATTTTTATTGGCACGTTTATTTAATATGGATATTGAAACTTTATTTCAATATTCAATCATTCAATCATCGGGTTAATGTAGAGCGCCATCAATTTAGTTGCCTATTCCGAGGGGCTTAGCAAAGTGAAGGAAAAATTTAAGACAAAAGAGTTTACATAAATTCATGTTGAGATGACAAGCGCAATGAACTAAATAAGGAGTCAAGTGTACGGAGTTGATTGGGGAGATCATTCCACAGCTTTGGTGAACATGAAACAAAGCTTCTATCACCTGATGAAGAATGAGATCTAGGAAATGTTCGACAGTAGTTTGTTTGACGATCTCAGATAGGGTCGAGGATGGTATGTACACAACATGTCTCTTGTATACACTGGGGCTAGACCACGAAGTGCTTTCATGAAGTCAACAGTATGATTTCGTATACTTAATTCTTTGTTTTATGCTAAGCTGCAAGTGTTGAAGTATGGTCAATGTCCTTCCCCTGGAAAGAACACGTGCAGCTGCATTCATATTTTCATTGACAATCAAAACACGAGATACCTACCGCATTCTTCAGATGGGCGCCCATGGCAGGTAGGAACTGATGGTCAATTGAACAAAAAGAATAATTGAAACGAAGTAAAGAATTAATTTTGTCGAGGTTATAATTATGGCAATCACACACTAAAACCTTCCGGGTCAGAATTGATCCGAATTCCGTGGGGCCTGACCCATTTTGGGGTCAGTATTGGCAAGAATCTGTGACAAAATTTCCATGGAAATGGGTCAAACTGACGCAAAATCCGAGTTAAAAACTCCATTATAATCAGTTTTCGTGTCAGCCTGAACCAGAAATGGGGGAGGGGGTGTCAGGGCCCCTGGGACCCGGAATCAGGGTTGAAATTCTGATCCAGGACTTTTAAGAGTGCATCCTTTATAAGTAATATCCAATTTAATGATACACCCATTGCAGTGTGTTTATGTAAAAAATCAATAAATAATGTGATAAAGTCGATGAGTGGCAATCAAATTGGAAACCCATGGCCAAATTGTTATAACAGGCTACTTATCGGAATTTAGTTTGTCAGCGAAAATGATCAGGAAACATTCGAAAGTTTGTATTGTATATTTAGCTGGTGGTGGTGTCTCATAACACCCTTGTCTGAACTTAATATAATTTGCATGTTCGAAGAAACTGGCCTCTTTTCAAAATGTTACTTACCGCATAAGTCTCGTTCACAAAACCCTGCCCCCGAACCACACTGGCTGCAGACTTCACCGACAGAATATGGGACATCGAATATACTTGCGCTAAATAAGAATGAAAAAAAAAAATCCCCGATAAAATTACATGAGTTTAATGTACATCTTTATTTTTTTTATTTCAAGTTAATACACAGAAGATTTTATTGAGAAAAATTTCCTCAATCATTAGTTGTGAATAAGCAATAAACCTGCATATAATATTTACCAGGAAACGGTAGGTCTCCCTACAAAGATAGAAGTGGCGACTGTACGGAATGGGTAAGCAAACGCAAGTTGCAGTGCCAGCCAAAATGTGGCTTCTTTTATTTGTCTTTTTTCTTTTCTTTTCTGTTATTTATAATTTATACAAAATGACAACCTTAACATACACGTTTTTAAATAGAACATTGCAGGAGTGTTTGGGGCTCCATTCTTCAGTTTTAAATTTTCATTTTTGTATATTTATTATTATTGTTAGGCCCTATTCTATTATTTTTTGTCATCATACATGTACAAAATGTAAAAATACAAAACAAGAAACATACAAGAGACGCCGACCGATGACAGGAACTCAAAAAGTGAACCAAATCACGGTTTACCTCCGGCATTTAGCTTCCCTTAAACTCAAGGTAATGACATGTTATTTTACATTTATAATAAAATTCATGGGGAAAAAAGAGCAAAACCGCTTTGACGTCGTCAAATTAATACGTGCCTTCATCACACGTCGGTGGGGGCGCTGTTTCAGCTTGCCAAAATTATAACCGGTAAATAACCTTATCATTGATCTCGATGGGCCAATGAGCAACCTTCTTTTGACCTCTAGCCGAGGGCACCTTACTCAAATGACGTCATGTGCATAAGGTATTTAAGGTAAATGTTGAGTTTATACTCACGCTTTATCGTACAGACAAACGAGCAGTTTGACACTTTCGCCATCTTGAACACAGTAAGGATTGTAGCTGCACCCGACACTACTTGCTTTCGACCAGATCATCTGTAAACCACAACATACAAAATAACGGTTGAACGAATATACAATTGTGTAATGTTTCTGGTTAAAAAAAAAATGAAGCTCTCGTGAAAAAGTATAGCAAACAGGCCCGAAAACGTATTTTAAAGGTAGAGTCATCATTGGTTACAATAAAAATCACATTTGAAAGTTTCAGCTGAATACAGTGTCTGTATTGCTGAGAAAACAGCAAAAAACTGTCACGGTAATTTTGTCACTACATCCATCCACGTTTGGCGAGGTGACAGCGGGTACCAACCGCATCTCTGGCCGCAGTAATCGCGAGCAGATACCAACCTTCAGATATCTAAGAAATGATTCATGCGAGAATCGTTTCTCAGATTAAAATGTTTCTTGGGGTGAAACATTATTCAAACCATATTACTTCGAAGGGAATCCTTTCTCAAAATAGTTTATAATATTGATGTGCTGATGTGCCTCTCATCAAGTAAGTTTTTATAATCATTAATTGTTGGAGTAGTAACCAATCTATGACCCTATTATTAAGAATAGGACGAGAAAATCACAAACAATCCCCTTTATTGAAATTAACGTGAACTTTTGCACACAAACACAGAGATAAGTTTCATAAAAGACATAATTTGCTTGTCACATATATTATGATACAATTACATCTGATTGATTTTTTTTAAAATGTTTATAGCAATTTGTGACTTGTATATTTGGCTTGCGGTAACACCATGTGTATATCTACTTTGCTGTGTAGATTGTTTGTTCTTTGAGAACTTGTCTTGCGACATTCTACTGCAGCGGAGTAGATTTCGGAATTCGGGAGACTACCAAGTTCTGAAAAGAACTGTCCTGCATCTTAACTACTACTTTGGCAGAAGTTAGGAAATCGGTCGGGACTACTACTTTCGCTTAGTGGATCGGGGGAGGGGGGACTTTTGTGCCTTCTTATTACATAGTGTTATTAAATTGGACACAGGGGAGCAAACCTGCAAAAAGGCGTCACAATCCTGACCCGACGCACACATCTGGAATTTGTAGTTAAAATGAGTTTCTTGCGAGCTCCACCCCTCGACCATCTGCCGGATGTTGCCGAACGGGCTGACGGCCACGTTCTTACCGTTCCCCATGTTCTGTAGGTCTTCGTAGAAAATGGCGAGTGAGTCGCCCCCTAGAGACGACGACGAGCTCATGTAGTCGGAACCCGCCTCATCGCTGAGACTTTCACACGTTGCCATGGCAGCGGCTGTGGTTGCCAACCCTTCGTCCCATCGCTACAACAAAAGAGTACAGATGGTTTGGAAATTCAGTTGAAATAAAAACTAAATGTCGTGTCCCGATGGCAGAGTAACTTTTTGTTGAATTAAATCACAGAGAAAAACAAACAAAAGAGAATTGAGATTTTAAACAGAAAACGCAATGTCGTTTTTGTTGTTGTCGTTGCTGTCTTCGTCGTCGTCATCCGAGTCGTCGTTGTTGTTGTTGCTATTGTTTTTTGTGGTGTTGCTGTTGTTGTCAGTTGTGCAGTTACACAAGCGTCACATTGACATTGCGTATTTATATACAGCTTTTTAAAAAATTTTATGAGATATCGCCTAACATCACTTCAATGTGAGGGCTATACACTAAACGAATTTGGGCTTTCGACCCAAATCAACTGTCACCAGGGGCACGTTGCCAACTACTCCTGGGGCTGAAACAGGGCTAACCCCCCCCCCCCACACCACCCCCCCCCCCACAGACCGTAAGGACGGGCAGGGGATCATCCACTAGGAGCCTGTCTAGTAGATCAGAATGCACTATACCTTCCCCAACTTTGTACGTAGCAATTATGGTTAAGTGCCTTGCTCAAGGGCACAAGTGTCATGACCGGTTTTGGAACCAACACTTTCTGCTGACAACACCAGAGCTTGGTATAACACTGGTATTTTGTTTTCATGCGCTAGCCCATCTTGGCAAAGTAAAAGGAATTACCTGCGCATTTGTGTGGTATCGTCCACAAGTTTTTAGCCAGTAAAATGACAAGAATTCCTGCAAGTTTCATTTCAATCAGTAAGGCTTAAGGCGGTTAAGCTGCGGTTACTGGAAATTGTGTTTAGTGTGTAATTTATTTATTTTTATTTATTTATTGACCAAACCAACAGCGGACGAGCCGCCAATTACAGGAAAGGGTAATATACAACAAATTCATATAGCCTATATATATATATGTATGTTAAACATTAACCAATAAAATAAAAACATCTTCGGAAATACAAAAATTAAAAAGCACCAATTACAAATAAAATTAAACACAAGGGAAAAAGAAACAAATAAGCATGCACAAATATGACTGGGGGGAACAAAAAGAAATAATAATAATAATAAATAAATAAATAAATAAATAAATAAATAAATAATAATAATAATAAAAATAATAATAATAATAATAATAATAATAATAACAATAATAATAATTATAAATGTAATTTAAAAACATACATTAATTTATAAAATATAAAATAAAAAATATTGACAATAAATGAAAATATTATTAAGAAATAAAACTGTCAAATAAAATAAATAAATAAAATAATCAAGGAAATAATACATGACCAGATGAACAAAAAAGACATTTCAAATACGCATTAGTTACTGGTAGAGGATACAGCACGTAAAACCTGTCCACGAAAGGAATTAAGAGAAGGGGCACCAAACACATCACAAGATCCATGGATACTGTTATATGTGGAAGAAATCCTTGACAAAAAGCCACGCTTTGTCACATCAACCCGATTCCTTGGCACATATAAGATGTGTTTATTTGCTTGTCTAGTGTTACGATTAGGTACATGTAAGCTAAAAGGGTTGAACACAGTGATACTAAAATGATTGTGGAAAGATTTGTAGAGAAATAGACAGTCATTTAAAATTCTTCTATGTCTAAGGGGTGGTAGCCTGTAAATTTTAAATAGGTCAAGATAATCCAAGTTATAAATAGTACCATTATTGAGCGTCCTATGAACAAATTTGAGAAAACGAAACTGAACTCCTTCTAGTCTATGTGCCTGGTGAGCCGAAATAGAGTTAAAAACAATTGTACAAAATTCAAGATTAGGTCTAATGAGAGAACAAAACAAGGTACGCAATACATGTTCATTCTTTAAGGAGCGAAAGTTGCGCCATACTAAACCACTCATGCGATTAGCTTTTTTTATTATGGTATTAACATGAGGGATGAAAGTGAGTTTACTGTCAATGCAAATACCAAGATCCTTCTGAACATTAACTCGAGTAAGAATATTATCACCCAAAGTGTAATCAAATTGGAAAGGCTTCTTCTTCAGAGTCAGGGTTAAAATACTGCATTTGTTAACATTAAGAAATAGACGCCAGGTTTTAGACCAGTCAAGAATTCTATCTAAGTCAGCCTGCAAAGCAAAATTATCGGCAGTACAACCAATCTGACGAAAAACCTTCAAGTCGTCAGCATAAAGTAAACATTTATTACTTAAACATTCAGGAAGATCGTTAACAAATAATGTAAATAAGAGCGGTCCTAGTATGGAACCCTGTGGAATACCAGAGGGCACTGTTTTCCATTCAGATGAACAACCATCCACAATTACTCTATGTTTTCTGCCAGTAAGGTAACTTTGTAACAAGATTAATACACTGGGATGAATATTGTAGGAATTCAGTTT
The DNA here is from genome assembly GCA_021014325.1 of Plazaster borealis. Taxonomy (NCBI): domain Eukaryota; kingdom Metazoa; phylum Echinodermata; class Asteroidea; order Forcipulatida; family Labidiasteridae; genus Plazaster; species Plazaster borealis. The sequence goes on along the minus strand of CM037460.1, from coordinate 9,438,042 downwards.
GTACAAAAGAAAATCATGGTTGACTCGATCAAAGGCCTTAGAAAAATCAGTATAGACAACATCCAACTGCTCTCTCTGATCAACAGCACGGTATGCCTCCAGTAAAAGTGAAGTAAGATTTGTGGAACAATCCCTTCCAGAGACAAAGCCGTGCTGTTGCTCACAAATGGCAGGTCGAACATGAGAAAATATCTGCTCACATAAGATTTTTTCAAATACCTTTGCTACCTGAGGGATTAAGGAAATTGGCCTATAGTTAGAAACACTTAACTTTTTACCAGATTTATGAATCGGAACAAGATTAGCAGTTTTCCAACTCGAAGGAAAGCAACCCTCCTTGGAGGCCCTTCTGAAAATATATGATAAAGGACCACAGAGGGCACCAGCACAGGAATTAAAAACAAAACCCGATATATTATCTGATCCACTAGCTTTAGAACAGTCAAATTTGTTTAATTTGTGTAGAACATCAGATTCAGTTATTTGGATAGCAGGCATGGCATTCAGATTAGCAGACTGAAGAGTAGGCATGGTATCGGTTGCATTAGATTCATCAGGGGGTGGAAGATAAACAGACTGGAAAAAGTCCATAAAAAGTGCTGCTTTGCTAGATGCATCGGTAGCTTCTTGACCAGAGGTTTCACAACGAAGAGTTGAAGGCAAGGCATGCCGTCGCGAACGAGCCTTAATAAAACTCCAAAAACGTTTTGGGTTATTACCAATATCATCAGTGATTGATCTTAGATAGTTGGCGTACTTGATCTTAACCAGTTTCTTGAAATCAGATCTTGATTGCTTAAAGGATGCTATGTTCTCCAAAGTAGGACTGGACTGTTTCCGGCGAAATGCTCGTTCTTTGGCCTTTAGGGCTAAATGAACTTGACCATCAAACCAAGGAGGTGAGGGACGACGTGGACGAACAACAGGGACAACATCGATGATGGCAGCTTCAACAAAATTGTAAAAGAGAGATGTTGCTTCATCACAATTGTCTGTGGCTTCGAGCAGATTCCAGGGAATGCACTCAAGTGTTCTGTTCAGGTCAATTAAATCGGCTTTACGGAAGTTAAAAATCGGTCGACAGGTAGGTTGTAAAATAGGCTTTGAAGGATCATTGAAGAGAAAGCGCAGTCTTATTGATTTGTGATCAGATTGAAAAAAGTCATCACCAGTTGTGGAAGAAGCATGGAGGTTACTTGAGGAAAGTGCAAGATCGAGAATGTTATCTCCTCTCGTTGAGCAAAAGTTCACTTGTTGCAAATTGTGAGCGGACATGACAGCATCAACAAAATCATCATCAATCGTCGATCCACTTGAGACTGCCAGCTTACTCTCTGGGTTCCACTGCAAAGTAGGCAGATTAAAATCCCCAACAATGCAAATGTTATTGTAGTGTCTGGAAACAACAGTTAAGGTGTCAGCCAGTGCCTCTAGTGGCTCAACTCCACTGTTCGGTGGCCTATAAAAAACGCCAAGAAGTATCTTGTTGCGGCTAGACAGACGTACCTCAACCAGTAACAGCTCTAGATCATCACGCTCAAAATCTGATCTTCTACGGCAAACAAAGTCATTGTGACAACCTAGAAGTACACCTCCTCCCCGTCTGTTTACTCTGTCATTGCGAAAGATGGTGTAGTTAGGGATATTCAACTCAGAATCCATCACGTCAGTGGTGAGCCAGGTTTCAGTTAAAGCAAAGAAGTTGTATATGCCACCAGGTTGCAGATGAGCAACCAAGGAAGTGTGGAAAGAATCAAGCTTATTTTTCAAACTTCTTACATTTTGAATGTACATCTGGCAAGTTGTATTTGGAAGGCTCCTAGTAAAGGTACCTGTAGATGACTCAGATGATGCTTCAGGTCCTGGATTGAGCTCGATGTCACCAGAAAGAATAATGTTGAAACATGATGTGCCGTTTGCATAATAGAGTGTACTGTTCCTGGAGAGCTTAATGTTGCACTTCACCCATTGATGAGTGGAGATTGATACAACAAAGCAGGATGACAACAATGAAGGTTGCCTAGCAAGACTCAATACTCCTGCATGACAATGGAGTTGCTCAGGCATGAAGAACAGCTTGGAGAGTGGGGTGTAATTTTCTTGTTGAGATTGATCAGAAACTGTCTGAAAAACACTGGAAAACTTGAAAGTGATCACAGGAAATTGATGATGAGATACACCAAAGTTGTCAGCAAGTAAACCTCTGTCACATGATATGAAATTTAAACAGGTTCGAGGGCTCATAACTACCAAAAAGAGTGAAAGCGTGAGAGCACAACGTGAGGCATGTTGAGTGGTCGCCATCTTATCTATAAGATGAAAATTGTTCAGTAATTAATTGCATTGTCCAAGCCTTTTGTACTTTGTTGTGGTATGTTGGTTTGGAATGTGGTGTGAGATAGTGTGAGAGAGAGAGAGAACTCAAGGGTCGGTGAAAAACTCTTGACGGAGAAAGACATCTAAAACCTGAGTGTGTGTGTGTGTGAGAATTTAATAGGGAAAGAGTACGGTACCAACTGACCAAAAACGCCTGAAACAGCAGGTGTAATTTTGGGTAACGATCCGTTTGTGGATTCAGCCACAAAACGAGACTCGTTTCATCCCGACAAATCCAGTGTCGAGGATAGGCAACTTTTTTCAAAAATCCCGTTACATTAACATCTCAGGAAACACAACACCCAGCACTCAACACTCATGAGGTATCACACCATTAATAGTCCAAGAGCATTAGGTCATATATGTCAAAACCCGCCTATAGCTCACAACAAGCTGTTTTTTCAGGATAGGTCCAGGAATATGTCTAGAATAACATACTAAAAGTCCCCTAAAATCCCCCTGGAGCTCTCTCCGAAATCCAGGATGGCGTCCAAAATGGCCGCCATTTTCGAAACTTGTTATAACTTTGCAACCAGACATGTTGTAAATATAAATAAAGGGTCGAAATATATGTTTTGAGGCACAAGGAATCTGATAGAATCATTATTTTAAGACTTTAAAACTCATAAGTATCTAAAACCAAGATGGCGTCCAAAATGGCGTCCAAAATGGCCACCATTTCGAATCTTATCATAACTTTGCAACCAGACATGTTGTAAATACAAATTAAGGGTCTAAATATATGTTTTGAGGCACAATGAATCTGATAGAATAATTATTTTGAGATTTTAAAACTCATAAGTATCTAAAACCAAGATAGTGTCCAAAATTGCCCCCATTTACAGCTTAAATTTGCAAACATTGAGGCACTTGCACAGAACTGTCACTGGGAATGCTGTTTTTGTCAAATCAGAAAACTCAACACTCAACAGTCGTCTCCTACATTAACTGACAAGGCGGAACTCAGCCTCAATCACCACTCATGTTTTTACAAGACAAAAACGACATAGTTCACCATGCGGGGAGAATCAACGCAGTGTTCGTCCAGAGGAAAAATCCTCCCTACAGAATGGTCTCTCTACCAAGCATGCAGTCATTCAAACGATCTTCCAGTGACTGTCCTCACATAGACCTCTCCAATCCACGCTTAGCCTTCGACAACATTTCCCCAGTCTTTTTTGCTCAAAACCGACATTCAGGCAATTGGAGAACATATTTGCATATGCCTTCCCCCAACCTCTACCACAAATATCGTGAGGGAATGTTGTGTGATTCTGGCCATGCCAGCCCTGGATGCAGAGTGATCCTCATAGCCCAATTCTGGCCATGCCAGCTCTGGATGCAGAGTGATCCTCATAGTCCAATTTTGGCCATGCCAGCCCTGGACGCAGAGTGGTCCTCAGACTCCCATTCTGGCCATGCCAGCCCTGGATGCAGAGTGGTCCTCAGACTCCCATTCTGGCCATGCCAGCCCTGGATGCAGAGTGGTCCTCAGACTCCCATTCTGGCCATGCCAGCCCTGGATGCAGAGTGGTCCTCAGACTCCCATTTTGGCCATGCCAGCCCTGGATGCAGAGTGGTCCTCAGACTCCCATTCTGGCCATGCCAGCCCTGGATGCAGAGTGGTCCTCAGACTCCCATTCTGGCCATGCCAGCCCTGGATGCAGAGTGGTCCTCAGACTCCCATTCTGGCCATGCCAGCCCTGGATGCAGAGTGGTCCTCAGACTCCCATTCCGGCAATGCCAGCCCTGGATGCAGAGTGGTCCTCATAGTCCCATTCTGGCGATGCCAGCCCTGGATGCAGAGTGGTCCACATAGTCCTATTCTGGCAATGCCAACCCTGGATGCAGAGTGGTCCACATAGTCCTATTCTGGCCATGCCAGCCCTGGTTACAGAATGATCCTCATAGCCTGATTCTGGCCACGACAGCCCTGGTTTCAAAGACATCTCAGGTTCCATACCCAGGAAGAATCCCCCACTTGCCTTGCCTGATGTTGTCAGATTCCTTGTGCTTCAAAACATATGTTTAGACCCTTCATTTATATTTACAACACGTCTAATTGCAAAGTTATGATAAGATTAAACATGGTTGCCATTTTGGTTGCCATTTTGAACGCCATTTTGGACGCCACTTTGGATGCCATCTTGGTTTTAGATACTTATGAGTTTTAAAATATCAAAGTAATGATTCTATCAGATTCCTTGTGCCTCAAAACATATATTTAGACCCTTCATTTATATTTACAACACGTCTGATTGCAAAGTTATGATGAGATTAAAAATGGTTGCCATTTTGAACGCCACTTTGGATGCCATCTTGGTTTTAGATGCTTATGAGTTTTAAAATCTCAAAGTAATGATTCTATCAGATTCCTTGTGCCTCAAAACATATATTTTGACCCTTTATTTGTATTTACCACATGTCTGGTTGCAAAGTTATGATAAGATTCGAAAATGGCGGCCATTTTGGACGCCATCTTGGATTTCGGAGAGAGCTCCAGGGGGATTTTAGGGGACTTTTAGTATGTTATTCTAGACATGTTGCTGGACCTGTCCTGAAAAAATTAGCTTGTTGTGAGCTATAGCCGGGTTAAAGCTAATGCTCTTGGCCTATAACGCAACCATAGACTACTCCGCAAATACTCCGTGCGCATGCGTTAGCCGTGGAATGAGGTGCATGCTGGTCTAGTTAGCGATCAAATGTGTCGCTAACTAGACCAGCATGCACCTCATTTCACGGCAAATGAGCGCGTACTGAGTATTTGAGAAGAAGTCTATGGCCGTGGTTTCGGAGAAACACCCCCTCCTTTGGGAAGAGACTACCATGAAAGGCGCTGGCCAATTATGATGAGAGAAATACTGAACTGTGAGACGTGGCAGTCAGAGGCACACTTGATGTTCTGGAGTGAAACTCCTCGACGATGAGTTGATTATATTTGTGCAAAGTAGTATACAAGTGCAAGATTATAATGATGCAAAGTGTTAAAGCATGAGTTTGTACTTGAGTTATGTTTCCAAAAGAAACTAATATGGAATAATCCATGTTAGGTTTATAAAAGAAACTGAATATGGAATGATCCATGAGTCAAACTGAAAAAGTTAGAACTGTTTGTAATACTATCAGAAAAGTAGTAAAGTACAAGATTATAATGATGCAAAGTGTTAAAGCATGAGTTTGTAATTGTTATGTTTCCAAAAGAAACTAATATGGAGTAATCCATAGGTTTATAAAAGAAACTGAATATGGAATGATCCGTGAGTCAAACTGAAAAAGTTAGAACTGTTTGTAATACTATCAGAAAAGAATAGAACGAATTCCGCGTGAAGGAAACTTAGAAGAAGTGATCGGAAAAACCGACACAGTAACATGTAGAAGAAACTGTAGAATTAATTGAGTTAATTTACTTTAATGCCATTGACGACACTAGAAGAGAAACTGTTTAATGACGTGATATGATCATGTATTTAATTGAAGAGAGATCAATTATGGATCTGTAAGCACACTGTACAAAATTGTTGTTAGTTTAATATTTCAAACAAATATAATTTTGTTCTATTATAAGTTGCTTCCTTGTCAGCCGTCTCAATTCCTTTTAGTCTGTAGCTGATCCAGTTGTAATTTGTTGAACCGGGGTCACCATTACCGAAATCTAATTACAGGAATATTGATTATTTGCCAAAATCAAATAATGGTGACACTTGGGTCCGGTGAACAAGACCGCTCGGCCATGACACGCCACGATGCAATACATTATATTTTTATTTCGATTTATAGCACAACATGGCATATTAAGGTAAAAAGTCCTGTCTGTGTAGATCTTTACCTTGTTGGTGCTTTCCCCCCATTCACCGAATGCGTCCAAACAGAGGTTGGAATTGAAATATTGAGTGTGGTCCCCTAAAGTATCGTTACTATTTGTATAAACGGAACTGCCTATAGTTCTACAATCGCACCCTACGACATTCCTCCCAATATAGGCCTAGTTCCGTTACCTTTTACATTAACGAACTATAGAAGATTGTAAAGACGTGTACATAAATGCGATACCGCACTTAAAAATTGGCGAACGTGCAGGAACTGTGAACATAATGTAAAATATCTTTGTCTCGTTTGCTTTAAGGTGGGTCATATTAGATCTTGGGTCCGTATTTTATATTCTATATAGGACACTGGCGAACCTGCCAAAACGCACAAAAAGATGAGAATAATAAGAAGAAAAAGTTTTGTGAAATGGCGCGAACAAGTTCACATAACAACACGCGCCAGGTTTGAGCTGTGACCACGCGTGCGACAAATACACTTTTGTCACGGACCCCTGCATGTCATCAGATAAGAAAAGACTATCGTACCCGATGCGTGCACGTGTAGGTAACAGCGCCTTGAAGAAAATAAAGCCCGAGAGAAATTGGAACTATATAAAAGTGTCAACCGACATGCGAGTATGAATAATGTAATTGGAGCATGCCCTTGATACCCACCGTATAGCAGATATTGGTATAAAGAATCGTCTTGAGGAGAACTGAAGTCGGTGAATCAATATTAATTGCTATTTACGATGTCGCAATACAAGCCCTTGCGGGAAAGTTGCAAGACCTAATAAGTACAGGGGGGAAACGGGCTTTGTGAAATCGGGTGCCTGTGATTCGTACGTGTGCTGTTTGAATTGGCCGCAGCGCAGAATGAATTATGATTATGTGCAAATTAATTATTGAATGAAGTCAAACAATTAATGTTAGATAGATTCTTTATAGTTGGATGCACAGTAAACTATCTAATCTATACTGGCCAACATTGATGAAGCGTAGCCCTTCGTCTAGAGGTGATCATCTGGCTCAGTGAGGCTGGTTCCCCGCGATCATTTAATTGCACAGTAATGTTTCAGAACTGGTGCACACTGCATGTGTTCCATGGCGGCCGATTACTACTTAATTAGCTTGAATAATTCAAACAAATTAATTTGCCTCGACACTCTAAATTACTATTGCATTCTTCGATTAGACGCAACAAATTTGAATCCACAATTAGAATCAACTGGAATAATTGTTTGATTACTGTAAATTGAAATTAACCGCCTTCAAATTATATTAAGGCCAACCGTTTTATTCAGTCTTTAATAACACTTGAACTCTTCAAAAGGCTGCCGGTTCCCAAAGAGCAAAACCTTGGATCTGTCTGACTCAAGTTCGGATAAAAAAATTCTGGAATGTAAGTTACTAACTCAGTGATATACCTTTATCATGGTGCAGTCATCTTGATTTTCCTCACATTCAAATCAATGTAACCAAACCGAGGCTGGAAGGGCAAACAGTCTGGTTCCTTTTTGTACGATGACTATTTGCATTCATTACTTTTATTGGATACAGGGAACATGACCAAGATGGTGGCAGCATGATAAAAGTCTATACTGAATTGAATTCCAAGTACAATTTTTCACAAGAAAATTGGTACGCTGACCTGGAAATAAATCTTGACTCTAGAAATCATTTCCGGGTCACCTCTGATCAACGAATTTCTTAAAGTGTTTGTTACAGCTTGCTTTTCTTCTATTCGACCCAACGTAACCAAACCAAGGCTGGAAGGAAAGGATAGTCTGGTTCCTTTCATGATGTGAGAATTAGAACTGCCACTGTCAAGGCTGTCTGCAGGGTACCTGACACAATGACCACATCGTGATAAAGGTCTCTTACCCGCTTTCGTCATTCGTCGCGACCAGGGCCATATATTGAGAGAGGAGCGACAATTTGCGATTAGAAGCCATTTTGTTTCAACAAAAAACCCGCATGGGCGAATACAGGGTGCCAGACTAGTCTGTCCATTAGGTTGTGCTGCATTTGGACCCAAATTGGCGTCCATCAACCACGTGACCGAAGAAAACTGGTCCCTCTATGTCGCAACTCTCTCTCAATACACAGCTCTGGTCACGACCGTTCAGTTAACTTCTTGGTGGTTTTCGAGGGTCTTTTTCGGGTTTTCAGGGGAGCCCCTCCTGGATAAAATTCTTGATTCGCACCTGCTACCGGCACTGGATGATAATCGGAGCTGTGGTGGAATTAAACACTACCGGTACCGTAATGTGCAACTCATTGCCAAAATGTGTTGTATTGATGCTGTTGCTCTTCTAACTTGATTATAAATCACACCCAAAAAAACTGACCCCCCCCAAAAAAAAAGCGGGTTGGTGGTTTGAATAATGACGACAAAAAAGAATATGATAACAGACAAAGTCTCTCTTTTCTTTGTTTTCATATCAACCCCCACTCCCCTCCCGATCGTTTTGTTTTTAGACAAGAAAGTCGAACTAGAAATAGCCAGGGTTCTCACATTGACACATAATATACCGGGATGTTCAGCTGTTTGTTCGTCCACTAATAAAGTAATCAAAAGAAACTCCCAAATGAAAACACGAGACTTAACGGAAGATAACTGCAATGGGATCTGAGGGCGACGATACAGATACAAAACACATAGCCAAAGGCTACATTCCCCGTATCAATGCCCTCCGTTAACTGCGGTTGTCCTCATTTGAAAAAAAAAAAAAAAAAAAAAAAATGCAGCGAAGGATATAGAGGGAAGGATTTCCCGCCAAAAATCGCTGATTACACCGCGCGTGACTTCCCCACAAGCGCCTATCTCTCTCCCTCAACGCTAATCTTTCATGTCATATCGATATGGGGAGTTGATATCTCAGTGCGGGTCAGTGGGATGAAATCCAACGCCCTACACCCCGCAAGACTCTTGTTTTCATTTTGTGTATACCCGTCACACACCGCCTACGAGTGTTGTCCACAGATGACTCCGCCAGCGCTTTTTACCGCAGCCTGTTCGGAGATCCTATTTCCAATTCTCTTTATTCGAATCCCCATACAAGAATCTTCCGACCTACACAATAAACCCCAACACTTCAACATTTTAGGTGCGTGAAGGGTCATGTCACACGAGGCAATTTACTGGTAACCGGTTCCAGGCAAGCAAGAAGAAAATCCATTCACATTTGAGTGTTCACATTATTCTTGGGGATCGTAAGACATTGTTTGAAAAATTACTCATGTGCTACCAAAGTGGTCCTGTAGCATGCACTGCAGCATGGTTGCCTCCAAGTTGCCTGTAAAAGTTGCCTCGTGTGACAAGGCCCTTAAATTACAGAGTACAGACAAAAGGTCTTGCCGAAGGCTTTGAATTAATTTATCTATCCCCTAAGTTGGGATTGATCCTATTATGGTAAAAATTGTGTGCACCCATTTCTTCGAATAGACAATTTGATTTGCCAAAGATATATTGATGATTTTTTGTTTAACAGACCATGGTCATTTGTTTAACATGGGATCCAGTTTCCGTTGATATTGAAAAAGTGGTATAAATAATTGTACATTGTTTGCCATCTTTGTTTTACTTATATAGGTAATGTTAAGAGGTAAAGAATTTAAAACTTAAAACCTATAAAAAATAGAACAGACTTTCTCACGAATTATGCACAAAGTTTATAATTTGAGCACTTGCATGCATAGTCATTGAATAAATTAGGCACAGGGCTCCTAAGTGTTCATCTTTGGTCGATTTACCACTAGAGGCCCCAAATCTAGATTGTAATAACCAAAAGACTGCTCTGTTAAAATATATTTTGATGCAGTATTATTTTGTTATGCTCCGTAGCTTGCTCCACGAACTTTTCCGTACCATGGCAGCGACGTCTCATAAACACATGCAAACGCATCGCAAGAAGAAAGAAATAAAGGTAAATTTGTTTATTGTCAGCGTACATACAAATAAGTAAAAATATAAGGGTCCTTTAAGACGCCTTTAAATGCAAAAAAAAAAATTCTGAGGGGAAAAAAGAGAGAAAGAAAACAAGTCGGTTGTTCAACTCTCCGATGACACACGTTAACGCGCGGATTTTAATCGTTTAAGATCGGAAACCGAAGATGAGTACGTCTTGTCAACACCAGATCAAGAGAGACGAAATACCCCCTTCATCAACACCGGGTTTATACACAACCGTGCGGAGAAACCAATTTCAGTATGGTGATCCAGCATAAGCCTTAGCCCTTGTGAGTCACAGCTCACAGATCGTCGATCAATCTAGTTTAAACACACCACGAGCGGTTTTCACGAGCTTCAGCTTGCGCATATTATCTACCTGTACTCTTCTGTCATTATCACTGTCAACATGATATCTGTGCCGGATCGAAAAACCTATCAACTCAAAATCTCTGTCTTTGGTGATAAAATTGCGGTAACCTTTAAAGAGGCGTGTGTCTCCCCCCCCCCCAGTATTTGAGGGGATGATTTTTTTTTAGCGTTTATACCCAAGTAAAGCTTTTCATTTGAAATTACAGCCAGACTTGAAAGAGTTCAAAGCCTAATCAGGTTCGTTTAGGACCGATGTTTAACTTTACTCGCCTGCCCACGATGACCGGGAATTGGGAAAAGTCATTGACTGTGTGTTGTTGTGACGTTTCCCCGCCAATGCATAACCGGAGTCTCCCTCCTGCTTGCATATACCCATCGGATCTTAAACGATTGTATACGTTTGGTAATTGGAGCCCACTGTTTGTTTCAATCCTATAGTTGTAGATATATACCATAAAACTATAACCTGTGAACATTTCGTTTCAAAGGGTGGTAGCGGTTTTTAGATATTGCCAACAATCTGGAGCGGTTATGTTCACGCAAGAAGAATAATCTGCAATTGGAATACACAATCTGAGAAACGCCACTGTCAGTAACGCTTCTTAGATTCAAATTTGTTTGGGATAAAAGGTGATATCTTTTTCAATAACCGCATGCAGTACTTAAGTGAAAATTTTATCAAAATGCATTACACAAACCAAAGCTGCTGTACTTCTTACCAAGTAAGTTTTTATTGCCATTAATTTTCAGAGTCATCACGTATACAGACCCTTTAAGGCAAGTGTTTTTGTCATTATAACTACTAAGAAAAACAATGTAAGCGAGCATGAATGACTGGAGAAACAACCACCAATAAAAGACTCAGCCAATATTTTCACCCTTTAGTAAAATCTGAAAAACGGTGTATAAATTGGATGCGACGTGTTCGTTCAGTCAGTGCAATTTAACTTCAAATAAATTCCACTTTGGGTATATTAAATTTCATTTGTCAGAAAATCGGTTTATATCATCGGGAATCCCGATTGGATTTAAAGCCACTGAACACATTTGGAAATTGTCAAAGACCAGTGTTCTCCCTTGGTGTATCCCAACATGCATAAAATAACAAGCCTGTGAAAATTTGGGCTCAATTGGTCATCGAAGTTGCAAGAAAATGATGAAAGAAAAAACACTTTTGTTGTACAAATTGGTGTGCTTTCAGATAAAAGGCTTCTTGCAAGAAGTCTTTTATTATTTTAATGAGAAATTACCTCTTTCTCAAAAACTACGTTACTTCAGAGGGAGTCGTTTCTCACAATGTGTTATACTATCAACAGCTCTCCGTTGCTCGTTACCAAGTCAGTTTTTATGTTAATATATATTTTGAGTAATTACCAAACGCGTACAGTGCCTTTAAGCACATCTTGTTTTGTGACATGTTTACATCAATTGGTTTTACCGTGCCAAGCAGTGATACTGACTGAAATATTGACTGACAATGATGTTTGGGGTTCAGGCCTCAAACTTCATGCGTGCTACATCAAAAGTTGAGTGCATTCCCTGCGAAAATCCTTTGGAACGAAATTAGAAGGAAGGTTCATCGCTTTTTAGATAGAAAATCAGGTCAGACGTTGTAGTGTCAAAAAAACTGTTTTGATCATTTAGTTGGGGAGTGAGTCTGTCTTTTCGACTTTTGTCTTTATGTATTATACAGAATTGGAGAGCTGCAGGTAGTGTTCATGTGTATTGTGTGGTGGATCAACCATGAAATAACAAACTTGTGAAAGTTTGGATTTAAATCGTTCTGTGATTCAGGAAAAAATAGTGAAAAACCAGGCCCAATTTTTCAGCATGTATGTTCTTAATTTTGGTTGTAACAAAAAACAAAAAAATCAGCCGTTGCGTTTTTTATAGGTTTTCAGATACGGTTTTCTCGAATATGACTTCATTTCAGAGGGAAATAATTTTCACCGAAATTTTTTTTTAGTATGAACTTTATAATCAGTAAGCTTTCAGACTAAAATTAAACAGGCCAATGATGTTTTTATCCTTACCAATCCTGTATAATTTAAGTTTTTCAATTGAAGGTACAATACCGGTACATGATTAAATGGTATTTGATCACCTATATACTTTAATGGAGCATTTATATAGGTTGGTAATTGAAGGTGTGTTTATTGAGAACGAGGATTGGAATCAATGAACTGTTCCAAAAACCAATATTGCACTACAAAGGTATTGTACATTTTTGGTAACAGCTCAAAATCAGTGTCCACATTTTGTGTGATTCAACATTATGCATAAACAAACAAACCTGTAAAAGTTTGAGCTCAATTGGTCATCGAGGTCACGAGAAAATAGTGAAAAGAGACCTTATGTTTTTATCACGCGTGATAAAAACTATTGTTTTACTCATTTCTCAGAAACGATAGCATTTAAGGCAGAACTATTTTAAGGAACCCTTTCTACCATTATTTACTTTAAATCATGTAAGTTATGTGTGAATCTGTAAACAGTTGTGTTTTTCGATCTTACCAATAGTGTACATGGCCTTTAAGTAAAGTAATTGAATTCAACAATACAATTGGTATCACCTCGCTTATCCGTTCAGTCATGCACAAATTCAGATTGCCCCAAGGCATAGACAATTAACACATCAAGCAGATATTGGTATATACTCCACCACCGCGGGCAACCAATGGCACTGCACAACTCCTGCGACACGCTCTTCTCCCAAAGAAGAGAAAGTCACACAATCCACAAGTAAATATGTCAATTATTCTCCCGCACAAGACTTGAATGCTGGTGTGTGTGTCAGTTTGTAGAATGCATTATACAGTCATATCTCAGCCAGCCAGTGGAATTCGATTCTGACATAGCCGCAAGGCTACACCCGAGAAGCGTCGATCCCCGCTTTGCAAGACGGGCGTGAACAAGCAAGGCAAGCGGATCGCCCGCGAGTCAACTCCACCTCGCCACGTGTTGGTCGCAGACGTGACTTTCCCGCCACTTCGTACGCGGTGACCTTTGGCCCCCCGCGGCAGTGGGACGGCGAAGGGATAAAGACTAGTGGGAGATGACTGGGGTGAGGGATAAATGAGGGCAATGCACGCAGCTGACAAGAAAACGGATCGATCATTATTTAAACAATTTCCGAAGGACCAGGGGAAAGTGTCATCTTGACACCAAACAACACCGATACTTCGTTCATTATGGATTCTTCTGACAGAAAATTGATCCGATCAGCCGCTGGCGTCGTTTCTCTTTGCAACAAAGAAGCCGTGGCGTAGGTAAAGATTGTGTGACACTGTGTTTTTCTAAAGTCTTTCACCTTTCCTCAAAATGTGACTGAAATTACTTTTATCGATACATGCATCATTTTGAACTTCTCTAAGTAGCTGAAAATAATTGGGGTTGCAAATGCCTTAAATTAGCCGCAGAGTGTTGAGTCCGAGCGTCCCAACCGCACTAGGGATCTTTCAAAAATAAAACCCTTTAAAAATAATGGAAGCAAAAACTTAAGTGGAAGACCGGTCAGACACACTATACATCACATGGTGTTTTTGCTGATGACAATTTTCATTTATGTGCTAAGCAATTATGCAGAGGGAAAAAAAGGTTTGGCAAATTTATATGTGCCATGGCAAAACACAGAGGTTGAGGAACACCAGCCACAATAATGCACGATTACATGGCATTTGCTGCTGGTGACCTGCTTTCGCCTTGCAAGATTGTTGCGCTTAGTAAAATTATTTGTGCACTGCAAAGCTTTTATAACAACTTGGTACCAATTTTATATAGCTTCTTATAAGGACAAGGTATTGCTTTAAACAATTATTATGCAAATGAAAATGAGCACAGGACCTGTTACAGCTAATGACATGCTACTTTTTGCTGGGTAACTCTTTTTTATCTAAATAATGTTGTGCTTAGGTAATTTTTGTGCACGAGCGACTCTGTCAAATTGGGCTGAATACATGTCACCATAGCTCGGCAGATATCAGCAGGGATCAAGTCTTAAGCGCTATTCCACAGCTGGCTGGTAACCTTGTGTAGTTAACAAATCTTTAAGCTTACTATCTGTACAATAATACAAAATAGCCGTGTTATTAGATAAAACACGGAAGATAGTGGTAGCACTTAAATACTAACTAATTACAAAAACTTATAGACTAACTAATTACAAAAAAACCTGCATGAAGGTTCGTAGCAACAACTACTTCATCAGATGCAGTAGTTGAATTAGTTGTTGCTACGAAAACTCATGCATTCTTTTTTTAATTAGTTAGTCTTTAAGTGCTACCACTATCTTCCATGTTATATCGGTACAATTACAGTTTATCACGTCATAGTTGAATTCTTATAGTTTTACTACAAAAAGTTGAGTTGGACGCCTGTGGATGAAAGATAGCATCATATAAAGTGTTAATAAAGAGTCACCTAAAGCATTTACTTTATCTCCACAGTCAGATAATAAAATAGTGCCCTAAACTGCCCGTTGAAATGAATCGCGTGACACTGTTAGGTGACCCTAGGCCGTTGATCTTAACTTATCAGATTCTTGAAATATGACACAATAATTGTTTTTCGCTAAGGAAATTGGATCGTCTTACACGGCTTACCGATCTGAGCATAATAGCGAACCCTGGAACGATTAGTTTCAAGACATCCATCTCTATAAAAATTATTTTTACTTTTTTTTTTTTTTTTTTTTTTTTTTTTTTTTGGGGGGGGGGTTTAATATCAGTTCCAAAAAGTGTGTATTACATATTATTTGTGAGTTGTATGGGGGCGGGAGGGGGGCACACAAAAAAGTCCTATTTTACTGAGAGGCCATGTTTGATCTATTGGTTGATTCATTCCATTAGCATTGTAACCTGGGTGGGAAATGTTTTACATTTTTAAGAGGGACTGCAATGTTAAATTCAATTTTGTGATGCACTCATTTTCCAATAGATAGAGACCTCATAAAAGTCTGGGAAAATTGCAAGTCTCCAACCCCACGTTAATTAAAGATGTTAAATGTCATTTTATTCTTTTGATACTCTGTCAGAGCGAAATTTGTCAAAATTGTCATCGGACATCAACAACAAATGGGTATGTACATTCCAAGGAGGACATTTTGCGCCAGTAATATATAAATACATAATAAATAAAAAAATAAATAAAAAAATAATTAATTAATTATTTAATAAATAAATAGATATATAAATAAATAAATAAACTTCTGACAAATTGCTCTTAAATGGGTTGATTTTCTGTTGTATTATTTTATGTGAAGTGCGTTTGAACCAGGTATCACACTCACATCATATTCTCATGAGGACGAGCAGAGTATACCGATTGAGACTCAACATTATCTCCACAACAGGTTCATCTCAGAACTTGTTCATTTGACAAGGTGTTCCACATGGCGTGTCGTGGCCGAGCGGTAGGAGCACCGGATTCAAGCCCTGGTGTTTCTGGTCAGCAGAGTGCCATGGGTTCGAGGTCCTTTCTCTATGGTTCGAGTGACCATAATAGTTCCCATCCTTCGGATGGGACATTAAGCCGTAGGTTCCGTGTACTAAGATTGGTAGTGCACATAAAATAAACCAGAGCACTAGAGGAGGGGTTAACACCGGTGTTTCTGGATCACTAAGCAAGCACCCTTGTTTACAGGTTTCCTCAGGCTTGCAAGCGACAGTGATTAAGTTAACTTATGAGGCATCCTTGGTTTCTTTACCAGAAATATATAATAATTATAATAACAACATGTGAACAAGTTATCATTTATATTACTATCCCAATTCATCAGAACATTAACCATGTCATTCCTAAACCATCTCAATTTCTTAGATAATAACAATAAACAATCCCAAGTTATCTTCTATAATTTCTTTAAAATATATATCAACAGGCCTATCCAAGAGCTTGAACAATAGTTCAAAAAAAAAAACTTTCTTTTCTAAGGGGAATGTAAAACTGAACTAAACCGGTAAATTCCCCTATTTGTCTATTTGTTTTCTTGCAGTCAGTGGAAAGACATATGTAATCCGAAGGGCTCAGAGTCGGTACAAAGGCAATATCTTATTTGCCGTTGGATCGCATTAGTTGGTGCAACGGGAATATCAAGTTCGGGTAAGGTTGATATAAGCTATGTGTGACCGAGAAAATTGCCTTGGCGTGGGGTTGGGGTGAGCGTTGTTTAGCCCGGTATGAGAGAGTTTGCAGACCTGCATAATTTTTTCAAAATTCCTTTGTTGCAGAGTCTTCTTTTTTTAACGTATAGGTACAATGATAACCAGTGTACTTAAAAATCCCGGGTCAGAATTGACCCGGATTCCGGATTCCAGAGACCCTGACCCATTTCTGGGTCATACGTCAGGCTGACCCGGAGAGTGGTTAACAATTTGATTTTAACTCCGATTCCGCGTCAATTTTACCATTTTTTCGAGTAATTTGACTCAGATTTCGGGTCAGCCTGACCAAGAAATGTGTCAGGCCCCACAGGAACCGAAATCCCGGTCAATTCTGACCCGGGAGTTTCAATGTACTGATATTACAAGTAGACTACTCCAGGATTGCAAGATGTTAGTGTGAGTGTTCTTTTCTATATGAAATGTCCAGGAATTAACCCCAATCTAACAACAGTCGTTCGCTTGTTCAAAAAGTTTTTTATGCCTATAGCCTATACAATAAAAAGTTACGCGTGAAGGTGAAGGTATGTAAATCAAGCTGTGCCCTGGAGAAAACATCCCTGGGGTCGATAAGGACAGCATTTTCGTACCCAATCGAAACTGGGACCATTATTATTAAAAGGTCATCCTATTGTCAAATCAGGCAAAGGTTTTTGTACAATCAAAACTAATGAAAACATCAGCTATTAAACTGGACACACAAAGGGAAACATGAGGCGGTATCAAGCTACGCCTGTGTTTGTCCATCCCTTGTCTCTCTCTCTCTCTCGAGAAACACTCTCAAATACTTTGGCAATTGTTGGGAACTTGTTCCATCCACCCCAAAGTAAACAAACATGTTATTCATGTCACTCCAGTCAAAATACTTATCCATTCTCGACAGCAGAAAGAGAGAGAAAGAAAAGGACAAACGTTTTCGCGGGGCGTTTACCAGTAGCCATTCCAAATGTATATATGAAGTAATTTTTTCCCCTTCTGTGCACGCATCATTGCTAAGACACAAAGAGGGTTTACGTAGCCGCTGATGACCTACGAAAAAATAACAGCTTGAGAAAGCTCAATTGCATAAAATAAAATGATAATATTTTCGCAGGTAGGGTGCGTGTCGGGTCGGAGGCACCCTTTTAAATGCGCGTCAGTAAACGGCGAAGAGTAATATTAAGAAACACTGTAAAAAGGCAGAAAAAAGACAAATATTATGGTATCGATGTTTTTGGTGCTAGCTTTTGACTTTTGAGAGACGAAAACACATTGTTCATCAGACGAAGTATTAAGATGTTAGCTCTCTTCAAATATTATTCTTCTTTTCCCTCAACAACATCTCACACAATTGAATCTCGCTATTTGTTTTTGGAAAGAATATTTCTTAAGAGGAGAGCTTAAATGTTTGTTAACCTCTTGAAGTGAAGTAGGCCTACTTGTATATTGCCGTGCCATAGATCAAAAAGGGTGTACTTCTTGTAGCAATTTTGTGTGTTATTACGGTTTTTTTTTGCTCAGGCTTACAGTTAACTCTGAAGATGTGATCACGTGATAAATGTACAAATGTGGCTGTTTCTTTTAGCGCGGTTTAATTCAAATTGTTGGTTGTTCAAAATAAATTGTTTCCACTAGCATTCTAGAGATGATAAACAGACAATAATTATAAAAACGGACAAAAATAAACAATGAATAATTCGGAGGGTTCGTTATACAGTGCGCCACCAAGAGTTTGTCGGGGGGGGGGCAAACGTGTTTAACCTATAGTCTGTTGCAGAACGTTATTTGTTAAAAATCCAATGTACAATGCTGTTCCCAAATTTATGTGTTTAGTCAAACGGAGCAGTTATTTATCTTGTTGTGCAGTATTCCATGAAAACAAAAATACAGTGTTTAGTACAACAAACTGCCTCAAATGAAAATCTAATATCAAGCACTCTCTTATACAAACAATACCAAAACCAGCATCAAAATCTTTTCGTTTCAGAATTAATTCTTTGAAATGACTAACTATAAGCATCCATGTTCAATGTGGGTTGGAGTCCCGGTCGTGGCACTTGTGTCCTTGAGCAAAATACTTTGCCATAATTGATTTGTTTCCGCAGGCTTGCGAGTTACACTGATTAGTTCACTTATGAGGCATCCTTGGTTTCAATACCAGAAATGTAATACTTATAAGAATGATAATAAACCCATAGTCCTTGTGATATTGGTCATACATTTACACAAACAAAGACAATATTTTACCAACAAAATCGAGAACCTGTGTCTTCAGAAAGTATACTTTTATCGAGATTATGCTCAAACCCATGAGGATATTCAAATATGTAGAGAAATACAGCACGAAACAGCCTATCGTAAAGGAAATCACACATTTTGTTTTTTACGAAACGGGGCAAGTTACATTTTTAAACGAGCGAGCGAATCATACATACTGTACTGTTATTTTGCGAAACTGGAAAAATCTCCAATCTGTTTTGGAGCCACTATTCGACGGCCAACGTACAACTCCATCAGTAAGTCAACCCTGCAAAAGTGTAACCGGATACCGCACAATCTCCCGTGAAATTGCGTGTTTTTTTCCCCCGCTAAATCGATAAATCGCTCGAAGAGCTGAATTGCACTTTGTCCCAGTTCGCTTTCTGAAGCGTTTTGTGGGGGATGAGGGTGACTTCAAGTACTTTCAGGGAGCTAGAACTTATGGAGAAAAATGGCTCGAACGGGGAAAAAAACGAAAACAGTTGATCCCATGTTCCATGCATACTAGTTCTTTCTTTTCTTGAAAACCGACTTCTTTAATAATATATCATAATACTTTATATTATACCGCTTTATCTACTACTCAAAGCGCTTAACATTATTTATTTCTAGATAGGTATTTTAAGTTTTCGAATTATGAGACCCATTTATGTAGCACCTTGTAAGGGTTTACAGGGTGTTGCAACGCACTCGACAGCCACTGCCAGAAACACCGGGGAGAACCCCTTCTCTTAAAAATAAGTGTAAACTGGTTTTGTTTACCTATTCTTTACGTGCATTACACACGGGGCCAACAGTTTTCGGTCCCATCCGAAGGACGAAGCAATTGTGGTTAAGTGCCTTGCTTAAGGAAGTAGGCCTATCAAGACCGGGACTCGAACCCGCACTCTGCTGATCAGAAACACTACACAGTGCGCTTGACCGCTCAGCCACAACACTTTATGTGTTAATTAATATAAACGAATCATATGGGGTTTCGGTTTTTGCACCATTAGCAAAGAGATTATTAAACACCAAGTAAGCGTGGCTGTGATACTCCAATCATTTTGATATGTTGTATCGGGAACTGATGACAGACTTAAATACTTGAAGTAAAATGCACTATACTGTCCAAAACTGTTGTACTTCTCACCAGGTAAGTTTGTATTGCCATTAATTATCAGAGTCATTACCAAACGTGTACGATGCCTTTAAGAAATATCAAGACCGGGACTCGAACCCACATTCCGCTGATCAGAAACACTAGAGCTTGAGTCCGGTGAGCTTGACCGCTCAGCCACGACACGCCTTTATTTGTTAATTAATGGAAACAAATCATATATATACCATAAAACTAACCTGTGAAAAGGTGGTAGCGTTTTTGAGATATTGCCGAAAATCTGGAGCGGTTATGTCCAAGCGGGAATAATAATCTGCAATCGGAATACACAATCTGAGAAACGTTACTGCAGTAACGCTTCTCAAATTCAAATTTTGGGGGATAAAAAATTATATCTTTTTCCATAAACGCAGTACTTCGAAGTGAAAAGTTTCTCAAAATGCATTATACTATCTAAAGCTGCTGTACTTCTTACCAAGTAAGTTCTTACTGCCATTGATTTTTAGAGTCGTTACCAAACGAAAACACTCAGGCCCTTTAGGCGGAATGTGGTTAAGCGTAAAAGTGATATTTGAATTTTTTTATTTTTTGGTTATCATCCAAATAGTTTTCATTGACTATAAATCACATAATTACTGACATTCACTTGTCCTCTCTGTCTAACTGGTCAGAAAATGTATACAAAAAACAAACAAATATAAATAAATAAATAAATAAATAAGGGTAGTTTTTTAAAGCCGTGCACATTCTTCAATGGGTTTGGGGTAAACTAGTAAAGAGTAACCAGTAACTTGTAACAGGTCACTAATGACGAGCATAAAGAAACTATCACTTGCACTTGACAGTTCGTAGCTAGTAGTAATGAGCAACTAGTGACATACACCAAGACTAGCAGCCATTAACCAGCAATATTGCGGGGCTTGTTATAGAGTTGATTGCTAGACATTTAGAAACAAAAACAAAACAATCAGAAAGCTTACAGCAACAAAACAATTAAATAAATAAATATATACAACAAAATGTGCGGATGATTTACAACATCGATGAGGTAAAACTAAAGGACTAACGTTCCTATAATAATACCCATTTCTTGAGAGGGGAGGGTGGTATTTTAGTGCATTCTTTAAATTTGAACCTTGACCTACCATTTTCCTCATGTCGCTTGCGGCCAGTCCTTTGTCTGCCCAACGTGTGGCCACCTTCCGCCGCAAGGCATTGTGGGTGTTTACAATCATTTGTCTGATCTCCAGGTCAGGGAGATACAGTGCGTTGCTCACGTCCGAAACTGCTGAGAAAACACAGATTAAAATTCCTAAGAAATTATCGCCTCTCACCTTATCCAAAAAAGATGGCCTTCGATTTAGGGGAACAACAACATTTTGGAGAGCGCCATGCACCACAAATTGTTCTGTCGTGAGATGGATTTCTAGTGAGTCCAAGCCTGTGTACAAAGTGCCCTATTTCATGACAATGGTTTTAATATTTGGAATATTGTCAGCTGAATAAAAAAAAATTTACCAGAATTGTAAACATGAAGAATAGACAATTTGTAACAGCTCGCACCAATTCTGTTCTGAAATGAATGTCATGTAAGTCGTCGTTGTCGGGAAACATGAAAATTACACGTGCCACAATCTGTTTTTCGTTGATAATAATATGTTTTGACAGCACGTATAAACAGTGACGTATTATTTAAATTGCCAGGTACCGGTATATTTTTATAGAACATTCTTTAAAGTGATGCCTACACTGCAAAAGCTGAGATGTTAAAATTGACACCCATGGGTGTTGTCACATATAGATACCAAAAAGAATCAGAATTTACACCATATACTTGGGGTGTTTAAATAACACTAATTTCTGCCAAAACAACTATACATTGGTGTTATTTTAACACCATTATGGTGTTTATTTTGATTCTCTCTTCGGTATCATTATGTGACAACACCCATGGTGTCATTTTAACACCCCAGTTTTTGCAGTGTAGCCTGTGCCTTCTTTTCTCCATAACATTGAACGTTTCTTTGCCGTCTTCTCATGTGTCATGGTGAAGGGGATTTTGCATTGCAAAGTCACTTGAAGGAAACTTCTTGGTTCCATTTCCCCAGAAAGAAACAAAATGAATAGCTGATAACATGTATTAGGCCAAAAGATTGTAGCTTATCGTATCATCACTATTCGTAGAGAGGGTGAACCTTCTGAGGTGTTTTTTTTTTTATAAGCCTAGGAATTTTGTCTCCCTCTATATCACCCCCGAAGGCTCTCTAGATTTGGTTTTATCACGAACTGACACCGAAGCAAATAATTCAACAGCCTTATTCGAAGAAAAAAAGAAAGAAAAAAGGAGAGCGTAAAATGATATCTTTACCCCCAGGGGGGACACGACTATATGCAAACCTCTTCGTCAAATCCCAACGTTTCAACCCATTTCGACACTGATCGAGTCCTCGTTAAATTGCCTTAATGTGTAAAGGCCAAAGCGAAGTTTAGTTAATTAAATGTCAGAGCGGGGTATTTACTCACGAATGAACAAACTGCCACCGCTCAGAACACGGTCAAATTATTTTATTGCTATAAAGTATGATTTAACTCCTTGCCAATAAAACATGATTTCGGTTGAGCTTTTTATGCTGACGTGTACTGATGATGGCATGCTCAAGATCCGTTTTTTTCCCTTTCAAATTCAGACAACATCGTTGTGAGTATGCAAGCGCGAATTTCCAAAGACAAAGCAGGGTTTAGTACGTATCGGGGAAAATGTGTAATTAGTTCCATCTTACCAGTGCCAATCCTCTAAAGATGAGATTTCGTGTGATATACTAATGTAAAAAGTTGAGAAAAGGGCATTTGAAGACAACCCCCTCCCAAAAAAATATTTAATAATAAAAGTAAAATAACAAAATACAAAATAATAAAAAACATAAAATAATAATAAAAATGTGTTGGCAAGAATAAAAAACGGAGAATTGCTTGACTGGTGCGGAGAGCTTCACATCTTTTATCGGTTAGAATATACAGTATATGCATAAAAGACTCGGTATTTGTAGGCGTTTATAGTATTTCCAAGCTTTATGTTGTTTTATAAGCCCCGACGAAATACACTTCATGATTGTCCATGTTTCGGGGTGTCACAAATATGCTGCTAGGCCTATCTTTAAAAACTCTTTGTGGTCGCATTCAATTCCAATCCATGTATTGACATAAGATGTGATTGTTGAAGCTTGTAGGAGTCTTACATTTCACACCAAAAAAAAACCGTTCACTCACGTATATTTTCATACAACACAAAATGGACACACAGTTTCTCAAAAGGCTTAAGGAAAAGAATAAAACATGAAGCAATAGTGCAGCGGTAGCTGTCTGCGTCAGGCAAATTATCAAAATATTGTTTCAATTTTATGTTTGATAACTGAAATTTGGCACATGTTCAAAGTTGTACATTTAACACTTTGCAGTATGCCAGGCTTGCTTCATGTTTATAGACATCATTAAAGGCAGGGTATACTTTTGGTAATTGTCAAAGACCAGTATCTTCACTTGGTGTATCCCAACATATGCATAAAAGAACAAACCTGTGAGAAGTTGGACTCAAGCCAAAAAATAGCGAAAGAAAAACCCTTGTTGCATAGTTGTACTTTTAGATGCCTATAAGTTTTCTCAGATTCAAATTTTGGGGTAAAAAATTACCTAACTTCATAGGTAGTCGTTTCTAACGATGTTTTATAATATCAACAGCTCTCCAGTGCTCTTTACCTAGTAAGTTGTTATGGTCATTAACTTGTGGAGTAATTAACAAAAGTACACCCTGCTTGCCTTTAAAACAAACTTCTTGGTCTTATAATGTTCTTGACGCGTTTCTAAACAACCCTATTCTCCATTGTTTGCTTTATTTTGATCCGTTGATAGATTGCAACGGGACATTATGCAAAGAATATAAGGAGTTTAAACAAATTGTGACACTTTTTTGAGAAAGTTCAACTCGGGCCTAAAGATTGAGGCAATAGACTGTGCAAGTCTCGCGCATATTTGAACTTCCGGGACCATGGTGGTCCCAACCATATGGAGATTTACGTGGGCAAGATTTGTTTTTGTCAATTATTTTAGTTTAACGTGGTTTATGACCATGAAAAATATATATTGTTGTTGGGAATGTAATACTTAGTAATAACAAATATGAAAGTAAAATCAGTTCAACAAAGTAACAAAGAAAACCCGAAAATTAAACTTGACCTCAGCTTCCGGTTGCTGCAAAAAATTAAGAATTTTGTGCTCACCTCTGATCACAAAACTTATGTAAACGCTTGTTTTGGATGCGCGATGATAATCGCCAGATGCTGTAATTAAAACGCGAAGCCTTTTCATTGCAGTCTTTGGTGGTTGAGGCGTCAGCGTCCTCTATAAACTGCGTCAAGCGTTAATTTTACGCCCGTGTGACCATCGCGAATCCACGTAAGTGGTTTCTGAAAAGTTAAGATCAAATTAATAAGCATCCTTGTCCCAGAGTTTTAATTTTGCTTCAATAATTATAACACAATATTTTTTGTATTCATTATAAAAACTAAAACTGATTTTGTAAACATGTAAAGAGTATTTTTCTTGTTCAGATTTTGTTGTTAGATATAATTTAAAACAAAGATTTGATTTCAGAGAAAAAAAAATGTTCTTCGTTTGACGTGTTTTCTCGTTCCGATATGCGCGAGACTTGCACAGTCTATTGAAAATAAAAAACAGTGATTTTGGACGTCTTCAAAATGCTAGTGTCTAGACTCTGGCAGTGTTTTAGATGGAATTCTCTGGGATTGGTGCAATTACGATGAACTTTGAACTTTAAGGATAAGTGAGCTTTCAGACTGAAACTAATTACTTCGATAATTAGCCAGATTTTGTCATTATTCAAGTTGCCTTTTATGCAATTCAAAGCTTCATTATTATTCATGAATGAATAATTAGTTTCAACCGAAGAACTGAGTTTATTTGTATGTATTGTATGCATGGATTTACGTCAGCTGTACTTTATTAGATCGATTTTTCCGAAATGAAAAAAAAAGTCTTGCAAAAATTTGTTTATAGGAGACGTAAGTGATTCCTAGGCAAACGTTGTTCTGGTATTAATAACTGTTTCGTGTTTTGAAATGCTGACTGACGTTCAGACGAGGAGAGAAATTACCAATAGTTTACGTAAATGGACTCGCGGAACTCACTCGGGGAAAAGGTGCGATAATAGTTGTTTACTATACCACGGCGAGAAAATCTCCTGTGCCAACAAAATTGCTACTAATTTCCCCCTTTCTACCGAACGGCTTAGGGTTTTAATGGATGGTGGCGACTGCGGGGTTAGGCTATTCCTTCGCCCACGTTGATCTTTGCCGCATGTCTGAGATAAGTGGATCACACCTTGAGATGCATTCGTGAAAGAAAACAAGTAAAATAAAAAATCTGAAGCAAACCTGGTGGATCGAATCGAATGTGGCATTTTGACCGTTCGATGTCGAATTGAGTTTCTGTGTTATTACTGCTTTCTGTTGTTGTTAAGAAAACATTTATAATCATGGAGAACAAAATGATTAGTTTTAGAATGAGAGCTCACTGATTCAAAACAAATCATACCAGGCCATGCTCCTGAGAAATATTACTAATTAGAAAACTGCCTTACTCGAGTAGCAAAAGAAGGCGCCACAAATCACCACTGTAGCAATCTAAACAAAACACAATGAACGTAAACAAAATTCCCCTAATGTTTTCCGATGTTCATCTAATTAAAGATGAAGTTTTCACATGTTGTTTGTGTGTCGTGTGTGTGTTGAAAACTTGTGAATGAATACTATACGAATTCATGAACTAGTGGCGTGTCGTGGCCGAGCGGTTAAGAGCACCGGACTCAAGCTCTGGTGTTTCTGATCAGCAGAGTGTGGGTTCGAGTCCCAGTCATGACACTTGTATCCTTGAGCAAGATACTTTACCATAATTGCTTTGTCCTTCGGATGGGACATTTTAAGCCGTAGGTCCCGTGTACTAGGATTGGTAGTGCACGTAGAGGAACCCAAAACACTAATCGTGGAAGAGTAGGGGTTTAACCCCGGTGTTTCTGGTTCACATTGCAAGCACCCTTGTTTACGGGTTTCCTCAGGCTTGCGAGCTACAGTGATTAAGTTCACTTGTGAGGCATCCTTGGTTTCATTGCCAGAAATATATAATAATAATAATAATAACCAACAGACCTTACGCATTGACGCTATAACGCCGCCATCTTAGAGGTAAAACGATGATGCAACAATGGAAAACGAACATCTATGTGCACACGGCACGTAGGATGGGCCAATGAGCAACCTTATTTTGAACTCTAGCCGAGGGCGCCCTACTTAAATGACGTCATGTGCATGAGGGCTATGGTGTATTACTTCAACCTCGCTACCTCATTAGCCTAATTAAAATGTGCCAGATTCTGGCACATTTTAATGAACCAATTTCAGGGGGGGGGTTATGAGCGACAAGGTATGCTGGGGAAAAATGGCACGGCGAGATCGATCACCCCTGGAAACGAGGCTGGTATTACTTTTTACTTTAAAGGCCTTGTCCCCGTATTTTATATGTATGTTTATACATCTTTGTGCGCGAATAAGGGAACAAACTGACATAAATAATTCAGCTTGCAGTTTCGTAACTATATATAATTTACAAAATAGGCCTATTTGAGGGTTTTTATCTTCTTAAAATGCTCTCGAAAAACCCGAATCCTGGATCACAGGGGGTCAGACCCATTTCTGAGTCAGTATGCCTGGGAATCTGTGTCAAACAGACCCAAAACAGTGTCAGCCTGACCCAGAAAATCTGGGAGTTCTTGGAGTGCGCGCGCTTAATTTTCTCTTTAAAACACAGAATGAATTGGAGAAACACGTAATTTTGATGTGATAACTTTCTCCAAAAATATGTATACCGTGGACTATGCCATTTTCTTATAATTTTACCCGTAGAAAACAATCGCGCTTTTCAACCCAATCAAAGCGGCTTATGCACCACAACCGAGTCGTGACATGGGTATCAAGACAGGACCACGATTTCATAGATTCGTTGAAGCACACAAAGTTACTCCAGCATAGAGAAATCTTTCTAGTTGAAAAACAGGCTATATACCAACTCAAATGAATGCCTATGTACAACTTAGTTTTTGCAATATTGACAAGATTTTCTTCTTATAGCTCCTCATCAAAATTCAGCCCATCATGTCATACAATTGGAAATCTTTGGCTCTTAATAATTTTATGTATAATATAAAATATATATTTTCGAGCAGCTTATTATTCTTCTTTTTTTATCTATACATTTTTTCTTTATTGTGACCTTGCGGTATTAGTTAGCAAAAGACACCGGGAAAACACATCATATGCAATTAGCCTATGTCTCTCGGGAAATTTTGATTCTGGCATTGTGTGAAAATCAAGGCCATGAAGTACAT
Organism: Plazaster borealis; assembly: GCA_021014325.1. Taxonomy (NCBI): domain Eukaryota; kingdom Metazoa; phylum Echinodermata; class Asteroidea; order Forcipulatida; family Labidiasteridae; genus Plazaster; species Plazaster borealis. Next base: position 9,410,588 of record CM037460.1, on the reverse strand, counting down.
AAGTTGTTTCTGTCACGAAATATTTGAAGCCTGTTGTATCTCAGTTTATATTTAAAAAAATGTGAAGAAAAGTAAAACAATTAATAATAATAAAAATTAAAAATTAAAATTCACGAGGCGTGCCATTTAACCTAATAATTAACTTGATGTCTAAAAGGAGGCCCCGTGTTATCATTAAAAAGTATTTTACATAATTTTACCTTAAAAAAAAGAGAGATTATTTTACTTCAGTTTCATGCAACCATCTGAATAAAAGTTTAAAACCCTCAAACGAGGTAAGGAACAACGTAACTCCGGTACGGTACGTTGTCAGCACATGCTGACAGGTTTTTTTCCCTTAGGTTAAAAAGGGTTTGTTTTGCATTATTTCAACAATTTATTTATCTAAGTGTGTTGTTTACATGTCCAGGTATTTCCTGGGGAATTTTAAGGTTTTTGTTTTTTTTTTTGCTTAATAATTAATGTTTTTATAATTTTGTTCATCTACCATTGACAATTGACGGACCGATTTTACACACAAGATGCTGTCAGAGTTTTGTCCTGCCCCTTTCTAAACAAACCAATTTCCCATGTTGATTGTCACACCCTCTATAGAACGTGTGGCATGGTCCGGCTTAGGATCATATTTTTATGGCTTACGAACTGACCAGTGTATACGATGTGGTTAAGACAATGGAAATATTAAAATATGTCAGCATGTGGTGACAGCATACCTCGTTTACATGTTTAGCGGCTGTGTTTATACCATTAAAAGTATTCTGCATCATTAAAAAAAATTGAAAGAGATTCTTCCAATTCAGTTTAATTTCAATTTAAACAATTCAGGTGGTCACGAGTTTGAGGAATTAAACAAAAACTGCATGCTTTAAAAAGTTTTTGGTCATGGGTTTACTGTGACGCCGCCAAGTACTTATTTTGATTTAGAATATCAAAATAAGAACTAAATAAAAACTGTTTCTAATACTTGAGAGAATAAACATTTATCGAGAGATTTGGTAAACAGTCTATACAAATAAAACAAAAATCCAGTACAACATAAAAATACAAAATCTTCTTCAGAGCCTGAATTTCGTGCAGCTTCTAAATTTGAAATATTGCGTAATGGACGGGCTTGCTTTAAGGCAAAACAAACGGCGTCGTGTGCCCAGTCTCAAGCAATACAAATAATTGGTCATCTGAATCTGAATTTTATAGTCGGCAAAGCACCCTAATGGAAACATCACACCAACTTTTTGTTATAGAAGACAGTGAAGAAGTTTCAGTTTTAGATGTGGGAGGGAAAACCCCATGGGTAAAGCCCACGCAGTCAGGTGATAACTGAAAACACAATCCACATGCAAGGCTCTGGTTCGGGAATCGAACCGGAGTCCATAGAGGTGAAAGGCAGGGAAGAAAGCACTGAGCCAACCTGACTGCCATCGTGGCATCGTGGCATGTATTTTGTTTTGCAAGATTTGTTCTTTCTACCAATGTTGTCTGAATAAATTTGCTCTCTTTTTGTAGCTTGAATGCATTTTGTGTTTGGGAATTTAGCTATCCGTTTTTGGAGCAATTTGGGGAAATGTATCTTTCCAACAATTCATAAGAGACCCGCATCCTTCCGATCCATACTCTATCCGCTTGCGGTGCCCCCACTCCATTTGTTCAGCCACATTTAGACGGAATTCAACGAAAATGGAAGTAACTTTTGCATTTTGCAAAGCCCCGGAGATTCCCGTGTGACGTGAGCCAGTCGTACCAAGAAAGAAAAATGACGTCAGAGGGATAAAGTGGTTTATATATAAATTAAAAAACAACAGATCAAAAAAATATTGCGTATTGCGTATAGGCTGAAACGACAGGGAGTTCGTTCGGGGTAAAACGTGTAATCGGATACGTATTGCGGCGTATACTTGGAAGTCTGCCCTCCTGACGCACACGAGTGACAAGACAGTATTGATTAACATCATCATGGAGAGGGATTATGACTGATTTCTATGGTAATAGTATCCGATGAGTATACGTTCACGAGCTATGGGTAGGCCTACATAAGCCATTTTTTAACGCACTGTACGTAACTTGGGTAAATATTATACTATATTATAGTCAGTGTTCTCGTTGCATTGCGTTTGAGTTGATCAATGATAGTCATAACCAGGTGACCGGAAACAATGAGGCATTCAATAAGACTATGCAATTTAAACCTTTATCAACTTGGTTGCCATATAATTTGGAGCTGTGTGGGAATTTCCCGTGTTTTCCCCATATTATTGGAGGGGATTTGCGATATTTTCAATCATTCTGAACTCGGTGAATAACGATACTGGTGATTGTATAAAACAACTGCAGGAATTATATATGTATACCCTTAGGTTAATATGATTTGACGTATGTTCTGTATTCATTTAATTGTTGTCGTAGATTAGTCACCATTTGAGGAGTGTCGGGCAGAAGCACGCATCCGTTGCTTGACAACGCACTCCTTTAGTTTAATGGTAAGCCCTTCTGTCTCAATGAAGCTAATGTTGATCTTCGCTTTACTTGTTACCGTTTACTCGCATCATATTAAATTAAATATCTTTGCGTACTCCTAAATATCACGATTTTATATCTGCTGTATACTGATTTTATTTTGCATCGCCTTATGTCCAGATGTTGTTGGTTTGATTGTATTGAAGTGAATTTACCGCATAAAGGCATAAACATTAAATCTGTAGAAATGTATTTGCAGGAACCAAACAAAAACCACTTTACCCTGTTTTGGGGTATATTCCGGGTAAAGAAATATAACAAAGAAATAAAATAAGGTCTTGCTTTGGCGCCAGGGACCATATTATCTGAAGCGAGTCATGGCCGAGCGGACTGATTTAGCGAACAGAATTCAAGTTCTGGGGCCGCTGAGTCATCGGGTTGTGGGTCACGAGTCCTGGCCGTGTTGCTGCTCCCCACCCTGGAGTAAAATGGGTACCTGCAAGGGTACAGGTTGTTTATGTGAATCATCAGCAACAACCCGTGCGCTTGTTTGGCTGCCGGTGCTGCATACTCCTAATGAGTTTAGATGGTTTCCGGAATGCTCGGTTGGGCCGGATGAACAGTGATATTAATGAAAGAGGCTTTAAGGGGCCTCAGTGACATCAGAGCGCATAACAAATACACGATACTATTATAGGTTTTACTTTAGCGGTCATTTTCGGGCAAAGGGCAGCCTCTTTCATGCGATCGTATTAAAGCGAATTTGCCTCTTCAGATGAAACTGTCAATCAATTTCACTTTTAGACATGCGAACTTATATAGCATTATATTCAACTAAAATTATCAGGCGTTCTTTTAAGCCATGCGAAACATCGGCATTCAATTTAGCAAACGGTATAGGCGCAACTGGAGATTTCTGCGAAAAGCTGCTGCGAATTTGAATGCTGTTCGGTGGATAGAGGGAAAAGAACAATACCGGTAGACCATGTGCGCAAGCGCCATCTTAAAAATAAACCGCATTGCATTCCCTTGAGTTCAGTTTAAAAATATATCAAGATGGACGCCATGCTATAATTTACATACTATGTAAGGTTTCAATAGTCGCGTGTACTTCAAAGTCAGCGCGCCATGATGAGTCGCCGGTGTTGCTTGGACTCGGACATCGCCCATAATGCTTTGCGCACCGATCTTGCGCATTGGGACGTGCATATAATGGGCTATTGCTCACACATTAAGTGAAATTGAATGACTTTTTTGAGGAACTTTCAATTTTGCGCTAAATAGATTAAAGCGATGTTTAAATTGGCCGCTTATTTGCCGAAAATGATCGGGGAAAATCTAGCCCTATGTTATCATTCTGCAGGCATTTTTCTTTGTATCCATTCAAACCGACGTTAAGAAGTGAACGTTTTACTGACAGCTAGGCTGCAACGTTGAAAACAATAAATGCATAAACTCAAACAAGTGAAATTGTCAAATCATTTTTAATTCAGTGAAAGACTAAGCAGTTTTTTGCATCGCTGTGTATTAGTACGTGCACCCCTACAATGACCAAGAAGCATTTTAGTGGCGCTGTTTTTAATTATATATATTTTTTTTTTTCTTCAAATAAACTCAATATTTCCGGCACATTGACAAAGACAGGGTTTTCTACTGTTAATTGTTATAATTAAAAGTTCATAGATTCCAAAGAATAACCTCCTTACAATGGCGAAGTATTTTGCAAGAATACAAAGAAGGAAACAATGCTGTGATGTATTAGTCTGTTCACATACAACACGGTGGTGAATCTTAACTCAAGATTTGTCACCGAAAGACCTTTTTTTTTTCTTTAAATAAAATGCACAAGGAAATTGCAGGTTATTTTCGGTTCTCCCTCTTCGATTCCAATTAGGAATGAACGCATTTATAGACGTTTTGCCTCGAGTGTAAAAGCAAGTCTTTTCACTTTTTCAACACCACCACTCCGAGCGTTTAGCACTCTGGCGTTACCACCCACATGGGGCCATTTCCACCTGATCCGCGGAGTATTGGTTTTGCATTTCTTATTCAGCCCACACGTCCTCGAAAAGAAAGAAGACTTGTATTGATTAAAAACTTTTCTATTTTCATCAGGCAAGAGACCGACTCAATGTCATTTCGTTTTTCCTGGGGCCATCACATTAGTCCACGAGGTGACTTGTATGATAGATTATTCTTTTCAGTATTATTTACTCCATAATTCCTTATGGTTTATGATGAATAATACCCCGTTGTTCGCTAGAAGCACCTCGAGTAATTATTGTACTAATTAAGTGTTGATGTGATTTGCAGACAAGGGAGTTCAAGTTTCAGACAATGTCGATGCCTTCAAGGAATGGTACATTGATTGGTTTTTAGGGGGGAAAACAACAATTCTTTCTTATTTGTTAGATGTCAAGGAAAATAGATACAATCTGAGAAACTCAGAATTGACTCGGTTCTGGGTCCCAGGGAATTTGATCCATTGCTGGTTCAGTGTCCGGAATCTATGTCAGGTTGACCCAGGAATGGGTCAAAAGGACGGAGAACCCGAGCTAAAAATCCCTTCTTTTTTCAACCAGCTTCCGGGTCAGCCTGACCCAGAAATGGGTCAGGCCCAAGGGTCACTTCCGGGTGACCCGGGAGTTTTGTTCAGAGTGTACCGGGACTGATAATGATCTTTTCCAAGCCAACAAGTCATCTCACGGAGTGCTTTATATGAGCATTCTTGAAACTATCTCAACTCCTTTGGAGTATGCGGCACCGGCAGCCCAATGGGACCACAGGTTGCCATTCATTATAAACAATTTCTACCCAAAGGTACCCAAATTGATTTATGAGGGATAAGAACTATTCATGGTCAATGTCTAGCTATGAAGGACACGGGTGTCATGACCAGGATTCGAACCCACAGGATGGCTTTGCCACCCGAGATAGCTCGGCATGCATGACACCGTAACATAAATGGTGCATCATTGGTTTAAAAAAAAGTACGTTCATCTATAGAAAATAAAGACATTTCACTTGCATACAAAAAAACTACAGCATCTGTGTACAGCATAGGGGAAGGTTCGTTCTAGTATGACGTAAGATTAAATAACCCTCCATCTTTAATAGATATATCTTTATTATTAATAGAGATATCTCTATTAGGAATAATTAGGAAAAAAGATATCGTTATTAGTAATAGCGATATCTCTTTTGCGCAATAGAGAAATCTCTAATATCAACACAGATGTTATAGAGGTATCTCTATTAGGAGTAGAGATGTCTCTATATCGCTATTAGTAATATAAATATCTCTTTTACGCAATAGAGATATCTCTAATATTAGTAGAGATGTCTCTATTCCGGGAATAAATGTTAATTTGGCACGTCATAGGTATGGAGATATCTCTATTAAAAAATTCGAGATATCACTATTAATAATATAGATTATTTCTATTAGACATTGTTAACTTTGTACGCCATATACCATAGGGCTATATTGATCCCGACCCTCTTACTTGTTATTAAAAAAAACAATCACAAAGGGTGGTACACCAATGGTTTGTATAGAAGAGTTCATTTTAGACGTAGTTCTGTTATACATGAACGTGTACATTATAAAAGAGCAAGTTAAATTTGTTCATCCTTTAAAAATATAGGTCTAACTCTTACGCTAAACTTATTTCAATGAACGGCATCCCAGAAAGCTACATTGTCTACTTTCTCTAATGGTTATTCATCAGTCACCCATGTTCTGATTAGGAGTGAACCATAATCAATAGGCATGGGCCTTTTCTGAGCTGTATCCATGGCTGCAACGGCATCTGGATCCGTCGTGTCACCTGTGTACATTGGCAATGTAAGTGCTGATTCTCATTATACTTAATTTAAAAAGAACCAGATCATGTTTTTCCCCAACCTCGGTGTGGTAATGTTAATGGCAATGGAAAGAAAGTTTGTTTTGCATTTTCTGACCTGATGCCATAGAACCACCTTTGTCGTGTCCATTGTGTGTCCAATTGCAATGGCTACCGGTATCATCACACCCAAAGGGGGAGCAGACCATTTCGCCTCTCCAGCCTCGCTGTGTTTATATTGATTTTAATGGAAAGGGGAAAACCACACACAAATAAACCCGGGGGAAAAAACCAACAACGACAAGAACAACAACGTTGCACCATTAGAATTCGCATACTGAACCAAGCTTTGATAAGAAGCTGCAAAAAAAACAAACAAGGATGTACCCAAACTCAGATCTCCCATTGCAAATATTTTATAGGGAAGATTCAACTAAGACACTTAGAAGAATAAAGGAAAAGAAGTGGGAGAGAAAGAAGAGAAAACACACAGGAAAACATTAACTGAGGGAAGTTTACACTCAAAATACAATATTGACTTTTAAGCATAAGGCAATTAAAATAGGCGGATAAAAGGGTCGTCTTATTGATGTAAGTGCTTTTAAATGTCAGTGTCAGAATTGTAGTTGCATTTTTCAGATTGAAACGTATTTCTTAAGCAAACAATATGAACACTATGTGACCATTAAAGGTATATAGGGTCATAGATTGGTAAGTACTCCAAACATTTATGACCATAAAAACCTACTTGGTGAGAAGCACCGCAGCTGTTGATAGTATAAACTATTTTAAGAAAGGATTCCGTTCGAAGTAATATGGTTTGGATAAGCTTTTTTTACCCAAAATGAGAAGGGCAAATGAGAAGGGCATGCTTTTACACTCTAAAAACTCACGGGTCAGAATTGATCCCAGGCCCCAGGGGGCCTGACCCTTTCTGGTCAGTCTAACCCGGAAAACTTTTTTTTTTTTAAATTGGATGCTCGGATACTGCGTCGGTTTGTGATCCATTTCTGGGTCATTTTGAAACAGATTCCGGGTCACACTGACCCAAAATGCGTCAGGCCCTCTCGGGACCCGGAACCGGGTCAATTCTGACCGGGAGTTTTTAGAGCGCACAATTCAAGTGTTACTTAAAAGAAGCAAAGAAAACCTCTCTTAAAAAGTTGCGAACACTTTCATAAAATAATGATAGCGCCCGTAAATTTGATGAATTTGTTTGTAAACATTTTGTAGATTCACAAAAAGTCAAGAAAGGGGGTTATGGTATTGCTGGAAGCCAGTGTTAGTTTTCTAAGGTTTATTTCCTGCCATGCAAAGTTTCAAATGTCACTGATCATGCGCACGATCCTTAGCTCAAAAGAAGGTTCACGAAACATTGCAGTGTACAATTTTCATTCATTCACTAATGTTATTAGAACGAAAATAAATACCGTATTCTGAATGATTCAAAGCAATCTCACACCAGGGATGAGGGTGGTGGGGGTTAAAAACTCAAACCTTTTAGTAGTAATTATTTGTCAATGTAATATATGTCAATATAAAATCAATTGAGGTCCATTAATCTAATTGCAACACTTTTTAACAGTCGTACGTCGTGATGTAGAATGCAACGGGCTGTCTAAATCTAGCCCTGTGTATGTTTTCCATGTTTGAAATGAAACACAATTTGATCCCGTCACGACAGGCACTCTAACCTTCAGAATCAAGTGCTTCACACGGACCATTTGGCAAACACGCCCGTTTGCTTCGCCTGCGACCCTGTAGGCTCTTCACGATTTTAGGCTAAATTGAAGCGTATTATTAACTCGACACTACAAAAAAAGAGAGAGATGCGTAGAAAGAGGGGGGATAAAGAAAAAGAAAGCGGAAAACATCCGCCCCAACACTTGACAAAAATAATAACGATACTTTGTTGACTTGTCTGAGAGGCAGCAATATGCCACGGTATTTTCGCCCAGTATAGTAATCGATTTATTAAATAATGATTCAAAGCACGTTGATCGGGTCTACGATTGCTGCGTGGTCTTGTGATGTTTGCGCTGCTGAAAATTGCCACTGATGCCTCAGAGCGAACTCCATTCATATTGTATGCATCCCCGTGTATCCAAACCGAGGTTGGAAAGACAGAAATAGTCTGGTCTCCAGACTTGACAAGGATGGCTAGTGGTATTCTGCAAACGCATTGTGCTATCACATAAATCTTGTTTGCACCATTTTGGGAGTCGATTTCCCCGTCTGTTACGCTGCGTCCGAATTAGCGGTTGCGGCTGTGGCTTGAGTTGAATTATAAGCAACAAGCCCATAGCAACAACCTAAGCAACAACTTAAGCAACAGCCGAAGTCGCAGCCACCAGTACGGTTTTTCACCAGTCCACTTTAAACACTTCCGGGTCACTCTGACCCGGATCCGGGTCCAGTGGGGCCTGACCCATTTCTGGGTAGTATGACTCAGCTTCTGTGATAAAGTAACCCAGAATCCGAGTTAAAATCCCATTTTTACACCCTTCCGGGTTAGTATGATCCATAAATGGTTCAGGCCCGCTTGGACCCGGAATCCGGATCAAATCTGATCTGGGTGTTTTAGGAGTATAGGTGACGTATCGTACGCGCGTTTACATGGTCACAATAGGGAGGTTTAGCTGCACCATACGCGAGTAAAAACGTGAACGTGAACGTCAGAAAATTTTGTTGTAGGAATCTCACGTTTTAAGCATACGTGAAGTTACCATTTCTCATACGTCAGGTACGTACGTGCAGACGTCATACGTGAGCATGAAATAAGCCCAAAGTGGTGACGTCACCTAGAAACGACACAATTTTCTGACGTTCACGTTCACGTTTTTGCTCGCGTAACGTGCAGCTAAACCTCCCTAATGTATTAATCTTTACACGTGATTTGATTCGCAAAATGGCAGACCATAGGGAGACAGTAGCTTTGTGGTATTTTGTTTCAATTCTTTAAGCTTAATTATTGAGTCTGATTAGGTTCTTGCACTTCCTTTTAAATTTGTCCCGACTCAAATACTCTCATTTGAGAAAAGTTTGAGTCCGATTTAGAGTTCTCTTTCAGTGTTCTTGTAAGTATACAGATAAATAAGCAGATGTCATAACCATGAGGTACGGTAGGTCATAGATTGGTAAACTTTAAAACAAATAATGACCATAAAAACTTGGTGAGAAGCACTGCAGCAGTTGATAGTATAATTCCTTTCGAAGTAAATGGTTTTGATCATTATCACCCCGAACATTTGAATCTGAGTAAAGATTCATGCATGAATCGTTACTCAGATTTCTGAGGATTGGTTTCCGTTCGCGAATGCTGCGGCCAGAGATGCGGTTGGTACCCGCTGTCACCTCTAAACGTGAATGGATTCGACGTTCTCATGAAAATACCGTGTGTTTTCTCAGCAAGTAGACACTTTATTCAGCTGATTCTTTCACATGGGAATGTTATTATATATGTCTTTATAATGTTGTCTATAAATCAGCATTAAGTTGAGAAAGATCAATCTTTGACCATACCTTTATATGACTCTCTCGAATAAAAGGAACGCATTTTGTTTCAATGACAAAATACACCCGGGTTGTTTTTTATGTGCTTCCGATATGTATACAATCGATAAATATCACTATTTCATAATTAACTTTACAATATCCTTCCCAGGGGATAAAGTCTCTGTTTGTTACTACTTCGAATTCCCCGATATCTGTTTTTCCCCTCCCAGACCGGATTACTTCTTGATAATTTCTTGACGGATTATTTCTTGATCGTATTTCCTTCGGATTATTGGGAATAAACGCCAAAGGCTCTTTTGATGATCCCTTAGATTCAGATTAATCCACCGGAATTTTTTTTCTTCAACTTTTCAGAAAGTGAAGACTGTAGCTGAAAGATGCTTGTTTTGATCATGATTATGTAAAACTATCCTTATCATTGTTAGTATGAAAATGTTGACTTAAAACTTCCATACAATTGCGGCAAAAAGCTGAAAACCGATAAACAACGTATAGAGAGTAGGCTGGGGTGAGCGGGGGGGGGGGGGCACAAGAAACCTATTACTGGAGGATTATCGGCCCGTGATCCAATTGGATGACGATCAAACACGACAGGGATTTTTTGTCTATGTTTTAGAAAAAAAAAGCGTAGAACTCATCTGTTTTCAGAGGGCATCGATCGCTAATTGAATTACAATGTTGATGTAAGTTGCTTCACAAGCAAACAAATCGCATCTGGGAAAAGGTCAGACGTGAGTCTCGCGAGTCAACAAAATTATTATTTGCGAAAGCGTGATGATCTCAGCTCGAGATCAGACATTGATGCGACAAACTAGAATAATGTGATTTCCTATGAGTGCTAAAGGGATGGTAGACCCAACTTGTTTTGCAGCGTTTTCCCTTAACAGCGGTCCGCTGGCCGAAATGCCAGTTAAAAACACCTGAGGACCAGTCAAAATTCACTCCAAGTGGTCCGGCTGGCTAGCCCAGTGTTGAAAAACATCGCACTATTTTAATATAAAGCATGTACAAGTGAAAAAGATGGGGGCGGGGGGGGGGGCAAGTAAAATGACAAGCTAACTGGTCCTGCTGGTCACAGAAAAGGTTAAGGGGACACCCTGTTTTGGTTTGTGGACCTCGGTAAACCTAATCCGTAATTCAATTACAACAGTTAACAATGTACATAACAAATATGCCTATAAGTATGCTGTGTTAAAGTGTTATACCACCAAAATCTTCACCTCTTGTATTCACCTCTCATATGATTAGACATCTTTTATCATATTCCCTGATCGAAAACCACACTTTTGTTTTATATTTACAGGGACAACTTCGCTTTGAAATTGCCAGTGCTTTTGTTGATTTAAAATGAAAGAGCTGCATGCTTCAAGTTCTTGACTCAAAGGTTAGTTGGTTGGTTGACTGGTTGGTTTATTTATTTTCCACTCAAGTAAATAGCATGTCATAATAAAACAATAGTGTTGAAGAAAATAATACATGTTGAGCGGAGGGTCATCTAGAAACCCACGGGGCTTGTATCGCTGAGCCTATGTATGTGCCAATAGGAGAGTGGTTGTATTAAGACAAAACTAAAAATGATTTTCTATTTCTATTATTTATATTTCATTCCAGGAATAAAAACGGTGCCTTTTTAACTATCATACAAGTGGTTATTTTCACTGGTGTATGATACAGTGAGTAAGCTACGAAGGGTGATTGTGAAAATCACAGCCCCATTTTCACATCAACCGTAAATGAGGCGAAATGCTTTACCAAGCATGACTCAATTTTCTTGAAAAGATCTCGAAATTTCGTGGCTGCTGAATGCGCCTCTAAATGCGTCGCAGCACCTTGTATTATTGTAAACCCTTATAAGGTGCTGCTTAAATGGGTCTCATAATTCAAAAAACTTCAAAAGCTGTCTTAAAAATAGCAATAACGCTTTGAGACGCCATTAGATATAAAGCGCTAGACAAAAACTATATTTTTTTCACTGTGATAACCTATAGCCTTTCACCATGAGCGGAGTCCATGAAATGGTACAATTATTTCAAGTTAATCAGCAAGTCTGCGCTATAAATCTCAAATCAATGCGAGTTTTAACGACTTTCTATATACAACAACATTTTCCTTTAAAAATGTCTGCATATTCCTAGGAGATTATGATGCGACCATTTCTTTTCACTCTGCTCAATTAGAATTTTCACCGGGCATTGAAGTGAGCGAGTTTGTAAATGGATTTGTCACCAGGCCGCTGGCCCATATGTAAATCAATTTTCCCTGAGAAAAGACACACACACGAGTCATTTTAAATCCATTAAAATAATGTTTCTACTGGCTCTTCCAACGTTGTTGTTCAATTAGGTTAACCTCAACTAGGCTGGGCCAAAGGAATCATGCACCATTTTATTATTATTTGAGAGTCCACCCTCTGGTTAAAAAGAGAGAAACAAAAATCTGTGCAAAACCAGGTTTTAAAAAAACATAAAATAACGGTTTTTGATTTTAATGAGATTTTGAATGAAACTTTCGTGGCAAATCCAGTTAAGAATGTTTCTGGCACATTGCAGTATTTCATACAGATAAGTTTCTTAGTTTGAAAATTAATAAATTCTTGAATAACAATCATTCAATAAAATTCACACTTCTCACAAAAAATACTCTCACGAAAAGTGCAATTTCCCGCAGGATGCTCAGTAAACCGAAACTTTTGTCGAAAATCCGCCAAAGGGGCATCAAATTCGCCGAGTAAAAAGAAATCCAACAAAAACAACAACAACTATACCTATATTGGAACACGCTTTCGTTTAATTTGTTTTGGCGCGAAAGAAGTAGCCAATTCAAACGTGGCCTTTTGGAACGTGGTGAACCGTGCAAGACGATGTTTATTCCGTTTCTGCTCTCTCAACCGAGGCTGATCCATTTTTAAGTAACACCAACAAAAAACCACTGCTGACAAAACCCGTTCACTGGACAGCCCAACCGTCCCCTTCTGGCTGCCCCCGGAGAAAGATTATAACTCGGTTTGCGTAATATTGCGGTGTTAGTGGTGGGAATCATAACATCGCCGAGACTAGAGGCTTTCAGCTGGTGATACGCCTCACATTCAAAAACAACCTCCTTCCGAAATTGAAAGCCCAACCTGCGTTGTCATGTTACACCATGGAGCAATATTGCTCCATGGTTACAATGAGTAGAAATACGATGCGAGATCGGGCTTGACACGGGCCTTAATTAGTTTTACCGAGGTGTGACTAATCAAGCCTTTAACACCCACCCCCTAGGAGGGTCAATGTTATATTTTTACGGAAATGACGTACGCGTGTACATAAGTGCATCCATCAAGATCATCGGATAGTTATCTAGTTTCTTGATGTCCTGTGTAGGAGATTACGATTTCTGTATAGCTACAGGCCAAGATAAACTTTGTTTATTGTGCTTGCCATTATCATGCAAGCGTCAAGAATCGCACGGTCATTTGGCAAACAATCCCTTGTTGATATGATATTGTTTTCCCATCAGCGGCTTTCTCTTTAAGTATTGCTGTTGATGTTGTTGTTGTTGTTGTTGTTGTTGTTGTTGTTGTTGTTGTTGTTGTTGTTGTTGTTGTTGCTGCTGCTGTTGTTGTTTTTGTTGCTGTTGTTGTTGTTCTTCTTCTTCTTCTTTTTCTTGTTGTTGTTCTTTTTGTTGTACTTTTTGTTGCTGTGCGTGCGTGCGTGCAAGAACAAAAGCACACTACATCAGAAATAGAAACAGAGCAGCATGCTACAGAGGCAGAGGCATCAACACCAGCAGATGTGTATTTAACATGAGCAACAATTACAACATAGATAATATACAGGACTTGGGCTGCAGGACAGCAGCAAAGACCAAGACAACAGCAGTAAAAGAAACAAAGCAGGCAAAACATTAACACCAACAAGAACAGCATTGTCAACAAAAAGAACCAAAAGAATACTATAAACCGTGTAGTCTTGCGACGATAACGTTACCACTGAGCTTCCGGGATCAGCGATAACAGATTAATGTGGGTGCAATTTTGTTTTAGTTTTTTTTTCTGTCACATCACTTTTTTCAATCCAAACATTATTGGTCTATTGATTACAAACAATTTTAAAATTACCAATTTAATAAATAAAATGAAAATAAAATCTGGAAACTTATTATTGATTACCATTATTGATTACATACAATTTTAATATTGCCAATTTAATAAATAAAATAAAAATCAAATCCGGAAAATTATGAGAAAAACCGAAGTTAAATCGGGATATAAGTGCTTTGCTACTTTGCGCAAAAACAGTCCTTGTGTCGCATGGATTTTACGTGACGCTGTATGGAGTCACCGGGACAACGACGTCCTAGTTTCGCGCGGTTCTGGCATTGCACTACTACTAAATGTAGCAGCTTGCTAGAGTTTCCATGCGTGTACGTCAAGGATCACGACGGTCGCCTTTTTATTGCATGGTCTTTATGGTCAGACGTAAAGATGAAATTAAGGTCAGCTTTACAAGATTTGCGAATTTTGTTACATTTTAAATTTTCTATATTTAGGGTGTTTTTTTTTTATTCACACCATATTCAATGGGTGAATTTTATTAAAACATCACAGTGCAAGTTCTTTTCAAAAACAATTGCTACAATTTTTACACGCTGTAGCTGCTATTCGAGGTGCCCGGAAGTCCAGATTCTCGTGTGCTCTCGAGGTCAACTTACACGGTCTATTATGAGCAACAACACATGCCTCATAAGAAATACACCATTTCAACATCAACAACAAGAACAAGAACAACAGAAACAAGTGCATCAACACGCATAAACAATAGCAGCAGCGAAACGACAATATAATCAAACAAATAATAACATCACCAAAGACAGCATTATCAGAAGAAATGTTCACAATGTCACCTTCAACAGCAAGAAAAACAAAAATGCCATCAGAAACGGAAGAAACAGCAGCAGCAACAGAAACAAAGCAGCACAAATGAAAGCATCAACAGCAGCAGCAACAGCAACAGCAACAACTAGTAAAAATGTATATTCAGTCAACAACAGCACAAACGATATCCACAGCATTATGCCAACATCTCACCACCACCACCAATTAAGAACAATAAGAACGACCACTGCAGTAGTACACACAACAGCAAAGGCAGCAACATCATCAACAACTCATTCTTGAAGACAATAAGACAATTAACCGAAACGTCGATTTGTTTACACAATCATCTCTCTTTAGAGGCGTTTACATCTTCCCTTTGAAGATACCAATTTTGTTTATTAGTTTAATCATATTTTATATATCCGTAACTTAGTTTTAAAAATGTGAAATGTTACATTTGGGGGGTTTTAAAGGTTGTTACAGCTCAAAAGAAATTTTGGTATTCTGACCTCCAAACATCTCGTCCACGAACAAACAGAAAACTTTTTTGTGTGAAAAGCCATAGTGACGAGTGACGTGAAGCGAATCGACCAACGCAGAGATCGTTATTCAATAATGACCAAAATAAGTCAAGATTGATAAATGACTTATACATACACCCAAAAACAAAGAAATACAGAAAATTGTCTTGGTGTTGAAAAACGAGTAAAGTTTCACCAATCCGTTGGTACGATTTAACACATCACAAACCATAACTTAACGAGAAAAGTGATCAACCAATAACAAGTTGTTGATTTTAAAAAACAATTCTAATAACAGAACTGACGACGCTTCTAACGCAGATGTCATACATAAGTGTCTCTAACTATAAACTTTCCACCATAATGACAATTGTTTCTTCTTTTATGGGCAAATGTATATGTAATTTCCTAAATACCTTCTGCGAAAATAACAAGCGCAAAGTCTATTTTGATCCCCCGTCAACTGTTGTTTACAAACACCCAGACCAAGGCCTTTACCTCCCCGAAGCAAATTGTCGACGGATCCGCTCTCCTGCGGATTAAGGGGGTAATTTTAGAGGGAAATAAATACAGATATTTCGGGGGTTCACAACTGTTCTGACTACAACAACGGAAAGGTCAGTTTTTATGCCAACACGAGATTGCCTTGGTAACCAAGGTTTAAAGTTCTGAACGGAATGGTGTTAACATTTTGTAGCTTCGGGTCGACACAGTTTAATCCGTTGAGAAAAAAATGTATTTTTGGTTATAAAAACAATTATCATAATTAATTATACAGATATACGTCAAAACGGCTCCCAGTTTGAAACAATGAAAAATTAGTGTGCATTATTTTTGGACATCAAACTCCATGAATAATTTCCTTGTTTGGATAGAAGCTGAGCTAATAAATGCAAGTTATTTTTTAATGAACAACGTCAGTAGGCTACGCTCTATAAATTTTGACAGTAGAGTTTTTCTACTCGTTCACATGAATCATTGCGTGCATTCGTCACGTTAAAAAGACCCTTGCTGCACCCCACGAACTCATAGATAGATGTCCCATCGGGGGGACCACAAAATAATCTACAAATATTTCATATGAAATCAATGCTGATTCAATTCAATTTGCTGACTGCATTGTTAATATCATTAGTACATTATTATATGATAATTTGCCGAAAAGATGTATTATTATTTAAAATCGGTCGCCGTGTGCAAATTGTGTTTCCTTCTCGACAGGCGAATTCTAGCTGACACGATGTAGCAAAAGATATTTAGTTTGGACGCATCGTTGACAATGATGTGTACACTTTAATATGCGAGCCCGGCTTCTAACAGATACTACAAAGTCATTCTTACTTACCATAAAACAAACAGATGAGGAACGTCAGATGTCTTGTCATAATGCTTGTAATCAGCCACAAAATATCTCTGAAGTCTCCACGTCCTGTTTTGCCCTCACTCGCTCGTTCACAAGCTACTGGACGGTCTTCAACAAAAGAGACCCACGGTTGGTTGTTTTAATTTTTGTTTAATATAAAAGAGCTTCTGACAACTACTACACACACGGCACGACACACAATACAATTAGATCGTACAAAACCTTACGCTGGCAGACGATACATACACGAGCAAAAGTCATCCACGCGCCTTTTTATACGAGCACCTTGACAGTGATATGCAACGCGCGCCCTGATTGGCCAAAAGAAACAAGAGGCCCCTCCCCTTTTTGGCAAATACCATACACGGAGGTTTTCATGAGCAAAACTTCAATTTCAAGCCTGTGACTGGCCGTGACTTTTCACGTATTGATTTCCCCCCGTCCTTTTCAAAATAAATTTGCCTTGGAGGCAAATATTTTGTTCTGATTTCACATCTTGAGGTTACCATTTTGTGAAAAAGATGAAGGCCATTCAATTTGACACATTCTGTTACAAATGCTGTACAACTCTTTTAAAACTATACCATCAATAATAATAACATGCGCTTGATTTTGTACAAACTATTTAAACACATTTTCCACGTGCTATTTGCATACCGTAGGAACTGTTTTGATTAAAGACTTGTTATAATAGTATTTGGTAATAATCCATTGTCAATTTTAGACATGTTAATATCTGAATCCGTTTTGATTTTCTTTCCTGCACAAAAGCAATATTAAAAAAGCATTCTTAAATTAGCATAATTAAACGTTGCCTAAAACTACAATGTTGTATTCCAATATTATCTTAATGTCTTTGTTTTTTAAACTACAGGATCGGAACTGAGCATTTTCTCCTAACTATTTGATGTTCCACGTTTTGAAAAAGGGTATTATCCTCTTTCAGCGAACAGCCGTAGGGAATCGAGGTATGTAAATTAGTGAGGATTTTACCAGAGGATTGGCCTATTTAGTATTACAGCAGAGAGGTGAGTAGAATAGGCTACTAAGAAATTGAATGCAAATTAATAAATATGTATAAATCAATCTTGTGATTATACGGTAATGTGAGAGTATCAAACACAGGTGGTCGATGCATTTAAATGAATATTTACATACATGAATATTAATGAGGAGCGCGGTAGAGGGTTGGACCATAGTAGAACTAAGATGTAAAGATAGGTCAATGGCATTTAAAAGTTTTCACTTCACGTGTCGCTATTAATGATCGCGCTCCGTGAAACAAATTGTCCACTGGGGTAGAAACGCCCTCTGCGACAAACTATCAATCAATGCAGGGGATATACGTCAGTAAATAGACAAAGGCACGTCATGCTAGCTAACTTATGTTTGCATATTAAGCTTCAAATTTCTAGATACCGACCTCGACTTCTGGCGGTGCTAAAGATCGGTATTGACGTAATGTAAATGTTGCCAAGTGTTTGTTAGATAGGCCTACAACAGTAGTGAATACGTTACCTTCCCGGTTGAAGTGCTCTCACCTATATCGCCAAAACCTGTAACTGTTACATGCTGACTTTTTTTTTCAAATACACATTCGTTTTTAACACACTTTGTATTCGAACACAGATAACAAAAAAAATAACAAATACAACAGAATAATTGTAATTGTTTAACCATCCAAGCAGTGAATCTTACGCAATTTGAGTAAGTTCGCTCGTACTTCGTAATTTCAGCAATCACGTGCGTGATCGTCGACCATTGATGTGATTTATTTGCCCTTTCGTTTGCCCTTTGAGACTTGTTTCTTCTCCGGAAAGGGATTCTAGGTTCCACAGTAAAAAAAAAAAACCATTAACAACAGCAAAACGAGAAAACCCACACAAGCAACCAAATTAAACAACAATCAAACAAACAAAAAACACCTATAAAAAACTAATGTGTTTGGTGAAACTGTAAAGTACTTTTGAAATTTTCAAACGAAAGGCTTTCAACGCAATGTAAACAAACCGAGATCGGACATGACATTTTAGTCTGGCCCAATTGAAAATGAGAATGTACTCCGTGGCGTCCGGGTTGAAAAGTGTAGGGGGAGGAGGTGATCATCGTTGCCAGTGTGAAAGAACGTAATGCAGATCCAATGTTTTAATTATTAACGTGGAAGATGCTCATAACAGCTGATCGCGAACTGCATACGGTGTTGGGACTGGGACACGCTGCAGGGCCTTATGGCCGTTTTAATGGCATTGCCCTATTTTGCCTTCTCGGAGACTGCCTGTGTTATCTTTTGAGCAAAATTAGAAATGAAAGTTTTTGTATAACTGTTTCTTTATTTTTGTCTTTTTTTTTCATGAAAGGAACAACGTCTTTCGGCGAGAATATGAGGAATGGCAAGTACAAGTGGGCATCGCAAAGTTATAGGGTCAGGGCCCCCTCAAAGGCCCCGAAGAAATTATGTAAATGAAGATACTCTCTTGCCATTCTAAACCTTTCTGTGTTTTTTATTTGAGTAGGAGTTTGATTTTGTGTTAAAAAGAGGTCCACACAATGTACGGACTCAAAACACTTTGTGGACTTACACACGTCCACAGACACAGCTCTGTGGTACATATTGTGGACATTCCTTTGTTCTGTACACTTAAGAAACATCTTCAACACTGTAAAAAAAATACCTTCAAGTCCACATAGTGTTTCAAGTCCCTACACTGCATGCGTGGACCTCCTTTGTTCCCATGTCTATAATACGCTTTGTATGAAGCGTTTAAAACAACTTTTGTTTACAGTGCAGAAGTAAATGTTTTTTCTTTGGTGCATATTCAGCATTTCTTGATTATCTTTTGAGACACACTTTGGTCTGTTCATGTTTTCCCATCCTACTTTTGTTCTCCTTTTTTGATAAAAAGGGACATGCACGCACCCTCATCACCGCCCCAATTGCTTCCACAATATTCAAACGCATTTTACAGCACAGTAAGTTTAGTTTTATTTACATTGTATGTGCATCCCGTTTATTTTATCAAAGGCTGGTGGGCGGATGACAGGACCTGAAGTCGATTTCACAAAACTCTTCCTAGCTTAGAACTAGTCCTAGGCAATGCTAAGAGGTAGGACTAGTCTTAAGTTAAGACCAGTTAATGTCCTAACTTCAGATAAGACTAGTCTTATCTCTTTGTGACATCGGCCCAGCCTGTCAGTTACAGGGGCGGATCCAGGATTTTCCAAACGGGGGGCGTGAAAATATACCAAGCAGCAAAATGATAAATGAAGTTTGTTGCCCCACTTCTCCCTCCCCTTCTCTCTCTCTCCCTCTTTTTTTCTTTTCTCCCTCTTTATTTTTTTTTATATGAAAAGGGGGGGCGTGCGCCCCCCACATCCCCCCCTGGATCCGCGCCTGAGTTAGATCAATGAAATGGAAATTTTGTGACATTGACATTGGACACGGTCTGACAAAGGCCACTGGAACCGCGCTGAGGGGGGTCACCTCTTCACTTAAAACGTCTCAAGATATTAACCTCACACCTTGAAATTATTACCTTGCTGGGTTTTTTAAGCGGCGGTATCCACGTCATTGGTTTTTGGAAGAGTAAACCATTACCTATCCTCTTCAATAAGCACACGAATAAAAACCCAACAACTTATGAAAGCCTCATGAGTTCAGCTGGTCTCAGGTTTCTGTGTGTGAAATCAACGAGAAATAATTTATTTCTCATCAAGGATTTTGTGTAGTGCACCCAACCTTACAGATCAGGTTTGTTGGGGGTCTTGATATTGTTGTTTTATTATTCCTCTGTGGGGGTCCAAGTTGAACAAAGACAAATGTGGTGGGGTCCATTGTTTCATTGTGTAAAAGACCCAACAATGGCCATTCCGTAAGCCCATACACGTGCTTATTTATGTTGCTGCAATTGAAATGAACAATGCTGATTAAGAAGTGTTTTAATTTTTTAAACAAATAATTATTCAATTCATCAATCAGTTAAGTATTATTTAATTAATCAGTTATTTTGATTTATTATTATTTTAAATTTATTGACTGATTGTCACTGGTATCGTATCAGATTGAACTTTTATTGGGTTTCTTTTTGGTTTTAGTCATTAAGTACGGTATAGTCTGAGAAACATGAACATCAGGAGAAAGGCGGTTTTTAAATAATTGTTGTAAATTTATAAAGTCGATTGTGGAATGTAATTTTCTCTGAAGACGTGCAATAAATCATTCTTGGAAGAAAATTAAGGTTTTTTTCTCAAAAGTACTTTGAAGGGGAATAGTGACTTACATTATACATGAACAAATTACTCTTTCAAAAACAAACAAAAAACAAAAAAATTGTGCCTTCACCTTCAGTTTTGAGATTTGATAACGAAGACAGAGATTATACTGAAAATCGACACTGCGTCGCGTCTTGCTGAAAGTTACCCCAGGCATGCAGTGATGAGTGTAGTTTAACCTTTAAAGCAAACATTCGTTGACAAGGTTATAGATTCTGCTTCATCAAGCAGGCAATCGTCTTTATCCGTTCCTTTCATTTTGGGGATGAAAGGATACAAAAATTCATACAATTAAGACATACAATTTCCAGTCAACGAATGTTAAAGTGGTATCACTCCAAAGCTGGAGTTTGAGTGAACTTTTTTACAATACAGATACGTTTATGGTTTAAACACAGGGTTTGCCTTGAACTTCATTAGTGACTGACCAGCAAGACCACACTGCAAAAATTGGAGTGTTAAAATTTACACCATGGGTGTTAAAATAACACTAATTTCTGTCAACACAATTACATTGGTGTTATTTTAGCACCCTACGATGTTAATTTTGATTCTCTCTTTGGTATCTATGTATGACAACATACATGGTGTCAATTTTAGGACCCCGGTTTTTGCAGTGTGCAGTTAGCTTGTCAATTTTCACTGGCTCATCAGCTTGTTTACTTTCATACAGACGACAAATTGATTTCTCAATTTTAAAGGTATCTTACACGTTTGGTAATGACTCAAAACAAATATTAGCATAAAAACTTACTTGGTATAAACAAGCAACGAAGAGCTGCTGGTACTAAAAAACATTGTAGGAAACGACTCCCTCTGAAGTAACGTAGTTTTTGAGAAAGAGGTAATGTCTCACTAAAATAATAAAAACTTCTTGCAAGAACTTTTTATTCCTATCTGAAAGCACACAAATTTGTACAACAAGGGTGTTTTTTCTTTCATCATTTTCTTGCAACTTCGATGACCAATTGAGCCCAAATTTTCACAGGCTTGTTATTTTATGCATATATTGGGATATACCAAGTGAGAACACTGGTCTTGGACAATTTCCAAACGTGTTCAGTGCCTTTAAAGGGGGGAAATAATACAATTATCCTTTCCCGAAAAGAATTTATAATCACGTTGCATTTTAATAAGATTGAATATTTTTCATTCTGTGCGTATTACTTCATACTCCGCTCTGTCCGGCGGTGCAATCTTACGGGTGTATGGTCACCGTTTGTTTTTACACAAAGCGCGGAAATCAAATCCTGTCAAGGCATGGTCCAAGAGACTCTGAAAGCGATACCTGCCCGACGACCGAACGTCCCACGACCCGTAAGATTAAGAACTGAGTCCGTGCACTTCTCTGTCAAGGAAAAAATACGGCTTATATGATAAGGGATTTATTTTGTCATCTCTTTTTAAACACCGCGACAACAATTCCGTCACTTGTTGTTGGTCGATTTGTAGCTTAAAGGTGTGGTGCTGCACATGATCGAGACGAGTGATTTTCAATTGGGAATACATTGCTTCTTACAAATTGCAACTGTCTTCACTCCGAATCGACCCGGATTCTGGGTCCCAGGGGGCCTGACCCATTTGGGGGTCAGGTTGACTCGGAATGTGTTTTTTTCTAATGTGATATTAACTCGGCAACTGGGTCAGTTTGACCCATTTTTGGGTCATTTTAAAACAGATTCCGGGTCATAATGACCCCGAAATGGGTCAGGTCTCTACGGGACCCGGATCCGGGTCAATTCTGACCGGGAAGTATTTAGAGTGCTGTGCACATTAGATGGAAGGAAATCTTGCAGATAACAACTTGACACTGATCAGATTATACTTACATTGACCCAAGTATTGACCCAAGTATTGACCCAAGTATTGACCCAAGTAACATTTATTTCTCGATAAAGCAAAGTTCATGATAAATATAGGTCCTATTAAAGTACAAAACAATACTATTGCTACATGATTTCACATTAAAATTGACTGTGTTTCCAAAAGGAATTTAACTTTGAATACAAATTCCATGAAACGTTCATAGGCGTTTGTATTTTACTTAGATGAAAAGAATTGTTTTGGGGTCTGACCTACTATTATGATATTATTATATGGTTTTTTTTTTACTTTTGTCTTGACGTCTGACCATAACAATTTTAAATGTGGATATTATCTATTTTATGTCCGAAAATTTAAAAACATAACTTAATTATTAGATCTAATTTTTTACTGTAGGGTCTGCTCAAAATCACTTCTTGTGTACTATATTATGTTTAAATTGTCCTTTAGAGGTGCTATCACATCGTTCCCCCCATGATTTTAACTTGTTGCCTGTTGTTCCAAACATCAGAAGTAAAATCCAGCGAGTCGGGTACCCTAAAGGTAATGATCGTCTGCAAATCTCAGTATTTTTTGCAGCGAGTGTTAAGTTGAGCGTAAGGTCGAAGGTCAAAGTGGTGTCATCTTGTTTTTCTCTCAGTTTTTATTTTATTTTCGCAATGTCACCAACCTGAGGCCGGAAGGTCACAACAGTCTGGTTTCCTTTACTTGTGTGACTAGTATCAGTCTTTAGCACTGTTATTACCAAAGGAAATACGACCAAGATGAAGCATTACGTCACCTTTATGGTAGTTAGAATTGTTCAGGGAAAGTGTGACGGGAGAGCACGTTTTGAAATCCCATTGAGATCCTACACAGAGCTCCGGAAGTGTCATACAACTTGTTGAGATGAACGTAAGATGACGACATTCTGAGATGATTTATCTCGGGATGACAACATCTTGAAAGTAGAATGTCGTCTTCCAGATATATTTTATCTCCGGGGATGACGACATCCCGAAATTATACATGTAATGTTGTCTTCCAAAGATAATTTATCTTTGGTTCTCGACATTTGTAGGATGTCATCATCTCGAGATAACTTATCCCGGCATGTCGACGTCTTACTTTCATGATGTCGACATCCTAAGATGAAATCATAAATCGGGAAGACGACATTTTGCTTCAGGATGTCGTCCTCTCGAGATAAATCATCTTAAGATGTCGACATCTTACGTTAATGATGTCATCATCCTGCAGTAAATGATCTCAGGAATTCAGCATGTCGAATGGCACTTCCACAGAGCTTCATAGGCAAATCCGCATCGGTGAGTTTCGTAAATTTTGCAGAGGCGTAAAACACTAACGGTTTTTTTAAGCTGATGATGTACCTTTGAGTGATCCGAGGCGGTATACATGTTAAACATAGGAGGTGATCAGTACGAGTATTGCCGCAGCCCTTAGGGAAATTTGTTGGCTAAGTCGAAGGTAGTCGGCTTGAAGCAATATTTTTACGGCACTTTGGGGTATTTAAAGGGTGTGTGCAACATTGGTAAGGTTGAAAATGTTCACAGTTTTGCACATAACTAGTTACATGGTATAAAGATGGTCATTGTGGAAAACTTCCCTTGAAACAGTTTTGCTTGAAATGCTATAGTTTTTAGGAAATGAGTACAAAATGAGTCTTTATCACTGGCGATAAAATCCGATGTTTGAAAACAGTGAAAATGAATTATGGGGTTTTTCACTGTTTTCTCATGACTCTGAAGACTGATTTTGCTTAAACTTTCACAGGTTTGTTATTTCATGTATACATGTATGTTGGGTCACACCAAGTGTGGACACTGGTCTTTGACAATTACCAATATTGTACATTTGCTTTAAAGGGTCATAGATTGGAAAATACTCCAAAAATTAATGATGACCATAAAAACTTACTGAGTGTTTATAATGTAGCTATTTTGAGAAAGGATTCCCTTCCAAGTAATATGGTTTGGATAATTTTTCACCAAAAAACATTTGAATCTGAGAAACGATTCATGCGTGAATCGTTTATGAGATTTCTGAGGGCTGGTTTCCGTTCGCGAATGCTGCGCTGTCACCTCGCTAAACGTTTATGGATTCGAAGTTCTTGTGAAAATACCATGACAGTTTTTGCTGTTTTCTTAGCAAGTAGACACTGTATTCAGCTGAAACTTTTACATGTAACTTTTATTGTATCTTTCTTTATAGTTTTGCCTATATAAATCAGCATTACGTTGACAAAAACCAATCTATGACTCTACCTTTAAATAACGTCAACTTATATTGAAAATTGCAACGGTGTCGGTAACAGCGAGTGATGTACGCGCAGGCGTACATTATGGTCATGATTTTCGGATACCGGTATTTTCTATTATCGTTTACATTGCAACAACAAAAACCCCAAAAGATATATATATATATATATATATATATACCTGTGCAAGTTTCGATAAAATTGGGTTTTCGAGAAAACTTCTTATGACGAATTTATATATCAGATGTATAACTCGTCACGAGAAATTTTCTTTTTATCTGGACATGCATTGTTTGTGTTGGAATCTTGTTTTCCATCGTCTGGCCTAACAATAAAATCAAGATGGAATTAACAGAGCTGCCAACTCTCCCTGATTCTCTGCAGAAGGTTCCCTGAAAATAAAACAACCTTTTCATGTTCTGATGATTAACAAATTTGAAAATCTCCCTGATTA
This sequence comes from Plazaster borealis, assembly GCA_021014325.1. Lineage (NCBI taxonomy): Eukaryota > Metazoa > Echinodermata > Asteroidea > Forcipulatida > Labidiasteridae > Plazaster > Plazaster borealis. The sequence continues at coordinate 9,385,227 of CM037460.1, read as the reverse complement.
TGGAAACCTTTTCCCTATTATGTTGAAGTATAATTATAAATATTTCCCTGACTGTATATCCCTGATTTTAAGATGCAAATGTTGGCAGCTCTGCATTAATGGTACCCAAAGGCGTACCCAGAGGGGAGGGGAGGAGGGGGGTCGAGTTTGTGCTCAGAATGCTTGCCCCCTACCTTCTCCAGCCCTTCTAAATGAGGTCGAAGAAAATATATATTATTGATATCGATTACAGTATAATATTCAATGGCGAAAATACTACTTATAATCACATCAGTCAACCGAATCAAAATAAATGGAAAGAAACGACAAGCGCCTTTTCGGAATATCCAGTGGAATCAGTGCACGCTAACGAGGCCGACATGTTCTAAACCCCCCCCCCCCCGCCCACCACCACCATTATGGGCTTTTTAACAAATTTTAAAGGCACTGAACGCGTTTGGAAATTGTCAAAGACCAGTGTCCTCACTTGTTGTATCCCAACATATGCATAAAATAACAAGCCTGTGAAAATTTGGGCTCAATTGGTCGTCGAAGTTGCAAGAAAATGACGAAAGAAAAAACACCCTTGTTGTACAATTTGTGTGCTTTCAGGTAGGAATAAAAACTTCTTGCAAGAAGTTTTTATTATTTTAGTGAGAAATTACCTCTTTCTCAAAAACTACTTACTTCAGAGGGAGTCGTTTCCTACAATGTTTTATACTATCAACAGCTCTCCGTTGCTTGTTACCAAGTAAGTTTTTATGTTAATATTTGTTTTGAATCATTACTAAACGTGTACGATACCTTTAATTGTATATATATTTTATTTTAACGTGTATGAAACTCGCTGTATTTTGTTGTTCTTGCTTTATCTTTTACATGTGTTTTTTTAATTTTATTTTTTAGATGTGTCTTCTAATACTTGTAGTTTTCTTTATTTTCCCCCTTCGATGTATGTTTATTTTTACCATTTGTTTGCTCTCCTACTTTCTATTGTAAGGCATTTTTAAATAAATTTAAATCTAAAACAACAACATTTTACCTTAAATTTACCGGGAGCTGAATGCATGAGGATAGCCAGCTTGTAGCCCCTTATCAAGAGTGGCTATTCGTCCTATTTGGGGACGAACTTGCATACATAGTCAGTTTCTTTTCTTGATGCTCTTTGTTTTGTATTTTTTACGTGAGTGATGACAGATAAATAATAATATTAATATCAAAAATAAAAATAAAACTAAAAATGAAACAATTGAAAAAATATAAAAATAATATTTTAGTCGCCGCCATCTCCCTCCCCCAAACAAACAAATAAATATACATATTAACAATAATATTAATACAAAATAAAAACAATAATATTAATAATATATAGTGTAACATCCTCATCCCCAACACTATTAAAAAAGGGGGGACAAGATAGAAATGATGGAAATATCCACCATAAAGACGTTCGATTCATTGTATATTTTATCTATCATCATCATTTTTTGTTTGGTCATCAATTTGCTCATAAAATGTTGAAGTTCCTTTTGACATCTAACTCCAGAAAACTACCGAACAAATGGCAATTCACATTTCTTAAAGTTAGTATTTTGCTCTATTAACCAATTGTTGACTGAAACCGTAGGCCTAGGTGCTTTACACTTGAAATTATTATTAAAAGATTATTATCAGATATTATATCTTGAGAATTAAAGGGAAATCAAACGCTTCAAATACAGAGGTTATTTCTGGAACTTAACACTCCAAAGCCTTCCAAGGATTTTCATGACACAGACTCATCAGATTCAGAACCTTGGAGTATGTTTTTATTGTATTTATTTCATTACACATCCAACAGCGCAAGCGCCAATAACAGGATTGTGATCTGAGTAAATTGGTGTAAGGAACCGCACCAAATGGGGAAACCCACTCCATATTGGGACTGAAAACCCAATCAACATGCTGCTCCAGGTCTGATGTGGGGATGCTAACCAAGGCAGGGAAAGAGAAACAGCCAACCTGATCCCCAAAGTGTTAAAGCACTGGGGGAATTGTGAATGCATTTTATTTAATTTGATTTAGGGTTGAACAAAGACAAATTGAATCGAGCGGGATTTGAACCAACGACCTCCGGATTAATGTGCCGGCGCTCTACCAACTGAGCTATCTAGCCCTATGTCGGCGGTCTCTCTATTTTGTCAATATCTTTGTTCGGAGTGCCAGTCGGAAGCAATACAACCGTTAACTACCGTGTAGCCAGGGATCACACCCAAGTTTACGATACAACATGGGAAGCGGCAGCCAGGGGATCACCTTAAAGGTATCGTACACGTTTGGTAATGACTCAAAACAAATATTAGCATAAAAACTTACTTGGTAACAAGCAACGGAGAGCTGTTGATAGTATAAAACATTGTAGGAAACGACTCACTCTGAAGTAACGTAGTTTTTGAGAATGAGGTAATGTCTCACTAAAAGAAGTTTTTATTCCTATCTGAAAGCACACAAATTTGTACAACAGGGGTGTTTTTTCTTTCATCATTTTCTTGCAACTTCGATGAGCCCAAATTTTCACAGGCTTGTTATTTGATGCATATGTTGGGATACACATAATGAGAACACTGGTCTTTGACAATTACCAAACGTGTTCAGTACCTTTAAGGGGATGCGACTTTTTAGTTCAGATATCAACTAATAAACCACAAGGGAAACTATATGTATATTTACCCAGTCAGTTTCCCTTGTGGTTTATTATTTGATATGCATTTTATTTAGTATACCGGTTTCAGCAAAGAAAAACAACATTTATGTGAAAGCTTTCTAAATAATTGCTCTTAAAAGGTCAACATGCAAGCAACACTATAGCGTTCAATTCCCTCGGGTCGTTTTATAGTCCAACTTATTCAGCACGCCGTTCGGAGTGAAAGTAAAAGCAAATTACACATTGAATAAAGGATATTATTTAAAGACAAACAGCAGTAATATTGTAACATAAGAAGGGACTTGTTATGAAAATTATTTTATGGAGGAGCACGTCCACTCCTATCCTTGACAGGTGCAGAACGTCATTTTTAGCTGATAACGTTGAAATTCCAATACTCATGGATGTTCACGTTTCTGATATTTAGTCCTCCAAAACCATTTATATGATTATTTCTTAATACTGTTCAACAAGTGCATACTTGAATACTTGAGGGAATATTTCACAATCTTTTAAAAAAATGACCTGAACCAGACTATACACTGCAAAAACTGGGGTGTTAAAATTGACACATGGGTGTTGTCACTTTTTTATAGATAGGCCTACCAATAAATAATTAAAATTTACACCATAGGGTGTTAAAGGGGGTTTATACTTTTGGTAAATTTCAAAGACCAGTATCCTCACTCGGTGTATCCCAACATACAAATGAAACAACAAAGCTGTGAAAGTTTAGGCTCAATCGGTCTTTGCAGTCACCGGAAAAAAGTGTTTTCAAACATTGAGTTTTCGACTCATGAGATCAAAACTAATTGTTTTACTCATTTCTCAAAAACTACAGCCCCTCAGCCAGTAATATTTCAAGGGAAGCTTTCTATCATCATTATCTTTAAACCATGTAAATTTAATGTAAATCTGTAAGCTTTTCTGTTTTGTGTTTTACCAGAAGTATGGAGACCCTTTAAAATAACACTAATTTCTGCCAAAACAATTACATTGATGGTGTTTTAACACCCTATTAAGTATTATGTTAATTTCGATTCTCTCTTCGGTATCTATGTGACAACACCCATGGCGTCAGTTTTAACACCCCAGTTTTTGCAGTGTACTCTTTTAAGACTCCCGGGTCAGAATTGACCCGGATTCCGGGTCCCTTGATGGGGCCTGAACCATTTATTGATCAGTGTGACTCTGACTCTGTGTCAAAATGACCAAGAAATAGGACAAACTGACCGCAAAATGTGGAACAAATTCCCATCTTTTAACCAGTTTCCGGGTCAGCCTGACCCACAAATGGGTCAGTCCCCCTCGGACCCGGAATCTAGGTCAATTCTGACCCGGGTTATTTTCATTGCAGCAGTGAAAGTAAGGGAAGGTATATAACCACTATCGCCCAATATTCCGCTATAGTCTGTCCCATGCTCCCTTGTCTCATAAGAGAGTCTATTATTAGTTTTCCCTACTAAAGACTCGCAGAGAGGCCTACTGACATGATAGACTTTTCTCATCGAGTAATGTCTTCCCTCTATTCAAATCAATCCCGAATTCGCGGCTGTGGCTACGGCTAGATGACTGTTGCCAAGGGTGTTGCTAAGGACGTCCTATACTTCAGCGAGGCAACCCAGCCGTAGCCATAGCCGCCAATTCGAATCAGACCAAGGCTGAAGGTGAAATAATAACTAGATACGGCACTAGACTCTACATCTTACGATTCGATCTTGGCAGAAAATCCGAAATACAAGATGATTATTAGCATTCTGTTTACTGTGCAATGGCTATAGTGCTAATGCAACCCAACACAATTGTATGAGTTCGTATTTCGGGTCCTAAGTTCAATTATGCAAGTTCGATTATAGGCCTACAAAATGACAGTAATGTCGATTTGTTCGTAAAGACTTCCAATCGAGCAGCCGTACTTTATGGGTCGTATATTTAACCTGTGTATGTAGTGGCGTACGGTAAATATACATTTATTTTTTCTTGGAAAGGATAGGGGAGACATGAAATAGAGAGAGAAAGGGCTCTTAAGTCTTACTGTCTACATTCATTCACAAGAGCTGCATTATGCTCTTTTAAGTCTTTAATGACTGTCAAAACGTTTTAATTTGCATACGTTTGTCTGTGGTTTTGCGTTAACGTGCTTCAATCTACCTTCGCATAATTATTGTTCACGCTATTATCGAATTGATGATGGTAATGTGTCAAACATCACCACAGTTCCGTTTTTTAATCTGTCCATATCAACCATCATGGACACTTTGTCTTAAACTGTTTATTTTTTAGTTTTGGTTTGCACAAAAAATTTATTAGAATTGTAACTGAATGCTCTACACGGGAGTACCGTTAGCTGATCAGGCTTATTTCACAAGGAGACTTAAAGGCAAAGTATACCTTTGGTTTTTTGAACCGTTCAGTTGTTTTAATCTTGTATAAATGTATATTATACAAAAAAAATACCTGCGAAAATTTCATTTCAAAAGGTGGTAGCGTTTTTGAGATATTCTGAGTTTTTGAGAAAATCTGGAGCGGATGTCCACGCAGGGAGAAACGTTCAATTCTTAGACGGAAATGTTTTTGAATCCCTCTCTCTAAAACCACATTACCTTTGAAGGGAATCTTTTCTCAAAATGTTGTACATTATCAACAGCTGCGGTGCTTCTTACCAAGTAAGTTGTTACGGTCATTAATGTTTTGAGTAAAATTACCAAAGATACCCTCCCTTAAACCCTTTAGCATCCACGCAATAGCGCCATTCACTCCTCGCTGCGCCAAGGAAATTCACATAATTTTCGGCCGTAACTAGAAATCCTCAGATAACTTTTCGTTGTGATTATTTTCTTGTGTTACAAGTTGGGTTTATTTTGTAGGGGATGGCTTTTGAATGATTTTCACAGTTGTTTTGTTTGCTTTACCAAATTGAAGCTTTGAGGTTGGAAACATAAGACAGATCAACAAAGATTTGGAAAAAAATTGCGTATGAAGTAGACGTTTGTTATGTGGAAAGTTGTGCATACAAATTTTCTCAACTGTACTGTCGTCTCAAAGGAAAAGAAAGCTACAAAAGTGATTGAAAATAATCAAAACATACCTTTTGAAATGAAAACGAATGCCTCTGTTACCAACAGATAACTTCTGTATGCGTGCTAAAGGGTTAACCCTACCATACAAACGCCCCCATCGCATTGCAACGTAGCTGGGGGTGCCCCACTAAATAGGCCAAAATTCATGCGCCAAGCTGATTATCATAATATTGTAAACCCACAGTTACTTTTGAATTGTAACGTTTTGGGGGTCATGCAATTAATAGATTGTGTAATTTTAAGAATCTATCGCAGCCTGGGGTTCTGTGTTTCAACTTTTGAGGAGATTTGATAAATGTTAGGCTTTAAAGTTGGTCCTATTTAGCTTGGGAATTGGAGGAGTGCCTCATGAAAACTGGCAGCCAGACGGTTTGGTAAAAAGCACAATTTCAGGTGGGTTTTTTCTGGGGTAATTAGCAAAAAATCCAAACGGCTGACCTGCCAAATATTGAAAAGAAATCTGAACTTTAGTTGTCTGGAAATATATTTGATTAGTTTTCAAGAGGCTGAGAGACTTTAAATAATGTTTTGAGTATTTTTGAATAATTAGCATTGCATTGGTTGCTAAAAGGAGTTGGTGTGGTGCACCCATTGGTGCACCCAGCCATTGATCTCTATCTTATTGACTGGGTAAGACACGTTGCGCCGCCATGCGTCAACCGCGCGCGTATTTTTCAAGACGTTTTGAAATTGAAACGCGGGGGTCGTCACACCATTCTGTACGCAACGCAAACAAATGAAGTTTCGTGCTGGAGCAAAATTATTTGAATCAAAATTTACTCATTTCTCCTCAGTTTTAAAACAAGAGTGAAAGAAATTTAATTCAAATCTAAAGGTTCAAATACAACAATGGTAAACTGTTGAGCAGTTATAGGTTGTCAGAACGCCAGACGCACAGACGTTCAGAAAATTTGAATTTCCATTCACCAAGTAAGTGTTTTAGTCTGTTTTGATTATCTGGTTAATGTTATACTTTAACTATGTTTAACCTGAGTCTTTTGTCTTCTTGCCGGATCTGTTTGATCACTGTAAGATCCTAATCGCACAATATCTTAAATGGAATAGATTCCTCCGCATGTTTGTGCATTTTATCCAGCAAACCCCGCTGTTTTAAGGAGGTTATCATCAGACGTAACGTAAACTTAGGCCTAGACATTTTGTTTTAAGTTTCGTACGTTTATGCTTGAGCAAGTCCCTTGCGCGTGCGTGTTTTCACTTGTGAGCCGTCTGGAGCGACTACACTGTGTGCCGCACCGTGCATCATCGAACGTGTACAAACGCGCCGCGCCCTACGTGTCCTATCATATCCAGTCAATCAATGCACCCAGCTGCCACAAAATGTTGATAAAACAGTATAGACCTTATGCACATGACGTCATTTGAGTAGGGCGCCCTCGCCTAGAGGTCAAAAGGAGGTTGTTCATTGGCCAATCCTGTGCGCTGCGCGTACAAATCTGCGCGTTTCCATTGTTTCATCATCAGTTTACCTCTAAGATGGCGGCTGGATGACGTCAATGCATAAGGTATATTGTTCCTTTGTATTTTTGTTGTTGCGTGAAGCAATGCAGCTGTTAGATTGCCTCTCATGAAGAGTTGAATGTTTCCATCGGAGATATTTAACCAACATTTTTACGGAGTATACGACAGTACGACTCGGAAACGTCGAAGCTCTGGGCTGAATCGAGTCAGTTGCTCAAGGTAGGGTGTCGGGAGTATTATTGGTATTTTAATAAAACAGTACCAAAGCACACACAGTGCAGTCACCTTGTTTCTGACAACAAAGAAAAGAGATTGACAAAATAACAATCTCCTCATTAATGTCATTTCTCACTGTCTTTTTTATCAGTATTGTAACTAACCGTTACCCTCATGATTGTCATTTTCATCTGTCACTGTCTTTTGATTGAACAGGTTGTTACCGTTTTTGTTGTCACTGTCACCATAGAGCAATTCTATGAGTGTTTTGGAGTAACTAAACACTGTTTTTTGCTGAATAAACATTTTGCATTTGTATGAACACACTCACTTAGTTACAACAATACTGTCATTGACAACAATGATTAAGTCACTGTTATTTGTCACTGTCTTTATTTTCAGTAGATGAGATGGGACAATGCTGGAGTGGTTGGATTGGTTTGTCATTAGGCAGATGTTCAAATGATATCCTATCAAACACAATGTTGCTGGCAAGTTAATGCAAGTCGATGTTCTTTACATCCTTCGTCCGTAGGTCAAAGTTATCTCCAATAATCTGGAATTTGCTTCCTTTCTTGACCAGTTCTATCACATCCTCATTGAAATGTCCACCTATTTTGTTGAGTAGCACATCTTTTTGTGTGAAGGATTGGCATATTCCCACCCTTTGAAAATCCCTGTAGATCTGTTGGGGAAAATGAATACATGTATTTTAATGGCAAAGTTCTATGAATGAATGATTGGAACAAGATTTGAAGGTTTGCATGCTGATGGTAGCAATAAGATAAAGATTTACGGTAGCAGCACCATGTGACAAATCTTTGTATATACATGAATTTGTAGACTTGCTCCCCCTGTTCTTTTCAGAACCTCACAACTCATGAAGAGATTTTCCACATCACTGCCCTAAATTTTGGTCTTGTGTGTATGACTCATTAATTATAAACTCTGTTGATACAAATTTGTGGACAGTGAATTGGGCTGATGACGCTCCCATAATGCAAAATTCAAATAGCTGTTTTGAGTGTGGATTTTTTAAGGGACTGTATAATAATAGGGTTTTCACATATCCTCACACCATTTACACAAGCACTAGCATTTCAAGTGACACCGACTTTTGTGGCACAAAGGCATATTTTATGTGTGTTCAGTATTGAAAAAGCAATGCATGCTTCAGTTATAATATTTTTATCTTGAACATTTTCACTGGAGTGTCATGGAAAAGCTTGCAACCAGTACATGAACAAATATGTTCACTCTTAGACCAGGATCAATGGTGTCAATATAAAACAACAAAAATGTGTTTTTTTTAAACCCCCAACAAAATTGGCTGAAATACTCCTGGTATTGTGTGAAAGTGATCTATTGTAGTTCAGTGATCACAATTAAACAAGTATTTCCCCGTATTCTCCAGTTTTCTGCACAGAATTAGACGGTGACTGCTCTATATTCCGACACCCCTATATTCCGATACCATGTTCCGACAACCCCCTCATGATTTACATAGGGTTAGGGTTAGGGTTAGGGTTAGGGTTAGGGTTAGGAATAGGAAAATACACCAGCCGAGGGTTGACGGAACATAGGGGTGTCGAAACATAGGGGTGTCGGAACATAGGGGTGTAACCAATTAGACAGCTACATGCAGTTGTGACCAACAGAATGGGCCTACTACTCCATGCAAAGTGGGACTTTCAAAATACAATTTCTGTTTATTCAGCATTTATTTCTGAAAAACAAAAAACAACCCAACAAACTGACCTCCTTCTTGGCTGCTGATCTACTTAAGAGTATAGTGAACAGCTGCTTTGCTGTAGTTGTCCAATACGACAACTCCTCTGATACAAAAGCATCACATATACTGTGTATATGACTGGTACTTTGCCATCTTCAAAGAAATGTAAGTAATTGCTGGATGCTGTGACAAGCACATCAAGCAGAAATGGACACCTGAAATGTACAAAAAACAGAAATTACTTTCCACTATTGTGATCTTTTCTTTAATGGAAAGCATTATACATGTGCCTGTGAGTGATTTGGGCATTTTTCTGCACAGTTTTTACAACACAATAGCAGCTTCTATTATACCAACTAGAAAGCTTCTTTTTTAAATTGAAATGAGTCAGCATTAAAAAGAAACAGCTAAAAGGTTTGATAGTTTAAGTTGGCGGATGGGTCTGTTCTTTATCGATTCCTTTTAAACAAGCAAACAGTCACATATCCTGCCAGTGGCGAATCTGGCTTTGGATGTGGGGGGGGGGCTGGATTATTTTTGAGGGATAAAAATATGTACATATCATATAGGGAGAACTGGTACCACCTACTGTTTATCCATCTCCTGAAGGACATCTCCAATTGAAGTTGGAATGATCCGTGTAGTTACATTTCCTGAGTATGGAACAACATTGAAGACTGCAGCAGTTTGCTTTTACCTCTGCCAGACTCGTCATATTTCCGACTGCACTCTGTATGGGTTTTATCCTCCAGATGGCGTTTGCAATGGAAAATGGATCTCTACTTGACACTGCTGATGACAAGCCGTTGAATTCTTCCATGCTCAGTAAATGCTGATTTGAGCTTGTGTGCTGAAATTGAATAAAATAAAATAATAAAAAAGGATGGTAAAATTTATTAAAATGTCAACTGCAATGATTGTAATTTACATGGGTGTCACTGATGAGAGGAGACTACTTTTTAAAATGTGACTCAAGTGTTCCCAATTCCCATACATTGTATGTGAGGTACTCTGGGCTAAATTCAAAACCAAAACAATTAAAAGGTCAAGTTTACACAACTCCTTGACGCAGAGAAAGCCAAAGCCCTGCAAAAAAAATTTTGTTGAACTCACTGCAAATAATTATAATAGAGTAACTATAACTTTATAGTTACTTCTTACTTTCAACACCATGCAAAGCTTCAAACACCACTTATAATAGAGCCAATTAAATCAGATAATTAATGGTTGCACCCTGAGCTGCCACAAAATTTGGATAAAACAGCGCCCTCTAGTAGTATTGTTCCTTTGGGGTTTTTTTGTGTGTGAAGCAATGCGGTAGAGGGCGTTATTTATCATTTCTCTACACTGTAGAAGTGGAACTGACACACACACGGGCAGCAAGGATATAAGATTTGTTTTTATTTGATCAATGTTAGATTGCCTCTCATGAAGAGTTGAATGTTTCCATCGGAGATATTTAACCAACATTTTTACGGAGTATACGACGACTCGGAAACGTCGAAGCTCTGGGCTGAATCGAGTCAGTTGCTCAAGGTAGCCGGGTGTCGGGTAAATATTTTGTATTTTAATAAAACAGTACCAAAACACACACAGTGCAGTCACCTTGTTTCTGATCTGACAACAAAGAAAAGAGACTGACAAAATAACAATCTCCTCATTTGTCTATGTCATTTCTCAATGTCTTTTATCAGTATTGTAACTAACCGTAACCCTCATGATTGTCATTTTCATCTGTCACTGTCTTTTGATTGAACAGTTTGTTACCGTCTTTTGTTGTCAGTGTCACCATAGATATAGAATACATTTAGAGCAACTCTAGTCTATAATGTATGATGTCTCTACTCACTGTCTGTCACGATGTCAGTTGTTTTATTTAGAGTAACTAACACTGTTTTTGGTGGATAAATATTTTGCATTTGTATGAACACACTCACGGTGTTTAGTTACAACAATACCATGAATACTGTCAACAGATACATCGACAAATGATTGTCACTGTCATTTGCTTTAGCACGTGCATAATGCAAGTAGGAGCCTATTTGACGTGATCCCACTTTCAATGAATCATGTTTGTACACGGTCACCCTAAACTGCATACAAGTTAGACATGTCAAAGAAGAATGAGAGGGGACCAGTTACTCTTTGACTTGATACTTCTTTTGCAGGCTACCATATCGTCATGGTGCAAAAATATGTCCTGACAAAGCACAATAGAGGCCAACGTTACGCCCAAGTTAAAATTTGTCAAAACATTGTGTCTTGCTTAAAATAGTCAAGATGTGCACAAAAAACACGCCAAGATACAATGTTTTTGCATGGAGAATTTTTGTGTGAGATACAACTATTTGCAAACCAAGGGTATACAACGTGTTTGCACTGACGTGACTTTAGAATTAAAATGTGTCTTAACTTGCACATTTAAATAACCATTTTCAGGGGTTATGAACGAGCAAGGCATGCTGGGAATAAATGATTCGGTGAGATCGATCACCCCTGGGAATGAGGTTGCATCAAGGCCTTATTTCAGTTTATGTTAAATAACCTCAGAATCCGGCAGCCACTTTTTTTTTCATTAGGACCTAGTAAAAAAAAAAAATCAAATTTGGGAATATAAAATCTTCTATTTTGGGTGGTCAGATTTTGCATTTTCCCTAGATTTCTAAGCTTTGACCGGACGGATTGATATTAACTATCAAAAATGTTCTACTACCCATCCCACAGTTTATCAACAGACATTGCTGATTGAAGAACTACAGAAATGCAAGGGGTTGTCTTTTTAGTTGTGCTGTTATTAGCTATTCTGATTCAACAATCACAGGCAGCCAAAGAAGTACAGGGTGAGTTGATCCGATAGTCTTGACTGGATGAGGAAATCCTCCGTAGATACAGATTTACGAGGGGATACTGCCAGACAGCTTTGGTGGACAAATACAGCATGAAACACGGGTAGGGCCAATGATTTTCGGCGAAAATTGACAAACACTCTGTTGTTTTTTTCTTGTTAATAAAGCCAAACCTATTGAAAATGAATTTAAAAATCAAACAGGCAAGCGAATTAAACAAAGTATTGTTTGTTAAGCTTTTTTTATTTATTAGAAAACATCAGAAATCAGACTTTAAAAAGTTACGAGATCGTCACCGTAGACCGGAGGACAAAATCATCACATTCACGGCACCTTCTTTACAGTTTTTTTCACCCAAATTACATTTTCTCCCTCCTTTTAATCAACAAATATACACAAACCAGCTTACCTCAGCTCTATATAAACACACACATTGATTGTTCACTCATAAAGGCCTAAAATCAACCGTAAACTGTCAACATTTTGTCGCCAAAGCAAAAACAAAATGGCTGACGTTTTGTTTTTTCTTGTGATGTGCAATTTGAAGGTTCAGACGGCCGTTTCCTTAACGAAGCGATAGAGGCACCAAATAGCCGTTGCACTAGCGAATTTAGCCTCGTCCGAAAACTTGTTTTTGGTTTTAAATTATTTACAACTCGTCCTGCTTAGCTGGGATCGATCTTACGGCTGGGACTTGTCCTAAATCCTAGGATCGGTCCTACATGTAAGTTAGGAAGGGTTTTGTGAAATCGACCCCTGGACGCTCCATTGTGAAGCGTGCACCTGTAGGCATGCACCTCCCGTGCTAGGATTCATTTCTTTTGTGAAGAAGGACAGATGGTACTGGAATTCTTGCTCGAAATCTCAATGTTCCTTTGGTTATTGTGTAATCCCCGATTCCAGACCTTTGTGCTTTTGTTATAAATACAAATTATGTGGTTTAAAAGAATGGACAGGCTGCCACCATTGTTTATCATTGTATTCGGCCAATGGGAGGGTAAGTTCAAGCATTTCGAGATTCCATCATATCATGGCAGATTATCAGCTGAGGTTTTATGATTCATGGTGAACTTATACTCATATTTTCTATAAAAAAAAATATCCCAGTGCTCATTATGAGAACCTTTGTTGTCTTTCCTTTGTCAAGTCAGGCTTTCATTATGACAACAATATTTTTTCAGGGGAAATCATTTCTCCGGATGCTTTGAAAAGTTTAGACAAACAATACCACGCAGAGGCCTGGTAAAGATTTTTTGTATACCAATGTGAAATGGTTGAGTGAATTGGAGGACCTGCAATTCCTGGCTTAAAATGGTGAAAACTATGATCATTACTTAAATTTCATCTAGGTGCTACAACAAGTCTGTTGTCAGCAAGTCTATTCTGGAGGTTGTTTTGAACCAGATCAAAGATCTGTAAAGTGGCGTGTCGTGGCCGAGCGGATAAGAACACCGGACTCAAGCTCTGGTGTTTCTGATCAGCGGGGTGTTGGTTCGGGTCCCGGTCGTGACACTTGTGTCCTCAAGCAAGACACTTAACCATTATTGCTGCGGCCTTCGGTTAGGACATAATGCCGCAGGTCGCGTGTGTTGTGTAATGCACGTTAAAGAACCCAGTGCACTTATCTTAAAGAGAAGGGGTCCGCCCCGGTGTTCCTGGTCTGATCGGCAGCTTATTGCGCCACAGCACCTTATACTGTTATAAAACCATTAGGCATTCATGGTGTTATAAATGAGTAGGTCCCATACTTCAAAACGTAGCTTCACTTACCTTGCAGTAAAAAATACTGAGCACTTTGATACGCCCATTGGGTGTGATAAAGCGCTATAAAAGAACCAAGTATTGTTAAAAATTACAAATTCTTCAAATGATTGTATATACCAGATGCCACATTCAGACTGACAGGCGGAGTGACCAGCTGCAGTGGCCAGGTCCAGATCAACATTCAGGACACATGGTTCTCGGTATGCCGCTCCAACTGGGGCAAACCAGAGGGTCGTGTCGTGTGCCGTCAGCTGGGCTGCGGCTCCCTGGTTTCGCCATACGCAAACTATAAACACAAAGCGCCCTCGTACCCTGTTTGGAGCGAGATGGTGTCATGCACGGGAGACGAGGCATCGTTGTTGAATTGTAGTCGTCAAGGGAACACAACCCACGATCTTTGTCCCGAAACCTACAGAGCGGCCGTTGCATGTCAGCAAGAGGATGGACCAAATGCCCCAGGTAAGTGATAACTAAATTACAGCAAAAAATTGAAGGTTATGTTTTTATGTTTAATGTGCATAATGGCGTGTCGTGGCCGAGCGGATAAGAACACCCAACTCAAGCTCTTGTGTTTCTGATCAGCAGAGTGTGGTTTTGAGTCCTGGTCGTGGCACTTGTGTCCTTAAGCAATACACTTAACCATTATTGCTTTGTCCTTCAGATCGGACGTAAAGCCGTTGGTCCCGTGTGTTGTGTAATGCACATGTAAAAGAACCCAGTGCACTTCATGTGAAGAGTAGGGGTTCGCCCCGGGGTTTCTGGTTTGTTTGGCTGCATATTGAGCCACAGCACCGTGTACAAGGTGCTATGTAAAGGAATAGGTCTCATACATGTCATACTTCAAAAACGTACGCTCTGCATACCTTGCAGGAAAAACTGGCTGTCTGTCTGTTCAAGCGCCTTGAGTACCTTATTGGTAGATACATGTATGTGCGCTTGTTTTTTGCCACAGAAAATTGATAAATTGCTGCACAAAGTTAGTATTTTGCACTTACTAAACTAATTGATTGTTATTGATTGTGCAGTCCTGGTTTGTCAATATCTGTTGCTGCATCGTTTGATTAATTTAGCCACATGTTAGTTCAAATGGCAGAGGGGTTCTTCATTTTGTTGCCCTATGGTCAGCTTGTAACCAAAAACCAATAGCATACATGTACTGTAGTTAACTTTGCCCAAATCTTACCCCAAATCATATCAAATTGTAACAGATAGTGAACATTTTTCAATAACCAATCTGTGGTTTCCCGTATTTATTCTACCAGAGTCAATGGCTGTCCGTCTGGTCAACGGGACAACAACTTACTCTGGCCGTGTAGAAATCTACTACAATGGTGAATGGGGAACAGTTTGCGGCCAGAACAGCTGGTCACATACGGACGGTCAAGTCGTCTGTCGTCAGCTTGGTTTTTCCGATGTTGTTGGGGTAAGGGACCACTATGTTCCATTCGGAACAGGCAACGGAACTATCATGCTGTCCTTCGTTGATTGCGATGGCAGCGAAGATTTTCTCGGGAACTGTAGTCATCAAGGGTGGTACAGACATAACTGTGATCATTTTTACGACGCCGGGGTCATCTGTAAAATTATACAGTCAGGTGAGTCTTAGAACCTTGTGTCGCTTTAGCTGTCTTGTCATTTTAGACTGATCCGTTAATTATATTTATTCATTCTGGTTGTGAAGCCAACAAAATAGGCACGGAAACTTGCCACCCCATACTCCGAATTGTCTACAAAAAATCCCTTCTAAACAATGTGGACGACTCCATGCAGGCACGAACCTTGTCCGTTGTAACACGACCTTGCCACCTTGCCTCGTTTGGACAAACAGGCAGGGAAAAGATTAGTTTTGAAACGACGCGGCGAAGCATCCAATAATTATCCATATGGCCGCCTGTCCAATATTAAATTTTTGAATGCGGGGCAATAAATTTATGGCAAAATATTGAATGATATGGGGCGTAGGTTCCACCAATCAAATGACAAGGATCGTTGTGTGTGGTTTATATACATTATTATTCATTCATTCATCCCCTTCTCTTTGGATTGAAACTGATGAATTTAAATCACATCTGATAAATTACCTGTTTGTTTAAATGTCTTTTAACCCTCCTAAGTGTGTGTTCCACAAAATTTCACAAAACTGTCTACCCCTTACATCTGTACAACAATAGCCCATGCGCATGATGCAGCGCGCAAAGGAAATATGGTTGAAATCTGAGTCAACCATCCGGCAACCATCATGGCGCGCTGATTTTGAAGCAATGTGGTATACAACTATAAAACGTGGCATAGTTACATGTAAACTACAGCATGGCGTCCATCATGGAAGCTTGATTTATTTGTGAACTCTTCTCAGTTTCCCAAGATGCATTGCGGTACATTTTTAATTTTAATGTGGCGCTTGTGCATATGGGCTATTGCATGCTTTCCGCAAACTTGTGAATGTTACACACAAGAGTAGTGCACAAGTACTGTACCACAAAGTTCCACTGTGAAATAAACTAAGTCCCATTAGTAGGAGACCAGCCTGTAGGTCCCGTGACCAAATTCTGGGAACAAAGGTTTGAAAGTGTTTTTGTGTTCCCTGATGAATACCAAACAATTTTGACTTGGGCTGCCCCCTTGTCTAATAATATGTTTTCTGACATGGCAAATTCAATTTAGAATTTATAGCCCCCATATGGGCTTGCTTCCTGGGATAAACCTTTTAGCATCCATTTTGAAATTTTGAAGGTAAACTTTTAAAATGTCCTAGTTGAATTTGCCATGCCAGAAAACATATTATTAGACACTAAAATCATTCAAATCCGACAATGTTAACTGTGTTGGTGAATTTGACCACCAGTCAAAAGTGCGTTGACCTTTTGACCTTTTAAACCATAGCGCCTTCATTTAAGGTCGGAGGTAGAACAAACTATACGTTTTTGGAATCCTCATGAGTAGACGAGTAATTTGATAATATGCATATCGACACGATTGGAATATATTTGAATTTTGACCCCTGTTTGACCTTTGTTGACCCCTCCCGGAAATGCCTGACATTTTCATGGGGGCAGCCCAAGTCAAAATGGTTTGGTACTCATCAGGGAACACAAAAACACTTTCAAACCTTTGTTCCCAGAATTTGGTCACGGGACCTACAAGCTGGTCTCCTAAGTGCTACTGTATATACACTGAAGTTTTGCACAGAATACGGCAGGACTACATGTATGTGGGTGCACCCTGCACTAAATAGGGAGAAAACAGAGCTTCGGGCTCATTAATATTTTGTAGGCCCTCAAAATATTCTACCATTCAAAATCATTTGGGAATCAACCATATGCACAGTTATCACACCATTCAAAACCACAAAAGGGAATGGTTTTGAATGGTGAATCAACTTGTTCGAAAAAGGCACCAATAGTAGGAGGGTTTTAAACTGCCTGTTACTATTAAAACCAACCTGCCTGTTGCTCAAACTACCTCGCCTGTTACTCCTCAAACTGTATTAGACCATAGAGCTGTGCTCTATGATGAGACAGATTTGAGAGCCCAATATAAGGGGTAGGCCTACAGTGTATAATTTTGCCCAATTGTGCCCTTTGAGTTGTTGACTTGCAACTTGAGGTATTTTGGATGACATAGGCCCTAAAACAAATGATCCTACATGTATTTGACGAGAGGTGTAGTGAAATTTTTTCAAGATTGATGCTCGGACGTTTGGAAAATTACACCAGTTCAGGGGTGTTTTTATTTAGAGGGAGAATTACTCGACGGGCCTTGGGACTCCCCATATCAAACTTAGCAGAGAATTTAAGTTTAAGAGTCAATGGATAATTTTCCCTTTACTGTAATAAGCTGTGAGACTTCTAAGTATTTCTTTTGTATTTTTGAATAATTAGCATTTTGCACTGTATGCTATGGGAGTTTATTTAGGCCTAACAAAAAAATTATTATGTTGGCGTAACCCGACCTACCCTAAAAATACGGCCGACCCTGGATATTTTTTTCATTTTTTTTCAACTTGTTTTCCCCAAGCTGAAGTTTTGTCAATGATTAAAAAAACAACTTTCTACCACAAATGAAGCCGACAGTGAAAAACAAAACCTTACATCCTTTTCTTTAATTAATGTCAGCCCCAGACACTCTCCAGCCCTGGGAGAATGATTGACACTCCTACTATTGAGAGCCAATTACGTCTTAAATAATTCTCTGCAGTCTGTTTCAGTTTGTACTCTCTGTGGTTTTATGACCTGGTTCTGTGACCCTTAGGAGTGGGTATAGTGTTCTATTAAACCTGGAAAGTGTGTTGACATCCGCTGGCTTAAGGTTTTGATTGGAACGGTAGAAACAGTTAACTGGAATTCACAAGTTTCGTTTAACTATTTTGAAGAATTTTTTTTTTTTTAATCCCGACCTACCTTCCCTATTTTTTCTGGCCCATTACGCCAACTAACATTTTTTTTTTTTAGGTCTTAGTGTGGTGCACCCATGTGGAACTGGCCTGCTATGCTCTCACAGTGTGTTGTTGGTTTACCAAACGCCATGGTACAACATGGATTAGGCCTCTAGATCATACACAGTATCTTTTTTTTTTAGAGGCCATGGAACAACATGTATGAATGAGTAACTATGGTCTTCAAATGTTCTATGTTCTTCAATATTATTTCCATAGTTTGCTGCGGTATTGGGGCGAAGTGGATTTTTTTCCCCGATTTGTACACGTTCTCTTCAAAATTCCACAATCTGAACTGTGGAATTGTGTGGAAGAGCATAACATTTTTACAGCAATACACATGTTCTTCAAATTCCACAAAATTTCCAACTTTGTATAATTCTGTGAATTGGTTATTGAACAAAGTGAACTGATTGTTGCAAAGCGTATATATTAGACTTTGATGTGCTTTATCTACATGCAATGTGTTTTTTTGTATTATTTATTATGTTAAGACTAAAAAATTTGTAAGATTGAAATCATGACACATTTATAGAAAAAGGCCTCTTGTTCATTCATTATAAATCACAAAATTCTTTTTCATAACTTGTTCAATTGAAAACTTTAGTAAAATAAATGTATCACCCTTGCTGACTCAGCTGCCTATCTGCAGATATTTGCCCATTTATTACAACTGGTTGTTTCCCCCCAGTTTTTCCCCAGCAAATTTTAACACAGTAAATACAGTCATTGTGATGCCATTATATTTTATAATGAATTATTTCCAATCCATGTGTAAATTACAGTATAATAAAGAGGCATTTCATTTCATTGGGCACTTTAAAACCTCTTTCCAAATTGTGTCCACTAAATTTGTTACGATAACTAAGTCTAGTGGTTACAAAACTTCCAATAGGACAAACGTTTGTTCTGTCTGTATTGCAGAGTAGTGTAAATTGTGCTGAAAATTAGAAATCTTAGGAAAACTTTCTTTGTGTGTTTTCCCACTTGCAGAGAAATCCATGGTACGCCTAATGGATGGCACGACGCAGTACAATGGCCGGGTTGAAGTCCATTACAATGGCGAATGGGGAACAGTATCTGACGATGGCTGGGACATGAAGGACGCCCAGGTCGTCTGTCGCCAACTCGGCCTTGGCCCGGCTATCTCCATCGGAGGCCCCTACAGCAAGGGAAAGGGGGCCATTCTACTGTCTGACGTCGCCTGCGAGGGGACAGAGACGTCGTTATCTGATTGTGATCAACCGGGATGGTACCCACAGACAAACCGTTTTCATAACGAGGATGCTGGGGTGATATGTGGGATTCCTGAAGGTAGGTCTAACCTGCACCTTCCTCTTGGGCTTTTTTCCCCTTTTGTTACAAATTTGGTTGTTCATTATCATAATATCCAGGGCTTGAAATTTACACTAGACCGCAAGCCCGAGCCAGTGATTTTAGCGTGGGGCCAGTAAACTTTTGACCGGACAAGTCCGGTGTCATAGGGAAATCTGTCCCCCGGAGATTCTGTCCCCCATATGGGAAATTAACATGGGCTGGAGGAGGATGATTCAAAAGAGGGCGCAAACAAAAATTATTCGAACCAACTGGATAATAAGAACGTTTTCGTCTTTCGTGTTAACACGTGTGTAGATCCTAAAGTCAGAGTCAGACTTGTGCAGAGTGTGCTGGAATCGACCGGTATGGTTGAGGCGTACCACAATGGGGAGTGGGGAGCGGTGTGCGGCAAGACCTTTTCGATGTCGGAGGCAGATGTGGTCTGTAGACAGCTGGGATTCAGGAAGGCTCTTGAGGTAGGTCTATGCCACCCCTTACTGATCCTTGATACAAATTACTTAAGTAGCATCCAGCAACAGAGTCTAGCATTCTCCTGAAGACGATCAGAGCATACTGATCGAAACTTTGAGTCGTTAACCACCGGTGCTTTTTAGAACCAACACTACTCAAAAGAGATATTCAATGGTGTTACCGCAAACCTCTCTTAACTACATATATTATCGATGTGTTTCCTTGTGTAGTAAAGGTGGGTTTTTTTATTTTAATGTTTAATTAAATGTTTGCGTCCGCAATTCAGCTTTTTTGTGGCCATGTTTGCATTTTGGATGTACCAATAGTAATATAGAATAATAGATGGAAGTAGTTTAGCAGGATATATTGCCCTGTATTTTGCAAAGCCAAGGAACTAGGCCAGTCCAAAGCATTGCACATTTAACAATAATTTGGCTGGTACTCGATTCTGCAAAACAAGATTTTTCTGTTTTTACGGAAAACGTGACACCAAGAAACTAATTTGATGTTGGTTTATGTACAGGTTAATGAGCCGGGTTACTACGGCGATGGAGATTTTATAATCCTTAGTGGTGTTCAATGCCTAGACAATGGGAAACTGTTGGAGGCCTGCCGCTCTATCGATTGGTACCCAGCACACAGTGTCTGCACATCACAGGACACGGCAGGCATCGTGTGCGACGTGGAGTCTAAACCGATAACAGGTGGGCTACGATACATGATGCTCAATCACTAAACATTTTGAAAAAGAAGCCCATGGAAATGTTCTCTTTTATGTACTTATTTTATTAATTTATTTATTTTATCACACTTCACACTGGCAAAACACTAGAAGTTATTGACTTAATAACATTGTTGCAGTACTTTTCTTTGTACTCGTACTTGAGTACTACTGGAGTACTGCTCAGTACTACTCAAGTACTACTCGAGTACCGTTTTGATGGTATTCGTACTCATATTCAAAATCAGCTAGCAGAGTACTTGTTCTCGAAGTCCATACTCAAAACTTGACTAAAAATACACTTGGACTCTGATTTAAAGTACTCGTGGTCAAAGTACCACTTTCTGGAAAAAGTTAAATTAAAAATGTTTTGGATGTATTCATGTTCAAAAAATATTTGTCACAATACTTGCACATTGTCATCCAGAAATTAATCAGAAAACAGTTTGTGTATTTATACCTCATTTTGCAGTATGTTTTTATAAAGTACTTGGTACTCTGCTTTTGGACTCGGTACTTGGATATCACAATACTCTGGCACTTGTACTCGTACTCAATGGTCCAAGTACTTGTACTTGAGCACTACTCGTCCATTCTAGTACTTGATACTCGACTGAAAAGTACTCCACTACAACACTGCTTAATAATGTTATAAACTCTGAGCAGTGTGCAAAGTTTGTGACTTGAAATTTTGAAAGTAAAAACATCAGAGAAACTGTGCTTGTCTGTATTTTTGGCTCATACTGCAACTGGTTAATTCTAATCTCGCTAAATTTAAGCTGATAGATTCAAGTATATGTTTTAGGCAAGAATTTTTCAAATGCTGGTTTTGTGTGAACCCTGCTTCCGTTATAATAGTTTATGAGGACATCTGTGAACAATTTGATATTTCAGTTACGTCAGTGGACGTCCGACTAACAGGTAGCCCCAGCGACAAAGAGGGCCAGGTCGAGGTGTTACATAACGGACAGTGGGGAACCATCTGCGTCACTGGGTTTGACATGCACGCCGCCAACGTCGTCTGCAAGCAACTTGGCTTCTACGGCGCTAGGTACATACCCTCAGATGGACGGTTCAGCGATGGAAGGAAGCCGGTTCTGTTGGACAAACTCCCGTGTCGCACCGGTTCCGAGGAGAGTGTCGCTAACTGTGTCCCTCTGGAGTGGTATCGACACGACTGGCATAACTGTAAACCAGAGGAGACGGCAGCCGTTGTTTGCTTCGGGTCAGTGATTGATAGTGGTACGTATTTCTGACCTGCAGGTTTCTAAATATTGCAGTTCATGTTATATCGACCTTATCTGTCAGAAATCATGTTTTTGTTTAAAGGGTGTGTACAACATTGGTAAGGTTGAACATATAAATGTTCACAGATTTGCACATAACTTACATGGTATAATGATGGTCATGGTGGAGATCTTCCCTTGAAATAGTTTTGTTTGAAATGCTATAGTTTTTAGGAAATGAGTAAAACTAGTGATAAAATCCGATGTTTAAAAACAGTGAAAATATGTAATGGGATTTTTCACAGTTTTCTCATGACTCCGAAGACCGATTTAGCTTAAACTTTTACAGGTTTGTTATTTCATGTATATGTTGGGTCACATCAAGTGTGGTTTTTATAACTTGATATGCAAAAAGTGGTTATCAAAAGAAAATATATTAAAATCTCAACAAATCAAGTCAAGGAAATCCTTCAGAAAACCAGATATTGGATACCTGCTGCTGCCTTTGGCATTGCTAATTGCACTGATCCGTACTACGACAAACTAATTATTAAAATGAAATTAAATCAATTTCGTTACAGAGCTGGACATAGTTATCCGTCTCAACAATGGCTCCCAGGTTTCCAACGGTAGGCTGGAGGTGTACCACCACAGCATTTGGGGGTCGGTCTGCGGTGCGGGGCTTACACAAAACGAGGCCCAAGTGGCTTGCCGTCAGCTTGGATACAAAGAGGGAAAAGCCGTCCAAGAGACGGGATTCTACGGGAGTGGCACCGGCGACATCAGCATGTGGGCCTTTTCTTGTGTTGGGACGGAGTTGCTGGTGCAGGACTGTGCCAAGATTGAGTGGTATGATGCCAGTAAGCATGTCTGTGACGAGAAGAAAACTGCCGGGGTAGTTTGCTCATCGGGAGGTGAGGAAGACACATTTCTACCACTTTAATAAGCCATTTGCGAGTTAGATTGGAATAATTGTCTGGTACAGTGACTTGCTTGATCACAAGTTACCGCTTAAATCTGAATTCTTCAGACTATCATGACAGTCGCTACGTCACATGATTCGGGGCAAGCTTTAGCGTAGTTACGTAAGATATGGCGAGTACACAATTTTAAATGAATGGGTATGGCACAATGGTACCAGAGTTTGCTCGTCTGGAGGTTGCTATACCATGTGACATAGTAACTGTCTCTATTGTCAAGGAGTTCAGATTTAAGTGTTAACTTGTGACTAAGCATTGTGCCAGACATTATTCAATAACCTGCAAATAGCTAAATTGTTAGTATTACATAAAGTTTGTAGTTTGGCTCCCCATTGGACAACGCATCATTTTCAAAATCCTTCATATAACCTACCAATCTGTCAATGGCTCATCTCCCCAGTACCTGCAGCAACTTATATCACCATACAATCCGGTGCGTCAATTACGGTCAAGTAATGCCCACTTGCTTGTGGTTCCATCTGCCAGGATGAAAGCTTACGGAGATAAAAGTTTTTTAGTTGCACCCCCCCACCTACATGTATGGAACAATTTGCCAACCTGACATTGCTTCTTTTCGATCACATCTCAAAACTTACCTTTTCAATCAGGCATATCATTAACTTTCCCGACGTCTCAGCACAGTGAATAGTTTTCTAGACACCAGCGCTATACAAACCTTAATATTATAATTATTATTATGAGACTCGTTATGATTTAGTTCTGCTGTACACCGGTGTATGATAAGCACTGCACACTCGATGCTAATCGAGTCCTGGGGACAAAAGTCCACAGGTACCTCAGGTGAGATGCAAACCCAACAAATTTTGCATTATAGAGTAGATCCATATTTTGCTGGATCACTGAGTTTTCCTTCTGACGAGAGGCCAGTTTAAACCCTATTACCAGCAGTGGGTACTGCAAACAAGTTAATTGATGTGAAGGCGACGTTTAAAAACCAGTGTTAAAGTCAAGACCACAAAGTCCGAGACTGAGACCAAGACCTCCCCTCAGAGACTGATACCGAGACCGGGACCTCAGTGTCCGAGACCGTTTCAATGTTTTTTTGTAAATGCTGAACCAATGCCTTTTCCTATTGTGTGGCCGGATTGTCTTAGTCCCTTAAGGGACTGCTCCCAAAGCAGCTGTGAAAAATGCAGTCACTGGTGATGTGGGCACCTGTTTGAAGGCGGCACCACACTCACAGACTGGGGCTAGCAATCAAGCCCATCCGAAACATGTTTGCCCAGAAAAATCATGACCAGTACGGCGTCTGTTTAATCGGCACCAAGCCGCTCTCTACAAGATGCTCTAGAGAGTGATTCAAATGGATGGGGGATGGTATATTTATGCACATAATGTAGACGGACAGATTTTCAGCCGTATGTAGGTGCCAGGCTGATTTATCAGTGCGGGGTTCAAATGTTGAGTGAGCTACATGTACCCACCACATAAGTGTAAAATCGTGTTCTCCTTATTTCCTCTTTACAGATTCTGAGACTAAATCAACCACATCGAAAAAGTCCCAGTACGCCATTATGCTGGCATTCCTCTTAGCTATCATGGCCCTCGTGTTCTCCGCCGTCGCCGGGTACTGCCTCTTTGTGAGGCGATCACGACGCACGGAAGCTGCAACGCAGATGAGGTATGCGGTCCTGGACAGGCAGGATAACTCCTCTGTCTATTGATGAGGCACACCCATTGTAAATAGATTTTGTTTGTAAAATTGCCGTCTGAAATTGCCTCGCTTTTGTAGAACAAACAAATTTAATTAAAATCACAATGCCTGGATATGAAGGGGTTTTTTTCTTTGAAGTGAGGTTGAAACAGCTGTGTCTAGGTGGGATGAGGTATGAGAAGTGGACTGGTGTGAGGTAGCAGTGTGCAAAGTTCACATTGAGCCTCATTTGCCTCTTTGAGGAGTTGCTTTATAAAGTCAGTGTGCCTCAGTAATGAGATATAAGAAGTGGAATGGGGTGGGGCAGCGGTGTGCAAACCTCACTTTTTTGTCATTAGCCTCCTTGAGGAGTTGCTTCATAAAGTCAGTGTGCCTCAGCAATGAGATATGAGAAGTGGAATGGGGTGGGGCAGCAGTTTCCAAACCTCACATTTTTTGCATTAGCCTTTTTGAGGGTTGCTTCATAAAGTCAGTGTGCCTCAGCAATGAGATATGAGAAGTGGAATGAGGTGTGGCAGCAGTTTCCAAACCTCACATTTTTTGCATTAGCCTTTTTGAGAGTTAGGGCCTACTTCATAAAGTCAGTGTGCCTCAGCAATGAGATATGAGAAGTGGAATGAGGTGGGGCAGCAGTTTGCAAACCTCACTTTTTTGCATTAGCCTCCTTGAGGAGTTGCTTCATAAAGTCAGTGTGCCTCAGCAATTGAGTAAGCCTCAGAGAGGTACAATTTATTGTTCATAAAATGTTACCAGGATTTGAGGATCATTCATTCCTTCTCCTCGTAGAGGCCTTTGACAAGACAGTTTATAAAAGGTACACCTCTGTGAGGTTTGAGTTTACTACATTCATCGCTTAAGAGGTAACGCTTTATAAGCTGGTGCACCTCTTCACAGCATTGCTATTATATGTAAAGTGAGCCTCAACAAGGTGAAGGAGATTTACAGAATGGACCCTTTGTGAAGGCGCAGACGCTAGGAGGGAACATGGTGAGGCACATCATTTATTTACTGCATTGGACCTTCTATGAAGACTTACATGAAGAGTGACTCAATCGGAGGAAAGACCACATGATGGGAGATGATCGACCTCACGATTGGGCTGCTCACTCACGAGGTACACCTCTGCAGGTAGTGAGTCTTAGCATTTAGTCGCCCGTGTGGTGAACCTTAAATATTATGAGCCTCCAGTGGGCTTCTATGGGGGTACATGTATGACACACAAAAAGTCTCACCCATTGTAGGTGGTGGACCTCCGAGTGGACTGATTTACAGGTGCGCCTCCTGGAGGCAATGGTGCCTCAAGCTGCTAACGTCAACCGCAGCTTGGTTTTCATTCTTAAAAACAACATCGAGTCAGGGTACTAACTAATTAATATTTTACACCTAAACCAGGGTCATAATATTTATTGGTCTTTTTGCATGCAACATTAGTCGTTTTGACTGTGATAACAATATTGATATGACAATCCCAGTGCTAAGCATGATTTGTGTATTTCTGCAGTACTGATTCCATCAAAATCTGGTTAAACCTTGTGGATGGATTTTAAATAATAATAATAATAACACTTGGTTCTTATAAAGCGCTTTATCACACCCAATGGGCGTATCAAAGCGCTCTGTTTTTTTACCTGCAAGATATGTGGAGCTACGTTTAGAAGTATGAGACCTATTCCTTAGCACTATGTGATGGTTAACAAGGTGCTGTGGCGCAATATGCTGCCAATCAGACCAGGAACACCTTCGGCTTTACATCCCACCTGAAGGACGCAGTAATAATTGTTGAAAAAAGGGGTTAATGGGTACCTGTGAGGGCAGAGATGGTTCTTGTGATTGATTTAGCTTATTGCGCTACATACTTGGCAGCACAGGCAAGGGAGCTGAGATGGTTTAAGGAATGAACTAAATGGCCCAGTGACCAGGGGTAATAATGTTGGAGCGCCATGATCGTCACTGAGTGAGGGATTTGAGCGCTATACAAGAAACCACTAAGTTTTTCTTAAGGACACAAGTGTCACGACCGGGACTCGAACCCACACTCTGCTGATCAGAAACACCAGAGCTTGAGTCCAGTGTTCTTATCCGCTCGGCCACGACACGCCACAGTTACATTACATTGATTTTGAAGGGTGTGGATTTGTTAGTGTTTTACCAAAGACGTTGCGACATTTAAACATGGATCAGACTTAAAGACACTGGACACTATTGGTAATTGTCAAAGACTAGTCTTCTCACTTGGTGTATCTCAACATATGCATAAAATAACAAACCTGTGAAAATTTGAGCTCAATTGGTCGTCGAAGTTGCGAGATAATAATGCAAGAAAAAACACCCTTGTCACACGAAGTTGTGTGCTTTCGGATGCTTGATTTCGAGACCTCAAAATCTAATTCCGAGGTCTCAAAATCAAATTTGTGGAAAATTACTTCTTTCTCGAAAACTACGTACTTCAGAGGGAGCCATTTCTCACAATGTTTTATACTATCAACAGCTCCCCGTTACTCGTTACCAAGTAAGATTTTATGCCAATAATTATTTTGAGTAATTACCAATAGTGTCCACTGCCTTTAAGAAGGGTTATTGTTTTTTAAACAAAAGGGCAACCCCACAGTTACATTACATTGATTTTTCAGACTTGTTTGGTTGAAATGGTGGCATTAATGTGGTGTTTCGTGGATGAGCAGTTTAGTGCATCAGACTCAAGTTCTGGGCTTATGAGGAACTGGAATTACCCCAAAGCATTGGTGTTGTTTTTTGGACCTCAAATCTTGACCAGACATAAATGGCACTTTTGAGGTCATTCTTGAACCGAGTTGTTTATTATGTAAATATGTTGGATTTGTTTTCTTACAGCGTACAAGATTGTTTTACCATGTGTTCTGAACTTTGAACAAAATTGTTTATTATATAACAAAAATTCTCAGTGGTTTTGTTAGGAGTATGCCAAAAACATGTTACAGTTCAACATGAAGTGTACAGGGTCATCGTAAGCATTTTGAAGCAAAGCTTATTCAAACGACTCAACTTTGAAAAATGAGTCCCTGAGTTGTATCTCATTTCTTTTGTGTAATTACTTCAAATATTTCTCTTTTAGTAAGGACATTTGTCCAGAATCCTGCTTCGGAGGTTGCTTCGGCGAGTGCTTCGGTGTTATTGTATTCATGCGTTTTAGCCAAACCGCTGTCAATATTAAAGTACTATATTCACTCTGTTTCAAGTGGTTTAAATATTCATGAGGCCGTCTTCTACAGGGGCCAGTTTCATTGGATCATTACAAAAGTCCAAAAAGAATGTTTTTCTCATGAAAAATGAGGTACCAACCAATGTTTCTGCGTTAAGAATATAGTGACTGGCTCTCCTGTCTGCCTGTTACTTTTAGAGTGGCAATATTTTCCCACTTAAATAAAACAGATTCTATAATTTTGCCATTAAAAAAATAGTTTGTGACAAACATGAGCTTATTATTTGTTTTTTACCCATACACTAGTGTGTGTAAGGCACATCTTAAAACATTTATTATACACGAGCTAAGCAAAAATAAGGAGGGAACCGGTCACAAAAAAGTATAGATTATATGGCATCTTGGCTGGTAATCTTTTGGTGGTAGTGAAGTTATATTTATTGAGCCCCTAGGCTGCACATTGAACAGAGTGAATTTAGCATCATGCCTGTTATTATTGGAGGGTTATCCTCTTTCCAGTACTTTGTACTTAAATATTGTTCATAAAGACACAGCTGAAGCTGTTTAAGACCGGCTGCTTTCCGCGTTTTGGCGCAGCAGCTCATGTACACCAATTTAAATTTACGACGCGCAATTCATATTATTAGTAAACAGCGTAATATGTGTGTACACGCGTGTATACACACACACACAACACGCACCGCAAAAAATTTTTTTTTTTTTTTTTTTTAAAATAAAAATTCGAAAAAAAAAAAAAAAAACAGTGTCATAATTGTGAATTGTGATATTATATTGCTATTAACTTTTTTCTGTAGTTCTATAGCATTGACCAATAATTTTGATTTTGTTGTGGCCAAATATTTGATTTCCCAAAGTTTTAAGTTTATTTCATTATTGCTACTGCTAGTCAGTACTTTGAGTGTCAGTCTGGCACCCTGCCTTTCCTTAATAGTTATTTAACAGAGTGTGACTTGTCTGTGCAAAGCCTTGGTAAGTCCTTTTGATATTTATACAAGTTTTAGCTTTCAGTATTATAAAGTATTTGATACAGTTTTTTTTATGTACACTTAGTTATTTTATATTTTTATTGCAAAGTGAGTGGAGTGTTTTTGACTTCTTGTCATTTTTTTGTATTGCATTTTATTGTTGCTCTCAAGACCGGTATTTGTTTTTGAGACTGGTCTAGGTCCCTGGCTTTGTCTTGGTCTCAACACCCTTTAGTTCGGTGTTGGTCTCTGACTGTTAATGGTATTGCCTCAAAATTGTACATAGAGCTGCTTAAGCACAAAAACTAGCTAAGCACAATAAAAATATGCTTACCAGAAAAAGGTTACCAGCCAAAATAGCATTCCACATGTACCATTTGTGATTGGTATCCTGCTTATTTTTGCTTAGCAGAAAATTTCTAAGCAAAATTGCTGCTTAAGCCTGAACTGAGCCTGAAAACAAATATTAAGTTATTTGTTTGTATCTGGGCAGTGATCTTCAGCCATTACACTGTAAATATCCACTAAGCTAGCAAATGAAAGGTAAGCAATAAGGTAGCATGAAATGCTATCCTTGAAGACGTTTTTGTGCCAATCTTTGAAGTGAAGTAATGCCATTGAAAATTGTACAGATTGTTGGATTCTCATCAACTATAACATTTATGAGGGAAAACTATTGTTATTCATTACTTTTCACTCTTGTCGAAATGCTAAACAATTGCACAATGGGCATTTTGGCTGGTTACCTTAATTTTGGAGAGCACAATTTTATTGTGCTTAGCTAATTGTTGTGCTTTAAGCAGCTCTATGAAATTGAAACATGGTCTATGCTTGCTTTTGCTTTCTTTAAAAACAACATTTTGTTGAAATTACCAACCTGTCGGACTCGCAGCTTTATATTGTGTTGTAATCTTGGCGAGAAGTATTGATGATTGTATTCATTTGTTGTATTCATTGTTGCGTTTTAGGCAAGAAGACGCCCTTTTTGTCCAAAATGTGGATTATTAACAATTTTAGTGATAATGTGTTCATGTACTGTATTCAGTGTAATGTTGTAGGAAACATTTTTTCAAAATATGAAAAACAATTCACAAATTATATTCGTTAACTGGAAGCTCATTAAGTTTACTTCCTTTTAATTGGTATTTTGATAACCACCACTTCTTCAAGCTGGATACAAATGTACTTGAGTGGTGCACAAAATAGCGATAATGTATTCACAAGTTGTATTCATAAACTGTTCTGGAGACTATTTATACATATCACCATCAGCGTCAAGGAGATTTACATAAAAACTTGACTGTTCAGTTATTTTTGTATGACCAATAGTCTATTTTTAACTGAAACTTTATGCTTCTGATTGCAAAGTATGCTACAAATCTAATTTCACATTAGTCCGATTCACTGGACCCAACAACCTTTTTTTTTTAACACCGTTCAAAACCCCAAAACAGGGGGTGACAAAAAGAAATGCTCCAAAATCCATCAAAGGCCTCTATAATATACTTAAAACTCACCTGAGTTACGCAGATGTTGCCAGTTAATGTGGTGGTACGATTGTATCAGATACGTTTAAAAAAAAAGTTCTAAATATTCTGTTAAAATCTTAACTGATGTCCAAAATGAACCACACTTGACTTCTAGGGATTGACGCAGTCTGCAGATTGAGCTCTCAGATTTTTCAAAATCTTGTGCAAATCCGTAGAAGTCAAGTGCAGTCCATGTTGGAAATCAGCTCAGATTTTTGTCGAAAATTTCCTTTTTAAAAATGTATCCGACATAATCATCATATATTACTGGCAACATCTCCTGCGTACCTCGGATGAGTTTTATTATGTACATTATAATGGTCTTCAATGGATCGTTTTTTGTCACTCCCTGTTTTGGGGTTTTGAATTATGTAGGGCATTTGTACACAGGTACCAAACAAACACATGAGCATTCACTCATACCTCTAAATATGCCAGATAATGTCCAACGTTGTTGGGTCCAGTAACTCGGACTAATTTCACATGTAGTTTATAGGACTTGTGATTGCTGAAATAGATGTCAATTTTATAAAAGGTAAAATAAGTTTTTCATTAAAGTAAACTTTATTCAAGATCTGTTGTGATTTAACAGAGTTGTTGTCAAGCTTGCTATGATTCATAAATGTTTTACTCGATGCTTTGGACTCCCAACTGGCCTCTCATTCTCAAGCAAATGTAATTGTGCTTCCACCATCTTTGTCATGATTCCTGTAGGCAACAGCAATGATGCATACTGATTCTCATTTTGTCAAAAAGGGACCGTACTATTTTGCCTCTTCAAGGGTCTGTATACGTTTGGTAATGACTCTGAAAATTAATGGCAATAAAAACTTACTTGGTAAGAAGTACAGCAGCTTTGAATAGTATAATGCATTTTGAGAAACTTTTCACTTTGAAGTACTGCGGTTATGGAAAAAGATATCAGTTTTTATCCCCCAAAATTTGAATCTGAGAATCTTTACTGCGGTAATGTTTATCAGATTGTTGTGTATTCCAATTGCATAACCGCTCCAGATTTTCAGCCATATCTCAAAAACGCTACCACCTTTTGAAATTTTCACAGGTTAGTCTTATGGTATATATTTACAACTATATAGGATTGAAACAAACAGTGGGTTCCAATTACCAAACGTACACAATCCCTTTAATGGGAGGGTCATATACTTTAACAATGACCCCCACAAAATTGTGTAACTTCTATCCGAAATCTTACATGGTAGTAAGCATCCTGCAAAATTATTTTGTCTGAAATGCCCCCGTTGATTAGAAATCAATAAAAAAAATTGAATCTGATTAGAGATTCATGCATGAATGATTTCTAAGATTTCTGAGGTTTGGTGACCGTTTGCGAATGTTGTGGACAGAGATGCGGTTGGTACCGCTGTCACCTCACTGAACGTGGATGGAAATACCTTGACAGTTTTTTGCTTCTTTTCTCAGAAGACATTGTATTCAGCTGAAACTTTCACATAATTCTTTATAATTTTGCCTATAAATAAGCATTCATTGACAAAAACCAACTTATGACCCTACCGTTAAGATTTGGCCTGGTGTATTTGAGTGAAAGAAAACCAAAGTTTCTGAACCGTGATCATAACACAGGCCAAGATGCAAAGGCAGTGAATAAAGATGTGGTAAAGCTAAACGTATTGACCCAATTCACCAAACGTCATCACATGATAAGAAGCGCACCAAATCTTTACATGCATTTTGACTCCCCACATGGCAGACCATGGGCAGACAGTAGCTGCATATGCCGTCAGTGCAAGCAGGCATAATATTCTTCCTACTTTTTCTGATTTGTTTGCCCTTGGAAAAATTTGAAAAATTGTGATTAAAGGCACTAAACACGTTTGGAAATTGTCAAAGACCAGTGTTCTCACTTGGTGTATCCCAACATATGCATAAAATAACAAGCCTATGAAAATTTGGGCTCAATTTGGTCATCGAAGTTGCAAGAAAATGATGAAAGAAAAAACACCCTTGTTGTACAAATTTGTGTGCTTTCAGATAGGAATAAAAACTTCTTGCAAGAAGTTTTTATTATTTTAGTGAGAAATTACCTCTTTCTCAACGTTACTTCAGAGGGAGTTGTTTTATACTATCAACAGCTCTCCGTTGCTTGTTACCAAGTAAGTTTTTATGCTAATATTTGTTTTGAGTCATTACCAAACAGGTACGATACCTTTAGATAGCCGGAAAGGTCTTTTAGAGCCTACACCATGTGTACATGTAGGTCAGTCCTTGTACTCGATAAAATATTCCTACTTTTTTCCCCAAGGACCAAATATCATGGCCTGGCAAAGGATCAATACCATTGAAAAACATAATTAAACTTCATAAAGTCTTTATCAGCTGGAATCACTGCTGCTGCTCGTGCTGTCCCCGCTTGCATCGTAGTCATACTCTGATGCTGGCTGTCTCCTATGACCTTTATGGCTTGACTTTGACCTTGATGGCGACCTGTGTTGACCTTTGTGCCTCACTTTGCTGTCTTTGTCTTTGCTTTTCTTTTTCTTCTTTGACTTGTGCTGAATTTTTTTAAAGTCAACAAATAACAGGAGAGTAATTAATTTGATAACAAATTTCTGGACTTAAAGGGTCTTAATTTAAAGTTGCAATTGGACTTATGGACAAGCAAGTAACATTTCGTTAAAACCCAGAAACCCAACAATTTGACTTACCTTTTTATCTTTGCTTCGTTTATGTTTGCCTGTACTCTGCCTGTCATGTTTTTTTCTACGCTTTTCCTTATGGTGAGTCTTGGCTTTAACCCCGTTTATGTCCCTTTGTGAACTGGCTGGTTCCTGTTGACTGTTGTGACCTCTGACCTGTTGTGTTTGGTCGGACGAGGGAGGGGGAAGACGAGGACCATAGTAGCCATCTGATTCTGAACCAGAGCTCGCAGTGGAGTGCAACACTTCAGGCTGTCTATTCCCAGCAGCTTGAGGGGAGCTTGTGGCTGTTCCAAGAGTAAGGTGTTGGTTTGCCAATGACATCCCAGTGGGTTGTGATGTTGTGCTGCATGTTTCATCTATGGGAAAAAATTCAAGACTCGGTTTGATCTCTCAACAATAAAAGCACCTTATGAGTGTGGACATGGAATGCCAAAACATTGAACCTTGTGATGATTTTTTCAGTGTCTGAAGATAATTGCTGGAATGTTGGTCGTTATTTTCTGAAGTTCCTTACTGGTGTTGTCTCTTATCCTACATTCTGTAAGGCTTGTTGGTGGCAACTGTCAGTGATGCCCCCATATTCTGTGTGGGTCATATTTCTTACCATTTGGCCTTTGCCCTTGCTGTTCCTTGGCTACCCCTTCCTCTTCACCCTCATCGTTACTTTCATCCTCTTCACTTGAACTTGCGAAGATGGCTTTGAATAAGTCCATTGGAGGTCGGTTTTCACTGCCTGGATCCTCAAGGGGCTATTAATAAAGAAAGATTTATCACAAACTAGAATTAACACTTACTTGATCATTTATTTTGAAATTTTGTTTGTAATAATTTTGTTTATAGGTCTGCAACACATGTTGAGCATTATCGATAACAAAATTGTGCGGTACCCGCTGCAAAAATTTAGACTTCGAACTACCTCTAGCTACCAGGCAAATTTCGGTGGTCTAGTGGCAAGACAGCTGCTCTAGAATTGGCAAAGGTTATGGGTTTTAATCCCACCCGTGAAATTTGCCTGTGGCTATTTTTCACAGGACTCGGGGAAAGTACTGAGTATACAGTGCTTTACAGTACACACATCGGTGTATGGGTAAAAATCAAATAATATTCTTTATCCCCAATGCAAATTTAACACCTAATATCAATAGAGTTGTAACACCACTTGCTATTTTCAGAGCCTCCACAAATCACACAAAAAGAAGAAGGCAAGTTTCGAGTTTTACTTCATTCATTTTCTTAATTTCAAGATAGATGTACAATTTGCTTGAGACAATTTTCTCAAGTTGTCAAAACATTTGCTTCTGGACAAACCATCTTACCTGAAGAGTGAGCATCTTACTTTGGTCCTCTGAACCCTTGGCAACCGGGTTGATTGACACATCTCCACCTTCAGACACTCCCACATTTGCAAGAAGGGCGGGTGACCCAACCCTTTCCACTCCCTTGTCAGGAGCTGCTCGGGGTTGAGCTGGTTCTGCACTTGGCATGGTGAGGAAATTGAAGATGGAAAACTTGTCTTTTTTCACCTTGGTCAAACCGACAGTGGTGGAGCTGAAGTGTCAAGATACACATAGCAATGTTAACCCGAAAGATTTGTTTAT
Organism: Plazaster borealis; assembly: GCA_021014325.1. Taxonomy (NCBI): domain Eukaryota; kingdom Metazoa; phylum Echinodermata; class Asteroidea; order Forcipulatida; family Labidiasteridae; genus Plazaster; species Plazaster borealis. The sequence goes on along the minus strand of CM037460.1, from coordinate 9,350,654 downwards.
GAAAACACTCTGAAAACCCAAGATAAACTAACATAAAAACTTATACTTCGAAATTTTCTTTTTCTCAGTTCTGATGTGAAAAATATTTCAAACATGCTTTCTTTCAGTGATCTTACAAGTTATAAATCATGCAAACCAAAAAAAAATGACTTTGATCAACAAGATACACAGAAATCTAAAAAAAATGACAAGTCCAGCACATAAGTTTTAAATATTCATATATTCATTGGAAATGCAAATTGGTCTTACCCGGGGTAAGGGTGAGGTATATTGAAGCGTTTACAGAGGAGGTTGTCTGGATGCCACTCCAGGGAGTCTCGAGTCAGTTTACCAAACATCTTCATCTCTGCTGCTTTGGCCTGCTCGGATTTATCTCCCTGTGGAAGAAAAGAAAAGAATACTGACATTGTCACCAGAACTACCCCAACTGGGGTATACTCCTACTCTGACATGTCTGATTAGAACCCTCTTTACCACAAGGGATATCAACGTCTTAGATTAGGACAATCTTAAGTGAAGACAGCCAAACTATCGTAGTTGATATATACATGTGCAATCAGGAGGACCTCTGGTATCTTATAACATCTTCCCCAGTTTCTTGGACAAGACATCCATGGCATCTTACCTCCAAAAAACAAAAATAAGGGACAGACTGCCATAGTCTGGCTGTGGTTCAGTCGTTGTGATTTTCTATTGTGGTTTGTCATGGCCCCTGGCTCAAGCTTTTGTGTTTTGATCAGCAGAGTGTGGGTTCGAGTCCCGGTCATGGCACTTGTGTCATTAAGCAAGTTGCTTTACCATAATTGCTTTGTTCTTCGGATGGGACATTAAGCCGTAGGTTCAGTGTACTAGGATTGCTAGTACATTTGCATTTAATATATCATAGGTCCTTTTGGTGGGTAAGCAGTTTGCAACAGCTAATTCTTATTTTCTCTTTTCATTATGTAGGGAACCCAAGTGCGCCCTCGGTGTTCAAATGTCTGATCCAATTTTGTGATTAGCATAATTTATAATAAAAAGTTAAGTTTGGGGTTGCGACCTTTGGGCTTTCTCTCTTTTGCCGTTTCAGCTTTGAGCAAGAGAGAGCACATTTTATTCTGCTGTCAGCATTTCTCTCTATTTTGTAGGGAGCATGGCTCTGGCCATGCTCCAAATGCTATTCAGTAGGGAGGGATAGGATCACAGAGTTATCTGTGAGTCTTGTTCTGTATTTAAATCATCATTTTATTCCAGAAATATTATTATTTTTAGTGTTGATAGAATCGGGTAATGTAAACTTATAATGTGTGTGGCCAGCTTCGTGTTTTTTTTTACCTTTTGGCCCTTCACACAAAAGACTTTGCTGGGCATTGTGTATTTTTGTATTGGAGGATTAAAACCAGCACATGAGATTATATTTTTGACGTCATATGGATTTTGCTTTTGTTTTTGTTCTGGTGAATGCTCGTCCTTTTTAAATAGAGGACCGGCCTCCTTCCCATGTCTCTACAATTATGCATACATGGACAGAACATATTACGCACCCCTTCTTCAGCCTGTACATCCACTTTGTCATCATTGTCGTTGCTCTTGGCAGTGACGAATCTGGTTGCCATGAGACCAGACAGTGGGCGATAGAGGGAAGCAGCTCGATTAAACTCCTCCGTTTCTTTCTGTCGTTCCCACTCCGTCAGACTTTCATCGTCCTTGTCCGAAACTATTCAGAAATTGGTGCCAAGAGTCGGTTTAGTCACAGGAAAATCCAACACGTGATTTAAAATGAATTCAATTTGGATGATTTCGGTGAAGGCAACCGCAAGCTGAACATTTCCAAAGTTTGCAAATAAGGAGACAATTTGAGGCTTACTCTGAATGAGGCATTAAACATCTCTTGGAGGACAGCAACAAGTCATGATGCTATCCGTATTTGTTATCATCGTGGTCAAGTGGTTAGACTGCAGGAATTGCAATCACAAGGTTGTGGGTTCAAATCCGGCAAAGCTAACCACTGATTTCACAATGACTAGAACAAGTATTGTTATCTGCAGTACAGGTAGTTACTGAATGGTTTGTGCAATTCATAATCCTAGACATTAAACCAATATTTCAATGAGAGAGATTGGCTGTTGTCAGCTTGATGTTTATATCCCCTTGTGGGAGCTTTGCCGAGTTCCCTGTTGGGAAGATCATCTAAACAAACAAACAAACAAACAAACAAACAAACAAAAATATACATGTAATACCCATGAAATATACTTGTATTATATTGCATGTTTCAACATTGTTTTGTATTATATTTTTCAACACTTTCAATTTTAGGATTATCAAATGATAACTTGATTCCCTTGGCAGTTTCTCAGACACTTACCTTTCCCATCTCTCTTCCTGGCAAGGAATTTGTCGTACCTCGCCTGTTTTGCAGGGTTACTGGCAAAGGGTTGGAAGGCACCTCCTAGTGTCAAGCAATGTAGGGGGTCACTTGCTGTAGGGACAGTGGGGGCAGACGTTGGTGGCTGGCTGAACCCTCTATGCGGTAGTCTGGAAGATTGACCTTCCTCTTGAGGGGGAACTTTGGGTTGGGTAGGGACGTTACTTTTTAACTTTTGCCGATCTTCAGGCGACAGAAAGTCAAAAACAGATGACGGTCCTGTAAAAGAAAGTCTTGACAATTAAATGGAGCTGAAGGGAAAGCAAATAGCAAGAACAGTTAACTGAAATTCTTGTTCCTTTTGAAATGTCATTGGGGAATATGAGAGTTCCCAACTCCTTAAAGGTAACATCTATTGTTCCTATTTGGTCCAAAGTCTGTTCCCTACTGGAACAGATTACAAGCTCCAGACTAAATCTGTTGCATGGTGGACTTTTATGACAGCTTCTGGCAGATGATTCCACTCTTCCTCTGGGAGAAGTCCAAAAGGAGCATTCCATCATTCCAAAGGTTTTCAGTCGCTCCTCAAACAAAATGGAGAGGATCTAAAACACCACAACTCAAACTTCCCTCCTTGAGTTACCAACGATGGTAAAGGATTCTGCAAACCCCATTAAAGGGAGTGTGTATGAAACACATCCTTTCTTACCAGGTAGCTGTTCTTCACCAAGCATCACGCCCCTCTGTGTTGCGCTCAGCGTGAATCGACTACTTTGAAAGTCTGCAGTCGGCGGTTTGTTCTCCTTGGACGAAGCCTTCGTGACATGGAAAGGGCGGAAATCTCTTGGAAGAACGGGAGGAGGGTACACCTTGATGAAGGAACAGCAAGAATCACTTTAGAAAAAGCAGTTGCTTCAAATTCAACGGAGACCATACATACAAAGCGACTTGGCCCAATATTATGTAAATTGTATGGGGGGTCAAGACTATTCCAACCCTGCAGGTAATTAGGCCAGTAAAGTGGTAAGTGAAATCTGCAACGAACTGCTCTGAAACTGTAAACCTCTGGTGTTTCTGATCAGCAGAGTGTGGGTTCGAGTCCCATGACACTTGTGTCCTTGAGTAAGATACTTTGCCATAATTGCTTTGTCCGTCGGATGGGACATTCGGCCTTGTACTTGGATTGGTAGTGCACATAAAAGAACCCACTTTTCGTGGAACAGTAGGGGTTAACCCTGGTGTTTCTGGTTCACAAAGTAAGCACCCTTGTTTACAGGTTTTTCTCAGGCCGCCTTGCGAGCTACAGTGATTACCTTCACTTATGAGGCATCCTTAGTTTCATTGCCAGAAGTATATAACAATAATTGTCAAGTTTCCCACTATATTTAAAGGGATAATACTTCAATTTCTATCCACACGCTTTCAATAAACAAAATTTTCAGTGAAATTAACGACAAACAGTTCATATTGTGCACATGAATTACGGCAATCAAAACATGCAACGGTGATTCTAGGTGTCTTCAAAAACTCTTTTTTCAATTTTGACAGAATTTCCAGACGGAAATATTTCTCTGGCTGATTGGTACTGGTATAGCTGTTTTCAGCTGTAAACATACCGTATTCGCATTTCTCCTTTCTGCCGAGGCTTTGAAGTTTTCCAACACTCCTGCTCCTCCTACACGTGAAAACAGATGTAAATATCAAATTTTTTGGATACAGTATGCCAATGAGAACAACAACTTCTAAAAGCACAAACAGTTAGCCTTCTACTCCTGCGATGCTTCAGGGCCATAATGTTAACCAGAGGGGGTATCTGGGTCCCAGACACTGGGTATATTTTTGAGAACCTGTTTTTGAGTTTGGCCACCCTTTTTTAACCCTTTGGAGACCACAGCGGCCACAAACGGCTGCAAGATCTGATCTACTTCCACTCAACTAAAAAGGTCATGACCTGAATTGACATTGCCAGTGTTTGTCATGTTAACATAGAAACAAAACAAAATTTCTAATTTACAGTATTTTTTAAGACACTTTTCCCAAGAAAAAAAATCAACAACAAAACCATGTCTGGGCGTTTAGTGATGATTATACAGAAATGAATGGTCTCTTTAGGGTTAATATCTCATTTACACTTGTATGTTTATGTGGGAGTGTCGTGGCCGAGCGGTAAAGTGCACTGGACTCAAGTTCTGGTGACATAATCATCTGGGTGTGGGTTCAAATCTCAGTCAAGACACTTAACTATACTTACTTCTCTTCACCCAGGTGTAAATGTGTACCTGTGATGGCAGAGATAGTTCTTATGATTGATTTAGCTTAGTACACTACATACCCGGCAGCACAGGCTGTATACTCCCCAGGGAGCTGAGATGGTTCAAGGAATGAAATAAATGGCCAGTGTCGGGGTGATAGTGTTCATGTGCCATGAGCATCAACATTGGCAGACACCAGCACTATATTAATGTAATAACTTATTAATATTCTTATTTTTATAAGTATTGCACATGTAAGTGTGCAATTTAGATGCACTTTTCCCCAATAAACAGCATATTCTGACATCCTACTACCGAATTCCGGCTGAAAACCCCACTCCAGACCTCTCTTTCTTTATACCTTTATGCCTGTCAGGGGGTGCTGTCCAGCCATACTTGCTTCCCCCGGGCGCCTCCCCTCCAAGAACGCGATCGTAGTTGGCCAAACTATCCGAGGAATAAATCTCATCATCGGCTGCTTCAAAGGCTCCGATGCCGAAGGCCTTGTAAAATGAATTTTAAAAAATCATGTAATTTCTTTAAATATGTAGTTCTTGTAATTGCCATATGTACAAATTGGCCATTATGATCTGTGATTTTCATCAAATCTCAAACTCAAACTCAAATCAATATTACTTGTTTTTATTCCACGACAAGAAATGTATACGACAAGATACAAAGCAAAGAGTTCATTTGTTAACAACACATGAACAAAATTATAATTGCCCAAACAAAAATTGAAAGCGAAGTCTCTCTGATAGTTATATAAGTAAGGGTATCCAGGCCTGAAGTTTTACGCTTCACCAAGGCCATTTTACATGATAAACAAATTACACTGGTTCAAACATCATAATGCTTCTGATAATATTTTGAAGGGGCACCAAGGCCGAAACCAGATTAACAGAGGCAGTGACTTCCATGTTCATGGGCATCTACAAGAGCTAGCAGGTATGTCGATGGGGTCTTACAAAACAACTTGTTGGCAGCTGTTGCAAACCATTGTTACCCACCTGTCCCGAGATCCCACGCTGTCCACCGCGACTCTTCACAGGCTCCTCGAATAGCGAAACATGACGCCCCATACCAGCCAGTGCAGGGTCTAAACCCCTGTACCCGACGCCGTGGTGGTCATCTTTGGGCATCATAGCAATCTCATCGACATCAGCAGGAGCAAAGAGCAATCCTTGGTAGAAATTGCTATCCTCTCCATCACTGCCGTCACTCTCTGGTGCTCCTGCATCAGTGTCTGGAAAGATATTTCACAAATCATACCAGACTTGGTGGATCAAGTCAGTGAAGTGGACTAAAAGATGCACTTGTCCAACCTCATTCCCAGGGGTTATCAATCTCGACAAGCCATTTTTCCCCAGCACACGCTGCTCGCTCATAACCCCTAATTAAAATGTGCCATTGGCAATGTATGGCCACTCTAGGCGTGCGCTCAAGTATGTAGCCCGCAAAAGAGGCATCAAGTCATAGAGCAGCTGTCCCCTCTCCTTCTTGCGACATGTCTAACTGTATGCAGTTTAGGGTGACTGTGTAAAAACATGAATAATTTTTTTTGCAATTGCTTCAAAATACTTGCATTTGGACCTGCAAGTACTACGAGCCCTACAAGCGCCACACAAGCGTGTGCGCAAAGCAGTCACTTTTGGGCCAATCAGCATTGTTTTTCAGCACATTCCGACCAGGGTTTAGTGATGAGAGGTATCGATACGGCACGCTGCCCATGGTAGCGAGGCTGGTACTTGTCATCACTTTGTGACTTGTCTATGGGCAATTCCATGGTACTCATGTTACACTGAACACAGGTATCAGTAATTTGGTTTTCTGAACAACTTTCTAGACTTGCTATGCTGGCAATTTTGTTGTTATTAGTACAATGTTCAAAATACGTGGTGTATTGTTGCAGAGTGGTCTAGAGCATCAGTCCCATGTTCTTATGGGACATTAAGCTGTAGGTCCCATGTACTAGGTTTGGTAGTGCACGTAAAAGAACCCAGAACACTTATCGTGGAAGAGTAGGGGTTTAACCCCGGTGTTTCTGATTCACATAACAAGCACCCTTATTTACAGGTTTCCTCAGCCTTGCGAGCTACGGTGATTAAGTTCACTTACGAGGCATCCTTGGTTTCATTACCAGAAATATATAAATGATAACAATAAAAACATCTGACTCAATACTCACCAATGAGGGCGCTTTTCTTCTTCCTTCTCCTGACCTTTGCCCCTATGCCTTGACCATGCCTCCATCCCATCTTTCGCAAGAGCCTGGCCCCCATGGAATCACTACAGAGGAAAAATGAAAATACAAAGAAACAGTTCAATTTTTTGTTTAAGTTTTCCCGAAAGGTACTTAGCACCTTTATACTGACTATGTAATAAAACTTGTACTTCCATCTGGCCAATGACATCTCAATATTATGTTGCTATGTTTTCACACTGCTGCTCCCCGTAGCAAAGAAATATGCAATTTTGTATCGTTTTGAAATGAAGGTCTGACCAATTTTTGAACATGTGAGTTTTAAAACTGTCACCATTTGCTCTTGTTTTTCTCGGCAGTCAAGGTCGCAAAAGTGTAAACAGGTCGGTAGGATATTTCATATTCAATCCTACCTCACAAATCTACATTTTCTTGAAAAATACAACAATTACCAATGATGTAGTTTCCCTTTAATTTAACACAAAAACACTCAATTCCTAACAATCATTTCGGCAGAAAGTCTTACAAAGAACCTGCAATTTGGTTCCGTTTTCCTAAAACACACCACTTACTTGCTTGGAACAATCAAATCTTGTAATGGGGATTCCCCGGGTATGACGCTTGGGCCGCTGTCCTGTGCTGGACGTTTCCGTTGCGTCTCCTCATTGGTGAACTTACCCGTAGTCACAACCTTCCGTGGAGCAATTCCAAAATCACCCAAGTCCTTGACAACAAAAAACATGATAATATGAGGCATATAATTGTTGCTTTTGAAGTTTCACCTGACTAGCTCTGCCAGCCAGGCTCATAATGGATGATACCCATGGCTACATCCTTACGGACTGTGAAGGGGGTAACCCTGTTTCAGCCCCATGAGTAGGTGGCAACATGCCCCTGGTGGCAGTTGATTTGGGTCGATAGCCCAAATCAGGTAAGTGTAGCCCTCATCTTAAAAGTAGCCCTGTGATGTAAGGTGATATCTCATAAAAAACAATAAATGTATACAAATCTGTTAGCCTCTTTTCAAGAAGTTAAAGATGAAGAACAAGCTAAAGGCAACTTTCCCTGAAAAACTGGGTGAATCAAATTTACCACTTCAAGAACTAGCTCCGACAGGTTTCCAGACTAGTGGAATTCGACTAAATGTTATTTATCTGAAATGCATTCAGTCTGTTTACCATACCTCATCATCCATAAAGTCTTCTGCTCTCTGATTGGATACTCCCTCTGACCTCTGACCCCTGGACGACTTAAAGATAGATGGTTCCCATCCTTAGAAGGGGAGAGTAAGAAAACAAATAGCAATAACATTTGAATTTCATCTTTTACAAGTTTCCACTAATTTGTGAAAAGACAAAGAAGTTTGGTGGCTGAGTGACCCGTAAAGTAATAGTGTTTCTCCATGTTTATTGCAACTCCAGAATGGTGGTCCCAAGACCTCTTACGTGTCTATACTACGAGGGGGAAAGTAGTCGCTAAGTACATATCACAACAACCCGGTGCTCTGTAGCTGTGTTCTATGTGTTTGAATCCCAGCTAGGCCAGTTCAGCAAGACGGTTAACCATAATTTTGTTGCGTCAGTGCAAAAATGTTGAATCTCGATTTTGAAACAATGTCAAATCTCGCACGAAAATGCTCCGTCATATCTCGTCACGTACTTGTTTTGTGTGTACATCCGGGATATTTTAAGCGAGATACAAGGTTTTTACAACTTAAAACTCGTGCCTAACGTAAAATGCTATTTTAGGAGATACAATGATTTTGTATTGACACAACGATTTGTTCTATTGTTTGGATCGTACATAAAAGTTAGATCCCTGGTTTCATCGTAGGAAATCTAATAATTTAATAAGAACTTAACTACAAAAAACATCTTGTCTCTAATCATCTAGAGTAGCTTCTTCCCTTTCCACCCAAGGTTTTTGCCAGGATTTGGTAAAAAGGTGTCAAAATTTGCTGGAAATTTAAAAACTGGGAGTCCAAATTGTTCACTTACAATACATTTACGTAACTGACAAATAAAACAGAGTGTCCAGATTTAAAACAGGGTGCCAAAAAGACACCCAGACACACCTCTGGCTAACACTATGGTATGTTTCCACCGTTCACCTCTATGAGTTTCTAATTATGATTTTCCTTCCTGTTCCGTCCCCTGTCAGTCCTGTACAACTGTTGTAAATTAAGTTCTGCTAAGAAGTCCAGTTTCTTGTTTTATAACTTTAGGCATTTCTATACAAGACTTGGTCTTTTAAATATGTCTCTATAATTGCATCTGCTTCATATTATAATTATTATTCTTGTAGTTCCTATACATCTTTGTTCAATTGAAAAGTAAAGTAAAGTCTTTCCCGAGCCAATGTGGCTCATCAGGCCGGTGTTTATACCCGGTTTCCTTGGCATTAAAGGACTGAGAATATTTCATTTCCCCCTGGACAGGATGCCAGTCCATCGCAGGTTACTCCCAAGCTCTTGCCGGTACCCATTTGTACTCCTGGGTGGAGAGAAGCGATTATGATAAAGTGCCTTGCTTAAGGACACACGTGTCATGACCGGGACTCAAACCCAAACTCTGCTGATCAGAAACACCAGAGCTTGAGTGCGGTGCTCTTAACTGCTCGGCCACGACACGCCAATTTGTTCAATTGACCTTCTCTATAATTACTTGTGTACATTTTGCAATGGAAAATGTTGAGTTTAACTGAATTGAACTGAACTGAATAGTAACTGTACACCATCATCAAATAACTCTTAAAATAGGTTACTTTTGTTTGTCTGGGTTTTTTTTGTGTTTTACCTTTCTTGGAACCGACTGAGTTGAAGTAGCCGGCTGAAAAGCCACCTGTGAAAGCGCCATGGAATCTCCGGCGTCCTTGCTGGTCGGTAACCACCTGTTCTTCAAGGAGGACTGGTTTGCGTCGAGCTGCGTCTGAAGACGGATAATTCTTTATTTTAAGAATCTTGTGCAAGTTACATATAAATTAAACCAATGTTGTGTTGTGCCAGTAATTTCACATAAGAACTTAAGACCGTGTCTTGACTGGTCAAGACCAAATCTGTTCTATCATGTCTATATAAAATAGTAAAAGTATTTTCTTGTCTTCGCTTTCTATTCAGTGCTTTTAAATTAATAAAAGGCATTGACGGGTGATGTAATTCCTATAATACTAACTACTTGTACTAGCCCTCATAAACCCTTATATATTAGTGGACAGGGTTTTTGAATGATAAGCCAATCCACTCACTGTCACACTGGACTTCCTCTGGTTATCCAAGGATTTGGAGGTGAACCTTGCCAATGTTTACGTTGTGAGCGAGATTTAGGGATGCCGGTAATTAATAAAATTGATGTTTGTTAAGCTGATTAGTTGGTTGACTCATGCATATAGAGGAAGAAAGTTGTTTACTTCGGTGGTCGGTCAGCATGGTCAGATGTTGCCCCATTAATAGTGCCAATACTCTGGACTTCCTCCGATCCTTGGCCCTACGCGCGCCCATGTACCTCCAGGAGGTGAAATTATTTTTCGAATAGAAACTCACGTTTTTATGCCGAGATTTTTTCCCCAGTTGTCACTTATTGTAGCTCATTTGTGGACAGCACATTAAGACGAAAAAGAGCGCGCTCGTTTTGGTGTAATTTATTAAGAAAATGGAGGCGTTACTGACACGGTTTGACTTCCCGGCATCCGTGATGTTTGCTAATAATGCGCTAGTCTTGGTGCACGACGTTTCTCGTTTACCTTTCACGCACAGCGCGGCCGACGACCCGCTCATTCAACTCGCCAATAGGGCGCGGGGCTGTTCGTGGGGTAAGTCATGTGTTCGTGTTAATGTGCTGTCCACAAATGAGCTACAATAAGTGACAACTGGGGAAAAAATCTCGGCATAAAAACGTGAGTTTCTATTCAAAAAATAATTTCACCTCCTGGAGGTACATGGGCGTAGGGCCAAGGATCGGAGGAAGTCCAGAGTATTGGCACTATTAATGGGGCTAGGTCAGGTGGTGTTAAGACAGTTTTTGACAATCTGGATGTCATGGATGTTGATGCGATTCAACAATGGCCAATTAAATCCATTATTAATACGGTGACTGCTCTATATTCCGACACCCCTATATTCCGACACCCCTATGTTCCGACAACCCCCTCATGATTTACATAGGGTTAGGGTTAGGGTTAGGGTTAGGGTTAGGGTTAGGAATAGGAAAATACACTAGCGTTGTCGGAACATAGGGGTGTCGGAACATAGGGGTGTCGGAACATAGGGGTGTAACCATTAATACTTAACATTATTAGATAAAGCTCTGACCGCAAGAATAATCATAGAAACAATACAGGTTTTACCCTGGAGGAGGCTCTGCTCTGGTAATTGGTATAACAAATTTCTGTATAAGAAGTTACAATGCATGCAGTTGTACTGAAAAGGTAATACCGTTATTGGTCAATACGATTTAACACGTGAGCAGAATTTAAACTTTTGTTTACCGTCGTCGATCGGCTCAAGCGAAGTACCGTAAGCGACCAAATCATCTTCATCAGAATCATCTGCCATTACTTATTAGTTGGAATCGTTTACAGTTGAGGTAAAACAATAGATCTTGCACTAGAGCGAAGACAACAATTTGGACGAAGAAAATAGACAGCTGCCAGGTGCCGTGCCTCAGCCGAGCATCTGTAAATAGACCAATTGCGAATAACTTACGAATCTTGCCCGATCCCGAATAAAGATATCGGTAGACTAGCCAAAAAGGAGCGGCCGTTTGTTCCGAACTTCTTCTTCTTCTTTTCTACGAACGAAGCGAGAGAGAAAGATTAAAGGAACGTTACAGAACTGGTAATTAAAATTTTCTTTAAGATCACAGATTTACATAAAACTTATGATGATGATAGTAGAAAACATCCCTAGAAATATTTCTGTCTGAAATGCCATATTTGATGAGAAATAAATAAAACTAATTTCCGATTGGAGTTTATCGCTTCCTGCATTGTATAACACATGCAAATGTGTAATCGGTTTTTCACCATTTTCTCGTGACCAAGATGGCCGATCGATCTAAAACTTCTACAGGTTTGTCAGTTTATGTATATGGTGGATTATATAAAGTGCTCACACTGCCAGCAACTGTTTTGTTAGCAAAAACCAATTCTGTAATGTTCCTTAAAAGTAATCATGACTTCGGCCTAATCTCATGGCACAAGTCATAATATGACTTATGCTAATGATAGGGCCTAAATCATAATTATGAGATAAGGACCTAGGCCAAAATAGTGTTTATGAAAATAAGTCATAATTATGATTTTCTTTTATTTTCTTGATGTCCCTTTGGAGATGATTATCGTACACAATAAGTCTGAAATCCGGACTCACTGTGTTCGTAGGCCCGTACGCGATAAAAGCGGGATTGTTTTTATTCATGTGGCGGCACGTACGCCCCTCCGACTGTATCCTCCCGTGTCCGGTTTCAATGTACTATGCCTTTTTCTTTGAATTGAAAAAAAAATAATGATGCCATATATCAACTGATGCCCTAATTACCTTCCTTTGTTTATAAGAAGTATGTAAAAATATATTAAAACTTGATAGACACTGAAACTTTCACACCACGCACCGATCTTCGATGACTTCAAATAGCGTCCCCGTGTTTTGAGTTTGACCTGTTTTCGAGGCAAACAAGAAAGTATGGTGTCCTGGTGAAGCCATACGCAGAAGAAACATCTGCAGTGACTTCAAGTGTTCTGTGAGACGTTGTGTATGACTCTATAGCCAGCAGTTGTCTTCATTTTATTCAAAATATGTTTTATTTAATTTTAAAAATTACGATGGTAATTTGCAAAAACTATAAAAAAAAACTTTTAAAAAAGTGTCAATAAGTCTTGGCTTTCAAATCTGATTTTTTAAAAAGTTTTGAATCTTTTTATGTTTCTTAACATTTATAATAAAGCATATCAATAAACAGTGATTTTTGAATCACCAAGCCAATGTTGAAATTTTAATGTTATTAATGATAAATGATATGAGGGTTTAAAAATAAATTCTCCAGACTGTTAGAAAATGATATAAGGCACATGGCTTCTTTAAGCCTCTGTATGTTTTCCCCAGAATGCTCAGCAGAATTTTAAGTCACATGATTTTATCATCGTGAATTGTGAATTGAAAAATTGTTCGATGAAATTTTTTCGGCGGGCAAATTTTTTTTTATGGCCCCGACAGTATGACATATTTTTGTACCTTGTAGAAATGCCTAAAATACTACAAATTTTTGCAATACAAGTGCAACTTGCCAGTGGAGCCTCACATAATTCTAAGTTTTGGTCAAAGGAGAGGAGACTCTTTGCTTGGCAAGTCAAACCACAAAAATTGTATCTAGGGACTGTTTACATCGCGCGCAGAGAGGTAAAAGATTTGCATCGATTTCAGGGACGCCCTGAACCCCAAAAAATGTTTAAAGGCATCGAACACGTTTGGTAATTGTCAAAGACCAGTGTTCTCATTCGGTGTATCACAACATATGCATAAAATAACAAGCCTGTGAAAATTTGGGCTCAATTGGTCATCGAAGTTGCAAGAAAATGAAGAAGAAAAAAAAACACCCTTGTACAAATTTGTGTGCTTTCAGATAGGAATAAAAACTTCTTGCAAGAAGTTTTTATTATTTTAGTGAGAAATTACCTCTTTCTCAAAATCTTACGTTACTTTAGAGGGAGTCGTTTCTCACAATGTTTTATACTATCAACAGCTCTCTGTTGCTCGTTACCAAGTCAGTTTTTATGCTAATACATATTTTGAGTAATTACCAAACGTGTACGATACCTTTAAAAAGCACTTCCGCCAACTATGTAGGCCTACAACATATTTGGACAATATTTTTACCAATGATTTAGCGAATCATTCCACAGGTATTTTGATGGCGGACATTTCAGACCATCTTCCTGTATTTTTAGTTATCAACAATTTTGGTCCTGACAGAAAAATTCCAAAAGCGTAATTTTAGTGTCAGTAATATAACTCTTTAACATTAACCAACGATATACATTGTATGTATGACACTTTCCTACATGTCAAAACAAAAATTATGATAAACATTTTCCGTTGTCGTTATAATAGATGTAAATCCCCATGGTTATCTGATGGTATCTATAATTCTATCGGACATAACAATTTGTATAAAATTTGAGACATCGAACTGCAAACAATAATATATTTATATTCTGTATAAAAACAAACTTAATTTTCTAATCAAAACAGCTAAGAAAAACTATCACCACACTAAATTTAATGATAAAGGTAATATCAAGGGTACATGGAAAGTTATAAATTCTTTACTTAACAAGCGCAAGCTAGGCGTTGGTAACCAAATTAACAATAACAAGGAAATTGCTGAAGCATTTAATAGCTACTTTGTTAACATTGGTGTCAGATGCAATTGTGTCCGCCATGCAATACTGTCCGCTCCGGACACTTTTGCATATGCATTCGTATCCGGGGCTATGCAAAACCGTCCGTATAATATGTGTGCGTAGGCAAGCGTGCATGTGCAGCATGAATATTTTTTTTTTATTGCAGCGAATACCCAACGGCCGAATATTTTCCCATTATTATAGGCTATACGGCGGGGGGGGGGGGGGGTGGGGGTGTCCGCCGGATAGTATTGCATAGAGGACATAATTGCATGCGACATCGGCAATAGCCTTTACTAGTGAGCTTCCGTTATGTAACACATCCTCCGATTCATTAATCAACGCATGCTCATATTCACTCTTTTTAATACCTATTACTCAGGAAGAGGTCGTGGATTTAACAAAGTTCCTTCTGGGAAGGCCCCTGGATTCGATGGTTTAAGTTCTTTTGTCATTAAACAGGCAAGATATTCACTAGCTAAGCCGTTGGCTGAAATTTTTAATAAGTGTTTAACAGCTGGAATATTTCCTGATAGTCTAAAAATAGCCCAGGTAATACCGATATATAAAAAAGGTTGTAAGCATGAATTTATTAATTATAGACCTATTTCAGTCTTGTCTGCGTTTTCAAAACTATTTGAGAAGCTTATTTATAAGAGATTATCATCTTTTATTGATGAACATAACATTATTTCTGAGTCGCAATTTGGGTTCAGAAAAAATCGCTCAACTGAAATGGCGACATCGTATGTTGTTAGTAAATTATGTAATGCGATTGATCATAATAATATCTCCATAGGTAGGTTTTTGGACTTATCAAAAGCTTTTGATACTGTGGACGTAAATCATTTACATTCTTGTCAGAAAATTAGAGCATTATGGAGTGCGAGGAACAGCCCTTGACCTACTAAAAAATTACCTATATGCAACAGAAAGCAATATGTATCATTTTGACTCTAAAAATTCTACCAGGCGTGACATAACGTGTGGCGTACCCCTAGGGTTCTGTGTTGGGCCCTTTACTCTTCATTCTTTATAATATATGTACCACCTCAGACAAATTAACGTTTTGTTTATTTGCTGATGATCTACAAGCTTACTGTATACTCACAATAATGTTGATGAGGCTATTCAAAATCTCAATATGGAACTTGTAAAACTCAGTACGTGGCTCTTAGCAAACAAACTTATGTATTAATGTACTCAAATCAAATTATATTATTTTTGTGCCAACAAGTACACACAATCTGTTCCATTGATTTTGAATAATGCAAGGCTCAGTCAGGCAAAAAGAACAACATTTCTGGGTATAACTGTTTATGAAAACCTTGCTTGGAAAAATCATATTGATGAAGTAGCTTCAAAAATATCCAAGAATATTGGCATAATGGATCGCTTAAAATATTACCTGCCGAACAGGATTTTATTGACATTGTATAATTCACTCGTTCTGCGATACCGAAATTACTCAATCTTGACTTGGGGCAGTTTTTATAAATGTAACAAATCACTTACTTTACAAAAACGAGTGGTTCGTGTAATTTCGAATGCTGGCTACCGTGACCATTTTTAGGTATAGGTCCATTATTTGCTGAATTAAGCATACTTCAATGTAATGACTTATACCACCTTAATTTGGGTAATTCATGTATAAATGTATGCATGACATACTTCCCCCTGTTTTAACTCTTGTTTTGCATTAACGTGTAATATCATGCATATAATACTCGTAGTAGCGCTCGGGGTAATTTGTTCGTCCAATTTAATAGAACATCAATATCTAAAAACAGTGTTGTCCATCGAGGCATCTCTTACTGGAATAGTTTAGATGATTCTCTTAATAAATCTTCACCCTCTCTAGCTGTGTTTTTAAAAAACCTGAAAGCTCAGTTCATTGACTCGTATTCATAAACTATGGTGTAACTTGTAAGTTGTGTTGGCCTTGTCTCACATTGTCTTGTCAGCTTCATTTGTCCTTTGTCCTTTGTCATGTTACGATTCCTTGGTTGTATGTTTGTCTGTCCATAGGTTAGGGAACAAAAGCATTTTGCTTAACCTTACACCTAAATGTTGTCATTTATTTGCCGATTACTATTGAATCATTGTGTACAAAACATATTTCATATCTCATGCTTATGTATATTACTTGTGTAATTTCAACATAAAATAATGTGCATTATTGTAATGAATGACAGCATTGAAATAAATGTTACTGTAATAATAGTGTTTCATTTAGGTTGTCTTTGTTTTTATTATTATTATTATTATTTATTCGGCATTAAAAATCACACATGTAATACAGTCACAAAAAAACGTATTAAAAAGAAACCAGAGCCATATGCCCGGAATTTAAAAAGTTTACTTAAAAACTGTGACCCGAAGGCCTTCAATTCCAATAATTCTGGCTACACACACAAGCAAACATAAAAATACAAAATTATATAAATATAAATGTTTACACGTCTATACAAATTATTAAAAACCACAGACATGGAAGTATAAAGTGCCAGAGGTTAAAACATTACAAATTGCAAGTCCCGCTAAACAAAAAGCAATAATAAAAATAAAAATAAATAAATAAATAAATAAATAAATACAAAA
Source organism: Plazaster borealis (assembly GCA_021014325.1). Lineage (NCBI taxonomy): Eukaryota > Metazoa > Echinodermata > Asteroidea > Forcipulatida > Labidiasteridae > Plazaster > Plazaster borealis. The sequence goes on along the minus strand of CM037460.1, from coordinate 9,333,856 downwards.
ATAAAAGTAAAAACAAATTACAATAACAATTAAAAACAGATAGGCAAAGAGATACCAATTTCTATTACTGCGGTCGACAGAGGTGGCATCTTAGGGAATTTATCCAGTTATTTAACGACATTTCGACCACGCCTGACCTCAAGGACTCATCCCATTCACGAGCAAAAACATTCACTGCAGAGCCGTGAAGTCTTTGAGTGCGAGCTTCAAGATGAGTAAACCGCACAGTTTCGGTGTGTCGACCGTTAACCAAGATGCCGTGTCTAACAATGTTACAAGTAATACGTACAAAGCTTTTATGACATAAGAGATTAAAAGGAACTTGCGTCGCAATGGGAAGAAAGTGGTACGGAAACCAGGGCCAGTGCTATAAACCCGTGCGGGCCACTGACTTGCAGCCCCTTTAACAACCCTAGGCTAATAAAAAAAATTATAATGACTGAAATGACCCTCTACGTAGGCCTACTACAAAGCATACAGATTATCCGTGACCAATGCTTGTCATAGTCAGTGGAAGAACAGAGGGAAAAAAACAATCTCAATTTGTCCTTAAAATAACTTACAATGGCTCAATTTGAAAATCAGACTCAATTGGTATACCCCTAGGCCTAATCCGGCATTTTAGTTAGGTCTATAGGCCCATTATTGCTGCATGTTTTTCCTCGATTGCCTGATGATATATAGGGGTGTGGCAAGTGGGTTGGGTATCCGGTCGGCGATATTTTTTTCCTATGAAATTTTCGTCCCCCCATACGGCGAACTGTGTACAAACTTCTTTTGATAGCGCCCTCTTTTGAATCATCCTCCTCCAGCCCATGTTAATATCCCGTATGGGGACAAAAAGTTCGTAGGAAAAAAATCTTGCATCCGGTCGTCCAGGACTACTGCCTGAGGCAATATGGAACCCACCACTTTCTTAGTGGCTGAAGTATCCAAGTTTTCTTGGAGAACTCAGGGGGCTCCTGGTATTTCAAACTAACTTTCAAAACATTTCATCAGTGTTGTTTGCTCATTCAGGTTTCTTTGGAATGCCTTTGTATGATAGGCCTGTGAGGCTATACCCTGGTAAAAATCAAACAATACTTTTGGTAATACATGCTTGGTAATAATGTATGAAGACAGTGTAAACGCTTACACGGTTGTTCAAACATTTTCCAAGATGACCTTTTTGTGTCGCGTCTGATTAAAGGCCCTGTACACCATTGATAAGATCGAAAAACACAAATGTTCACAGATTCACACATAGCTTACACGATTTAAAGTAAGTAATGGTAGAAAGTTTTCCTTAAAATATTTCTGCCTAAAATGCTATCGTTTCTGAGAAATGAGTAAAAACAATATTTTTTATCACGCGCGATCAAAATTCGATGTTTGAATAAACAGAAAACACATAAGGTCTCTTTTCACTATTTTCTCGTGACCTCGATGACCAAATGAGCTCAAACGTTCACAGGTTTGTTTGTTCATGCATATGTTGAATCACACAAATTGTGGACACTGATTTTAAGCTGTTACCAAAAGTGTACAATACCTTTAAATACAGAAGAAAGTCCATGGATTAGACTGCGAGATTAGTACTGTGGCGTGCCTCTTCAAATTTGAGACGACGGATCTCGCGCATGGCCGAGCATGACGGCGGAGTGTTAGGCGATTCACCGGCTCCTTTGAAGACAGTCGCCATTCCTCAGCGGTCCATTCTCTATGGGTAACTAGCAGCTATATATCATGTTTCCGCAAAGTTCGAAATCATTGTCATACAGGAACGACAAATCAGGTTACACTTTTCCGGCATATTTAGAACCGTTAATTATGCATGATAGAAACACATCAAAGATGGTGGATGCATGACATTTCACGATTAACAGAACCAGAATACTGTATACATATACTACGACGACATCTTGAAGAATACGACGAAAGACGAAACAATATCCTGAAGATATCATGACGATAGGCGTAATTATTGAGATATCATTAGGATAACCCTGAAGATAACTTAATGATCATGGGTTCTCAAAAAAAAGAGGGGAAGGATAATCTGACGATGGTGTAATCTCCCAGATCATCCGTCCCTACATTGAAAAATGGATAATGGGATTTACAAGGATCAGGTGTATTATTAACAATGCTACCGGTCATTTCTGATCCGGAAGTTTGAAGTTAAATACCTTTACTTAAAGCATGGAGGTAGCTATTTCTACATCCATGCTTAAAGGCATCGGACACGTTTGGTAATTGTCAAAGACCAGTGTTCTCATTTGGTGTATCCCAACATATGCATAAAATAACAAGCTTGTGAAAATTTTGGCTCAATTGGTCATCGAATTTGCAAGAAAATGATGAAAGAAAAAACACCCTTGTTGTACAAATGTGTGTGCTTTCAGATAGGAATAAAAACTTCTTGCAAGAAGTCATTATTTTAGTAAGAAATTACCTCTTTCTCAAAAACTACGTTATACTTCAGAGGGAGTCGTTTCTCACAATGTTTTATACTATCAACAGCTCTCTGTTGCTCGTTACCAAGTCAGTTTTTATGCTAATATGTATTTTAAGTAGGCCTATTACCAAACGTGTACGATGCCTTTAAACGTTGGATCTTCAGCCACTAAAACCGCCATAGCCGTAGCCGATGTCGTTTCATGTTAACATGTATTGTTAATAATACACCTGATCCTTGTAAATCCCATTATCCATTTTTCAATGTAGGGACGGATGATCTGGGAGATTACACCATCGTCAGATTATCCTTCCCCTTTTTTTTTGAGAACCCATGATCATCAACTGCATGGGCGTTGTGTACTAACTATATTTGGGTATACGACCTCGTTAAAAGTTGTATATGCGTGGGATGCGGCATCACAATCCACGCACACCGCCTTTGCAGTAAGTTTGCAATAATTGAAAGCCCTCAAGGGTAATTGTGGTTTGGTAAAAATGGGATGCAGTCTGCAGAGAGCGAATACATCCCATTTGTATGGCCAACCAAACCAGGTCACCAACGCACTCTAAAAGCTCCAGGGTCAGAATTGACCCGAGGGTCAGAATTGACCCGGACTCCGTGTGCCGGGGGGCCTGACACATTTCAGGGTCAGGCTGACCCGGAAAGTCGTTACAAATTGAATTTTATCTCGGATTCTGCGTTATCTTGACCCTTTTCTGTGTCATTTTGATACAGGTTTAGGAAATATAATTCAGGATTTTAGGAATTATAACCCAATCATCGTTTCCAAACTGTTTCAATATTAAACTTTGATGATGTATATGTATGTGGCAAACACTGTGTTGTAAAACATACTGTGCCTATATGGTGTTGACACCGTACGGCCTATGAAATGTGTTCAGCATACGGCTGCTAAAGATGGAGGTTATAAATGGCTGTATTTTGTTATAATCCGCTTAACCAGTACGAAGTTTGTTTGCTTAACCAGTACACAAACTTGAGTTTGCTTAACTAGTACAAAGTTATGTTTAACATTAAGAAAAAAATGACGCGTAGTTTGCAGAACCGTGAATTGGACCTATTAGTTTGCTGCGTGGCTTGAACAACACAAAGAACGTATTTCTGTAGTTGGAACCAACACTATAGCTCATCAGGTAAAGTAAGGTCTGTCCCGAACCAATTTGGCTCATCAGGCCGGTGTTTATATCCGGTTTCATTGGCTCTCTAAACGACTGAGAATATTGATATTCCCTCTGGACAGGATGCCAGCCCATCGCAGGTTCCCCAGCTCTCGTCGGTACCCATTTGTACTCCTGGGTGGAGAGAAGCAGTTATGATAAAATGCCTTGCTCAAGGAGCACGAGTGTCGCAATTGACCAGACCAAGATTCGAACCCACTTGAGTCCACCTCCCTAGACAACCTGGCCACGAACCCCCCACAATAGTCTATAATTTCAAACCAATGTAACCAATCTTATGAGAATCCTCAATTAGTGTTGGAACTTCAACCAAGTCACACATTCCGAGAAAGGGAATTAGCCTCAAGCTATTTTGCTCCATACTGAGGCTTATTTCACTATTTTAACACCGGAGATTACAGCACATCTATTCTTCAAAGACACAATTATTATCTATAGACGTCTTTAAAACAGGCACTTGATGTGTAAGGCCAACTCAAAGCCTATGCGGTTCGAGGAGGTCGCAGCTAGCTCCAACACTAAATTACTTACACAGTAAACAGCCCCATTACTGCAAACATTGGTGGAAAATTGTCAGCTATGGGTCTGTATACGTTTGGTATAATGACTCTGAAAATTAATGGCAATAAAAACTAAGAAGTACAGCAGCTTTGGATAGAATAATGCATCTTGAAAACTGTTCTCTTCGACGTACTGCGGTTATAAAAATGGAAAATGATATCAGTTGTTATCCCCAACAAATTTTTATCTAAGAAGCGGTACTGCAGTAACGTTTCTCGGATAGTGGACGGTATTCCAATTGCAGATTATTCTTCCTGCGTGGACATAACCGCTCCAATTTTCGGCAATATCCCAAAAACGTTACTACCTTTTAAAATGAAATTTTCACAGGTTAGTTTTACGGTATACTGGTATATCTACAACTATATAGGATTGAAACAAACAGTGGGTTCCAATTACCAAACGTATACAATCCCTTTAAAAACAAAAGTTCAAATCATGCTCAACCCCGAATGGGTGGCAAACAACCACAAAGTATGAACCATTAATTATATTTTATGAGACCGCTGCAATTTCTGGCTTAAAATAAAACGACCTCGGCTACGGCTATGGTGGTTTTAGTAGCTGAAGATCCAACGATGAAGAAAAGGTCTTCAACTTCAAACTTCCGGATCAGAATTGACACGGATCCGGATGGGGCCTGACCCATGTCTGGGTCATGGACCCGGAATTTGTGTCAAAATGACACAGAAATTGTCATATCCCATGTGTTAACCACTTTCAGAGTCAGCCTGACCCGGAAATGGGTCAGGCCCCTACGGACCCGGAATCCGGGTCAATTCTGACCCGGGAGTTTTCAGCAGCAAATTCAAAACCAGCAAATTCAAAACCAGAATGGTGTGCCCGTCACACACAGGCTTCAAAACTACATTCAAATGAAACAAGTCTTATAATAGGGTCACTCGCAACAGCCCAACGTGAAACGCTTCTTTGTAAAACACGAACAGCAAGACAATGAAAGAGTTTGTTTATTTATATCCGCTGGAGGAGTTAACCTTTACGCAAATATTGGATCTTTACATACCAAATGAACTCCTTGTGGTATTTGGGAGCTGTTCTGCCTCACGAGCAAGAATTACCCAAAAGGGATTAGAGAGACGCCCAAAACCCAAAGTTTACTTATGGAGGTCCATGTATGACTCCAACTCTAAAATCGACCACACATGCCCACAGCATAGCCGTTTGCCATGCCAGACGATCTATATTTGAGTTTGTCATTTGGTTTTGTTCCTTAGAAAAACGGGTTATTTTTATAGCTATAACCGGAGTTTGTTTCTTGTATGAAAGGGCAAGCCTCGTTTTTGAAAGTAATGAAAAAAAGCTGCACCCATCAGTCCTTCACATTGATGTCAGAACTGAGATGTCGTTGTTTCGGTGTTTAAAAGTTATGTCTTTTTTTATGACATGCAAAGAGCAAACCACAAATGGTTGTGAAAACTATAGCCGCACGTTATACTCAGCCGTTAGCAATGCGATACCAAACTACGTTACCAAACTTATACAATATGCCACAAAAGAGACTTGTTTGTGTTCTTTATAGTAACTTTGGCCGAGCAGTGTTTTAAAAGAAATAATTTGTGTTGTCCTTCGCAACTCATTTCTTTTCAATTTGTTCTGCGATTGTCCGAAGACAGTGAAGGCACCCAACAAGGTTACAAGATCTTCGTTTTAGAGAAGGTGATAAAATCGAATTAGCTGTTGCAAACTTTTTTCAACCAACCAAAAGGATCTATGGTATAAATGCCAAAAAAATAGTTAATGGCCCGGCGAAGATGGCCTTTAGAGAAGATGTGCACAAAGTATAATAAGCTCCCCGCAGTGACTGGAAGCCCAATGTTTGTTGTAGGTCTATAAGTACGAGGGGAAGAAATAAAAGTACTAAAAACTCGTGGGAACTCATGCGATCCGCTCTTCCATTGACCATTATGTGCTAAGATCATTGACCAGTCTCAAGGTTTGGTGACGTAAACACGTGGATTTCAACGTGATTTTCTAAAGAACAAATCTTATGGACCGAAAACCAATCATTTTACCGCCCCGAACCCCGACGTCTATATTTGACAGTGTGTGTGTGTGTGTGTGTGTGATCGTACAGGACAGAAACCCCCCCCCCCCTCCACTGATAAATCCATAAATGTTTGTACCATACTTATTTTTGAAACCGAAAAATTGTGTTTTCATATCCAAATTTGTTGTAAATGATTGGTAATGCGTAACTGCACGGGAGCACCTGCCCCCCCCCCATTGATGTTGAAAATTACCAGAGTAAAATGTTTCTTTTATAAGCTAGATTGTAAACAGAAACCTGATGGTCAGAAGTGCCCCAACCCGAAAAAATTGTGCACTTTGTGTGCCCCACTCAAAACATTTGGCGCTTGCCAGTGAAAATATACATAATGTTCATATGGAAGCTCTTGATTAAAAATGTTCATGCTTGTACTACCAAACTTTCAGACAGAAATTAGAATTAGCTGTTGTGCAAACTGCTTGCCAACCAAAAGGACCTATGGTATAAATGCAAAAAATAGTAGTTAATGGCCTGACGTTTAGCCTTCGAGAAAGACTCTACTATGGTCGAAACGTCAGGCCACTATAACTACTATTTTTTGCAAATTTTAAGACAAAACATTCTGTCCTAAACGATGCCGAAATATAGACCCTCCCTCCCATTATTATTACCATGGCTTATTTCAATTGCAATAACTAAACAAAGGATAAGCATATACAAAACAAAAAAACACAATAACCAAACATAAAGCGCTTTTACTGGCACCAATACTTGACCACTTTTTGTGTCACGGTTATGGATTTCTGTCTACCTCCATAAAAAAACAACGATGTCGTATCCCTTTCAGAATCAGCAACCAAACACTCAAACACCGCAACAAACATGTTATATATTGATCTATTGATTTAGTAAGGGGACAGTTCATTCGTTTTGAGGTCGGCCTGGTATTTCTTGACCCGGACACAGCAGAGAAAACAAAGCCGCGGTTCAGATCACATCTTCAAGACGGTGTGGTATGTGGAACCGGACAATATAACTCCGGACCCCGTGCATTTGTCTCAATAGATAGCAAGTTTATGGCCTGAAATATCGACTTAATTAAAACTCTGTTTGTAAATGCGAACAAAACCTAAAGATCATAGTTTCCTCATTTGCATGGTACTATACATCTAGTATTTTCTGCACACAGTACTTGCAAAAAGGTTGATATGGCACTCCCCTTTTTTATAACTCAGGATGAAGAAGAATTGTCTGCCTTATGTTTAGGCGGGGAGGGGTTATTGAGGTGGGGAGCGCACACTCTAAAACGTTAACACCTTTAAAGGTAGCGTCATCGATTGGAGTAGGCCCCTACAACAACAAAATGACCATAAAAACTTACTTGGTGAGGAGCACTGCGGTTGATAGTATGAACTATTTTGAGAAAGGATTCCCTTCGAAGTAATATGGGATAAATTTTCACCCAAAAACATTTGAATATGAGAAAAGATTCATACATGGATCGGGGTTTTTCTTCCGATTTTTGAGGGTTGGTGTCCGTTCGCGAATGCAGCAGCCAGAGATGCAGTTGGTATCCGCTGTCACCTTGCTGAACGTGGAGTGATTCGAAGTTCTTAATTTTTGCTGTTTTCTCAGCTGAAAACCTTCACATGTGACTTTATTGTGGTCCCCCCCCCATGGGATAAACAATGATAGCGCCCCAACGGTGACTCCAGTAATAAAACGCGATGTCATGTTGTTGATTATCTCAAAATAAACAAGTTTGCAAAATGTTATGGCATTTGGACAAAATATACGGAAATTACGATTTTTGACCACTGGGCCCCCAAAAATACAAAATTAATGCACTTTAATGGTACATTTTTATTTTTATTTTTACGTCATCATATGAACTTTGTGAAATTAACGATTGTGGCAAGTTTCATAAAAAAAATCGCTCTGGAACTTTGTGCCCACCCAAAAAGTCCAAAAAGCCCGGTCCCCGTAGGCAGGTTAAGGTAAAAGGTTATAGAGAAGGGAAAAAATGAAATTTTGTGAACTTGGCAATCGCCATTTATGTTAATTTCATTTATTCATCATCAGTAAGCTTATGCTGTACATTTTATAAATCACTAAAATGTGCAGTTCATTGGCGATGGTCACTTTACATTCGAAAACAAATCATGACTCGTTGTCAACTGAAAAGTTTCCATTGAAAAATAATGTTATGCGGTATTTTGTTGAGGGTTGACAACTGGCGTCATTTTTCTCTTAAACACTTTTGCGGAATTCGTGACTGTATTCACTTTCCCCTCATTCAGCAGAAGTTGTCACAATCATTATGATTATGATGATTGATATATTGGCACTACAATGTTATACCATCCTTAACCACATGGTCAAGTAGGTAAGTGTTACAAAAGAGCCAAATCAAACCATTCAGCAGTTTAATACAATGTATAGTCAAACTAGTTTCAATGGATATTGAGGCTTAAAAAAGTCAAGTATTTATACTTTTGTAACCCTTTCAAATAAGAGATTCTTCTAATGGTGCCATCGTCTAAAAAAGCATATAGGAAGGACGTGCGAGGGTTGTTCACATTCTTACAGTGGAAAATGATTTACAATAGTTACATACTGTTGTATGGCTGTGGTAGCGTTTTGGGACGAGTATTGACTCTTCAAGGCGTCAAAAAATATTGATTAGCATGACAATGAGCATTTTTCTGATCATCCTTATGTAACTTCCTTGAAAATACAAAAGATAAAATACAATGGCGCATGGTAAAGCGGCTTAGGAAGGGTCCCAAGACCGAGCGTCGACTTTTCTCCAGCAGTTGCTCCTTGAAAAGTGGTACGAGCAAATGGCTTGTTCAACGCGGTCCGGAAAAAAGACTGCATTTTTCGTTGGTATCCCCGGTATTCCGGTACCGTCAAATATCCTGAAAACATGGATCGGCAAATGATTTTGAGCATGGCCCTTTTGGTCTTGGTGGCCCATCAAACACTTGCACAGGGTGAGTACTGCCGGACTTAATTGTTTTTCCTCTTTACCGTGTTATGTCGTCTAGTTGTATGGCAAAATACGGTCATTGTTTCTTTAAAGTGAAAATGCAAAGGTTGACGCGTTGGTTGCGAATCTTTTCAGTTACAAGTTACTTGTTCATATACCAGAGTTTAACCCATCCAGTTTTTATATCAGATGAGCGGGGTATTATTTGCCTGTTGTCTTTTTAAAACGAATAATATTGTCGCTGTATCCATGGAGGTAGACATCCATACTGTATCTAAGAGGGTTTGTTCCAGCGTCTCTATCCTTTGTTCACCACACAAGAGGTTAAATAAGTTTCTTCTAAACGTGACCCCGCCCGGGTCTTTCTCACTAATCCCCCCCCCCCCCCATCTCACAAATCCTCCTTAATACACAATATTGGTTTTGGATTAACACAGAGGGAGTTTTTGATGTTTTTTTGTAATGTAGATCCACCCCCTCTCAACACAGAGGGAGTTTTTGGTGTTTTTTGTAATGTAGATCCACCCCCTCTCACGCACTGTTCTTTACTCGGGGAAAGTGTCATACCTGACCTCCATTTTGTAAGGTTCTTGTGTGATTCGCCTCTTTTATGATTTAATACCTTCATCTCAAGCAATTGTTATAATTGTTGACCATTCCAACACACATTTGTTGGGGCCTACAGGAATAGTGACGGAGAAACAGTGATCAGGCAGTTTAAAGATGGCTCAGTGGTTTCTTCCTTGCCTCTCACTACTGTGGGACCCGGTTCGATTCCCGGACTGGATTCTTCTTGCATGTGAACTGGGTTTTCAGTCCCTACCTGTCTGCGTGGGTTTTCCCTGTTTGTGGTTTTCCTCCCACGTCTAAAACTAAAAATGTCTTGTTCATTGTTTTCTTAAACAATTCCGTGTGATGTTTTCATTGCTTTGCCGACTATACAATTCAGAATTGGTCGATGCTTCCCTGCTCTATGGTAGTTGTGACATGTAGGCCCCTACTCAGTGTCTGCTATTCAGGACTTGAATTGATCAGGATTCCGGGTCCCAGGGGGCCTTATCCATTTCTGGGTCAGTTTGATGCAGAGTCTGTGTCAGTGTGACCCCTAATTTTGGTAAATAATCCGATTTCGGGTTACTGACCCAGAATGGATGAGGACCCCTGTGACCTGGACTTTATAGAGTGTGATAGGATATGAAGGCAATGCATATGATGGTCCGTTTTGTCTGTGTGGTATTTTTTTTTATTGATGAGTTAATATTTTATCGTTTAGCAAACTTTAAAGAGTCTGTGTACGTTTGGTACTGACTTTGAAAATTAATTGCAATAAAAACAAACTTGGTAAGAAGTACAGCAGCTTTGGACAGTATAGTGCATTTTGAGAAACCTTTTCACTTCGAAGTACTGCGGTTATGGAAAAAGATATCACCTTTTATCCCCAAAAATTTGAATCTGAGAAGCGTTACTGACAGTAACGTTTCTCAGGTTGTGTACTCCAATTGCAGATTATTCTTCCAGCGTTGACATACCGGTAACCGCTCCAGATTTTCGGCAATATCTCAAAAACGCTACCATCTTTAGAAATGAAATTGTCACAGGTTAGTTTTATGGTATATATCTACAACTATAGGATTGAAAGAAACAGTGGGTTCCAATTACCAAACGTATACAATCCCTTAAAAATGGGGCCGAGGTTTGAGAAAAAAATCCGTCCTTGTTGCCAAGTTTCATAAGGAGCAAACAAACAAAAAACAGCTTTACACATTCTATGTCACAAACATTAGACATTACATATTATTTTAGTTTGTTCTCGTTTCTGGTAAGCATGATTTTTTTTCTGAGCTAAGCATAATTGATGGCTTAAATGCAGCTCTATGAAACTGCGGCCCTATTCGAAACAAAATGTCTTTGGCTTAGGCTTAGGCCTACGCTCCATCTGCCTGTTTTTGAAGGCCCGTACCGACAGGAGCTATAACGGTTCCGTGGTTTCGAAAATGACGTAAGTCCTCTGTGTGGGTGTGACGGCCATAAGCGTTTTCTCCATTCAGTACAGGCACAATTATCATAAAACTGTCACTGAGTATAACACAAATTGAATTTTCAAGCACCAGCCAGGTCACTCCAATGTTTGTTGGGTTTAGTTTGTTTTTGTTTTATTGTTTAAATGGTATTAATCGTATAGCATTCTGACTCAAGTTATGAATGATACAAGACGTGGTATTTGTTTGTTTGTTTGTTGTTGTTGCTGGGCGGGGTTGTTGTTAGTGTATTAATTATTTCTCATGTTAGTGTAGAGACACGGGAAGGAGGCCGGTCCTCTATTTAAAAAGGACGAGGATTCACCAAAAGACAATACAATAAAAGCAACAAATTCTATAGATGACGTGTAAAATATAAAACAATCTCCTGTGCTGATTTAATCCAAATCCAGTGCGACACCGCACATTGACTACAAAATACCTAATACAAAGCACACAATCACTGATGTACGGCTTAAGGGCAAAAAGTCAGCGCAACACTAGGCTGGCTACACACACAAGTTTACAAAGAGTATACCGATTGAAACAGCCCTATAAATCACAATTTTTCTCAAATCAAAAGGTAATTAAGATATTATAATATTCACAGAGAGTTCTATAACATTATCCCTCCCAGATAAATAGTATTAGGAGCATGGCTAGAGCCATGCTCCCCACAAAATGGAGAGAAATGGAGACCAATGTAATGTGCTCTCTCGTGCAAAAAGCTACCAAAGAAAAAAAGAGAGTGTGTCTACAGGTCGCGACCCCAAAGTTAACTTTTTACAGTAAATAATATGTAAATCACAAAAGTTGGAGTAGAGACTTGAACACTGAGGGCGCACTTGGGTTCCCTATTCCAGAGCCGTATATTGAGAGAGTTGCGACAACTTGCGATTAGAAGCCATTTTGTCTCCAAAAAATGCATTGGCGAATACAGGGTGCCAGACTAGTCTGCCCATTGGGTTGTGCTGCATTTGGAACAAAATGGCGTCCAGCAACCACGTGACCGGAGAAAGCTGGTCCCTCCATGTCGCAACTCTCTCAATACACAGCTCTGCCCTATTCGAAGCTTTGCATGGTGTGGAAACATAAGAAGTAACAATACATAGTAAACTTGCGGGTACAACCATGTGTAAAATCTCTTTTTGGATGAGTTTTGGCTCTGCAAAGAGCCAGTGTGGTCTGAAAAGAGACCACACCGGCTCTTTTCAGAGCCAACACTCCTCCAAAAAAATAAAATTGTACACATGGTTGTATCCGCAAGTTTACTATTATTTTATAGTTACTTTTTACCTCATAGGGGTCTACTTGGATTCTGCCTTGTGATTGGTTCAGAGCGCGTCACATGATATGTCTTATCATCGAAAGCCGCGCGAGTGCCGGTGTGGACGGAGATTCTGTCCCCCCGGTGAATCTGTCCCCCCGGACAACTTTACCTGGTTTTTTAGGGTACAACGTCCCCCGAGACAGTATCTCCTAGGATAAACTGTCTCTCGTTAGGTTATTCTGTCCGCCGTGCCCAACGGAGATTGTGTCCTCCAATGGAGAATATGTCCCCCAGGCACGAGCGTCCACCGACGGAACTAAATCAATAAACTTGCTTTATTCACCTGGCTTTGCTGGTTTATAATAGAAGTATTATCTTATTGTTACTTATTTTAGTCAATAATTTTAAGCAAAGGAACATTTTTGTGTGTGGAGACTTTGAAAAGAAAAGTCTACTGACAACAGTTATTCACTGAGTGCGGCGCTGACGCCTGGGTCACTTTGCCCAAATTACGGACATTGCCCAGAATCCGGATAATATGCATTTTTAGCGTTGGAATTTTCCGATTTATTTTTCGTACGATGGATTTCCGGTTTTGTCATCATCGCCCATTCTCATGCTTGATTTTATACAGTTAAAAAGATTTCAAGTGACGCACAGAGGCAAACAAGGGAACAAATGTGAGAGGGGGACAAATTCCCCTGGCGGACAGAAAACCCTGGGCGGGGGACACATTTCCCTAGGGGATTCTGTCCCCCCGGACCGCTGTGCGGGGGGACAGAATTCCCTGTGACACCGGCAATGGCCCTGCTAGCTACCCGTAGCAACCAGTGATACCCGTATAGCAACGGCAGCTTCATGCGTCTATGTAGATTCAGGGTAACTGTTGGTGGATGGTGCTGTGATAGAACACATAACTCGGTGATCCCTGGGGGGACAGCACTGCCTGGCATGGGGCGTTGTTCGGCCTTGCCACCGGTACGCCCGAGGATGGCCTCGGTATTGACCGGTACAATAGTAATTGCATGACTTTTGCAAAACAAACGCTGACTGGTGCACGCTCGAGTGGGGCACGGTGTATGTACCGCCGCCCCCCCCCCCCCGCCCTGTGTGTTCACTGTGCCAGATGGCATGATGCTTTCGAGCCTTCAAAACTTATTTTTATTCGACCATCATCCTGGTTCTTTTTTAAAAAAAATCCTGAATATTACAATAAAAAAGTAATAAAATAAAAATAAAATACAAATTTTCATGCGTTTTGGGGTTTTTTTTCTGTTTTTTTCTTCTAACTTTTTGTATTAGACCGTGTCTACACACACCACAACAGGCCTACCGTCTGTTACGTAAAAAGTTCACCACCATCCTTTATTTTTCTTGCTTTGAACTTCTATGGGATTTTAATACAAAATCGTATTGTTAAATTTGTATCAAAAAGGGCACTGTATAAAATAAAAATGTTAGTTTTAAAACGAGAGAATGGCACCTCTGTCTGCAATTCATAGAAAGAAAAAAATGCGGGGGGGGGGTAACTTCTCAACTGTGTATACGCCCTCTATTGTCAAGAAAAATTCCTAAGTTAGCAGACGACATTTTGTCCACAGCCTTGCAAAAAATCTCCGGTAAGCATGGTAATTGGTATGGTAAGCCTGCACAAAAAGTAGACACAATCTTACCATGGGCCTACTTTTCTTTCTCAGTCGAAAATATTCCAAATGTATGAGTAGAAAAGCCATGGAGAACTAAATTTCTGTGTTATTATTTTCAGAGTGTGCTGTGAACCTGTGTGACAATGGCGAGACGTGCTACACAAGGAATAGCGCAGAAGGATACGTGTGCGAATGCAACCTACCGTTTAGAGATAACTACAACTGTGCTGCTGGGCCAGGTAAGTTCCTCAATTTAATGTGGAGGGGGGGTGGGTGGTATCTTGTTTTGATGATATTCCCGCCAAGGGAACTTGGCAAACTCCCACAAGGCAAGGGTGTATAAAACAACAATTAGCTGGCAACAGCCAACAAATCTCTCTCTCCATACAAACATTGGTTTAACGACGTGTTTGATTATGAATTGCACTCAAGATATTGTGATTCAGTAACTAGACGACAATAATTATTCTAGTCACATTGTGAAATCAGCAGTCAGCTTGGTAGGACTAGAACCCACAACCTTGTTATTGCAAGTGCTGCAGTCTAACCACTAGACAGTGACCAGTTCCTCCTCAAGTTCCTCAATTTAATGGAAAGGGGGTCCGGGTGGGTGTATCTTATAAAAGTAGGCCTGTGCCTGAATTTAGCCTATTTCGAAATTTACATAAATGGAAAATAAGCCTCCCCAGGAAAGACAGTAAAGCGTAAAATTTAAGAAAAGCTCCTCTCTGTTTGAAGTAATTTAGGATTTATACCACGGTTATATGAAACTCACCTACCTCCAGGGCCAAATTATTTCAAAGCTGTTTAGCAGAAAGTTCTGCTTAGCAAATTTCTTTGCTAAGCAAGAAATGATTGGGTACCAGTAACAGCAATGGTAACTGTATGGTATTTTGGCTGGTAACCTATTTTTCTTTTAAGCAAGAGTTTTCTGTGCTTACATGCTTTATGAAATTGGGCCCAGGTTCAATCCGGTGGCACGCACACTTTCAGAGACTTTGTGGACAAATTTAATCTGATGAACGATGTATATTTTTTATGTCAAGGTATACATTGTCCTTTCAAAAGCGAAGCATCGGGCCTGCAGCCCATTCTACCTCCATAAGCCCATAGAATCACACACTTTGCAGGGCGCTGTAAGCGCAGAATTTTGTGGTATTAAGGCCACATAAAAAAACAATTGTTGATCGTCCCTGCCCGACCCCAATTTATTTATTTATTTTTTTTTTTTTTAATCATAAAAAATGGTATTTTTAACGTCTTTTCAGTCAAATTTGGCTCCCAGATTTTTCAGCTGATATTTTTTCAAAATCCATAGGTCGGAAATAGATGATTGAAGAAAGGTTATTCATGTTGGCAAAACAAGAACAATTCTTCAAATATTTACTTTTGAAAATGTTTACGAAAATATCATCTAGGAGTTGAAAGGGTTTAACAAAACAATTAAAAACATCAAATTCACACAAACCCCTTAAATGTTTTATAGTGATTATTTCATATTTTTCCATTTCAAATAAAAAAAAAACCCAAAACGCCCTCCCTCCCCCACTTCCCATCAAAAATGGACGATCAACAATTTTTTTTATTTATTAGGCCTAAGCAGTGCTACAAAATTGGGCCCATCTTTTCAACCTCTGGTCAATTTCTGCAGTGGCAATCTGTGGCACTGACCGATCACACATAGAAGTACAACGACAGGGAAGTGTGGCATGGGTTTACCTCACCAGGTAGCATTAATGGGAGATTTTGGGACATCTTGGCGTACATGTATGTAAATTAAGTTATAAGAGGGTTATTTATGTGCATAGTTGTCTTGATGCAAGACAGTCTTAGCTCATTTTGCTGCCTGATTGGTTACTGCACAGTGATTCAACTCTTTCACGTCAGGTAACAAGAAACCGCATAATGTCTTGCACCAAGACTCTATGCATAGAAGCATTATGAGTTTCAGCTGTAAAAAGCAACATCTATCTCTTTAATTGTGGCGTGTCGTGGCCGAGCGGATAAGAACATCGAACTCAAGCTCTGGTGTTTCTGATCAGCAGAGTGTGGGTTTGAATCCCAGTCGTGACACTTGTGTCCTTAAGCAAGACACTTAACCACATGCTTCGTCCTTCGGATGGGACATTAAGCCGTAGGTCCCGTGTGTTGTGTAATGCACGTAAAAGAACCCAGTGCACTTATCGAAAAGAGAAGGGGTTCGCCCCGGTGTTCCTGGTTTGATCGACAGCATATTGGGCCACAGCACCTTGTAAACCATTACATGGTGCTATGTAAAGGACTTGGTCTCATACTTCAAAAACGTAGCTCCACAATACCTTGCAGGAAAATAATGAACGTTAAATATGCGCTATATAAGAAGCCACTATTAATTGACTTTTTAAAATTCTTCCCCAGATAACCAGGAAGTCTACACCTGCTATGGAAGTTCCTGCTCTACAGGCACCTTCGCCAGTAAGGACTACCCCTCAGCCTATCCCAACCGGTACCGCGCCTTGTACCTTCTCTACATCCCGGGGGCTAATGGGATCCGATTCTCCTTCAACAATGTCTTCGGAATCGAGGTGGACAAAGATGAACTGTACATTGGCAGAGGCCTCACCGTCGACTTCACCGCTTTGAATGGCGTCAACTCGGTCAACCCAGACGTGTTCTTCTTTGAGGGGTTCAACCAGCCAGCGGATTTTGTCGTTCCTTCTACGGATACTGTCTGGATGTATTTCATCACTGATAAGAACCTAGAGTTCAGCGGTTTCTCCGTATCTTGGCAGCCAGGTGAGTAGCTGTGGTCAACTTCACTGCGAAAACCCAAATTTAGAGGGAGAATGGTCTTTTTTGTCTGATTTGCTTTTATGACTTTCCAAATGCTAACTTTGTTGAAAAATAACGTTTTATGGATAACTTTGCTCTGTTTCAAGTAAAGCGTTTAACATTTTTGTTTGACCTCAGCAGAATTGTAGGTATAAAACAGTCACCACAGGTCTTAGAGGCAGTGACCCAGACCAGCAGAAACGGACGCAATGACAAAAACAAAAGTCCAACAAAAATACATTTTGGTAACAGCTTCAGCTTAACATTACTGATGACTTTGTTCTTCTCTTCCAGTTGATAATGCTGCACCTGTTATCACCAACTGTCCATCAGACATCGTTCAGTCATCAGCATTAAACCAGGCAACCCAGGTGTTCTGGACTGCCCCAACTGCAACTGATGATTCTGAATTCACCACTAGCGTTTCTCACTTTCCTGGGACTACCTTCCCAGTGGGGTCAACTACTGTTACTTACCTCTTCACAGACACCCTTGGCAACAGCAACTCTTGTTCCTTCACGGTCACTGTTGTATTTGGTGAGCACAATTTTTAAACCGTATCAGCCAGATCTTAGAAAAAGGGTTTCCCAAGGGTGACGTGATAGTCATACCGCTTGGTGAGCGGGGATTTTAAATATATCATTACTTTATGTAAGATAATTTAACAAATTATTGGGACTGATAAACCCATGACCAGTCTTAAAGGTATTGTACACTTTTGGTAACAGCTCAAAATCAGTGTCCACATTTTGTGTGATTCAACATATGCGTGAACAAACAAACCTGTGAAAGTTTTAGCTTAATTGGTCATCGAGGTCATGAGAAAATAGTGAAAAGAGACCTTATGTGTTTTCTGTTTTTAAATTATCGCGCGTGATAAAAACTACTGTTTTACTCATTTCTCAGAAACGACAGCATTTTAGGCAGAAATATTTTAAGGAACCCTTTCTACCATAACTTTAAATCATGTAAGTTATGTGTGAATCTGTGAACAGTGTGTTTTTCGATCTTACCAATAGTGTACAGGGCTTTGTTTATTTTCAAATTTTGTGGGTTGTATTCTTTTTTCACCCTCTTCTATCACGTGTCGTGGCCGAGGGGTAATAAGCACCGGACTCAACCTTTTGGTGTTTCTGATCAGCAGAGTGTGGGTTCAAGTCCCGTTCGTGGCACTTGTTTCCTCGAGCAAGATACTTTACCATAATTGCTTTGTCCTTGGGATGGGACATTGGGATTGGTAGTGAACGTAAAAGAACCCAGAACACTTATCATGGAAGAGTAGGGGGTTAGCACACTTTTAAAACGTATTAGCCAGATTGTAAAAAAAAAGGGTGTCTCAATTTGTTGTTGTAAGTTTAAATAATTGCTCCCTTAAAAATACTTTTCCATGTCATGGAAAATGATAAAGGATATCTGTTTTCAAAAAAAGGTTTATAAAAAGCGCCAAGATGCCCCAACAATTTTTTAGGGGAGGGCCTATTCTCTCCAACCAAACACTAGATATTACAAGCTTGACCTTGTACATAACAAGTCCTCAGTACAAGAGGATTTATCCATTCATGCTTGCATCAGGGACTTTGGAATCTGAAGACATCATGGGCACAACCCTACATGTAAAGTGCCTCGTTGAAACCCCTTTTGTTGTTCTACATATTTGTGTTTCATCTTTGATGCTGTTTGAGCTTCTCCCTCTGTTTGACAGTAGATCTGCGTTTCTTTTACTCTTGAAAACCTTTTTTGTGGAGTACATTATGTACACCTTTACAAACAGACTTGAAAGATTCCACCGAGAGCTAAAGCTTTGCATATATATGTAAATCCTCTGTTGCTGTAAATCCTACTTGAAAGGGTTTTTTTTTCAAAAGAGGGATTAACATTCCTGTGCAAAAATGCAAAGTTATGAGTAGGTTTCAAATGGAAAATATTTCATGTGTTACAAAAAAACAAGCTAGGGTTTAGATTAACACACTGACGGCAGTAAACCTTGATCAGTACCGGTATGTTTTCCCTTATACAATGTTTTTATTAGTTTTGCTACTTTTTCCTACAGGCATCAAACATGCAATTTTTTTCATGGATTCTGGTGGTTCAAAAATGACCTAAAGCTTCAAACAATGTCCTTGAGTTTCGCATTTTTGTTTTCTTCTTGTAGTTGATTCCACTCCGCCAGTTGTCACTGGATGTCCAAGCAATATTGTTGTCACTTCAACCAACAACCAGGGTACTGCAGTGTTTTGGACTGCCCCGACCGCAACCGATATCTCACAGGTCACCACACAAGCATCCAATGCTCCTGGAGACAATTTCCCGCTTGGCAATACACAAGTTACATACCTCTTCACTGATGCAGCGAGCAATACTGCTGTGTGTTCATTTCAAGTGACTGTGCAGTTTGGTATGTGGAATTATGTCATTACATCTGAGGGAAAATAAAAAATATGTTAAAAGCATCATTCATAAGCCAACTGCACTACATTTTGCCTCATTTAATGGGCGTGTCGTGGCCATGCGGTTAAGAGGACCGAACTCAAGCTCTGGTGTTTCTGATCAACAGAGTGTGGGTTCGAGTCCCGGTCTTGATACTTGTGTCCTTAAGCAAGACACTTAACCATCATTGCTTCGTCCTTCGGATGGGGCGTTAAGTTGTAGGTCCAATGTGTAATGCACATAAAAGAACCCAGTTACACTTATCACTAAGAGAAGGGGTTTGCCCCGGTGTTTCTGGCAGTGACTGCTGAATGCATCGCAGCACCTTGTAAACCCTTATAAGGTAATACATATATCGGTCTCATAATTCAAAATCTGTCTTAAAATGTTTCTGTTTGTTCAAGAGCCTTAAATACCTTATTGGTAGATACATGCACTAATTAAGACTATATATTACTATATAAGACTATATTACAATTAGCAGTGATTATGACAGAGCCCAACTCTCCCTGATTCTGCAGAAAGTTTCCTGAAAATCAATCCAATCTTTCCATGTTCCAATATTGAAAATTTCACTGTTTAAGGAACATTACAGAATTGTTGCTGGCAGTGTAAGCACTTTATATAATCCACCATATACATAAACTGACAAACCTGTAGAAGTTTGAGATCGATCGGCCATCTGGGTCACGAGAAAATAGTGAAAAACCGATTACACATTTGCATGTGTTACACAATGCATGAATAAAACGCTCATGAGTGATAAACTCCAATCGGAAATTAGTTTTATTTATTTCTCATCAAATATGGCATTTCAGACAGAAATGTTTATGGCCTTAATAAAATTGGCCCCTGCACCATTGTAACATACTTTCTGATGAATACTTTCCTACTGATACTCAACCCTCTTGAGGACCACTGAAATATGCTGAGTCTGAACCGAGTCACACATTTCATTGTGTTCTTGTGTTATAAGGCCATTTCTGCAAATTATTTTACCAAGCAAGTAAACATATGAGCCACAAATTGTACCGGCAGATACTCATTGAATAATTATCTTTGTTTCAGTGGATAACACCCCTCCAACGATATCGAACTGTCCTCAGTCCTTTACCCGCACTGCATCCTTTGGTGTGTCATCCATTGCTGTCTCCTGGGTCGAGCCAACGGCTACCGACAACCAGGGCACGCCAACCCTTACTATTCGGACCCCAGTACCCGGCAGCCAGTTCAACGTTGGACAAACAACCTCCGTGTTGTACAGATGGACAGATTCATCAGGAAACACAGCAGATTGCACTTTTGAAGTGACAGTCATATCGCTTTGTGAGTGGGGACTTTAGATATCAATACTTTATGTAAGATAACAAAACATTGGGACTGATCGAGAAACACTTGGAAACCCATGACCAATCTTAAGCCTTATTCCTTTTCAAATTTGTTGTGCTGTCTTGTTTTTCACCCTCTTCTATTTCGTGTCGTGGCCGAGCCGTTAAGAGCACCAGACTTAACCTCTGGTGTTTCTGATAAGCAGAGTGTGGGTTCGAGTCCAGGTCATGGCACTTGAGCAAGATACTTTACCATAATTGCTTTGTCCTTCGGAAGAGATATTAGGCCATAGGTCCTTGTACTAGGATTGTTAGTGCACGTAAAAGAGCCCAGAACATTTATCGTTGAAGAGTAGGGGTTAACCCCGGTGTTTCTGGTTCACATAGTAAGCACCCTTGTTTACAGGTTTCCTCAGGCTTGCGAGCTACAGTGATTAAGTTCACTTGTGAGGCATGCTTGGTTTCATTACCAGAAATATAATAATAATAATAGGCCTAATACCTAATATTCTAATGGGTGAGTAGTGCATAAAGCACTCGCCTCTGTGGCCCTGGTTCAATTCCAGGCCTGGGCCATATGTAAGTAGAGTTTTGAGTTGGTTCTCTCGTAATATGAGGGTTTTTCTCCAGGCCCTCAAGAAACTTATGAGTGTTTGATCTCAGGAACTACAGTCTTAAAAACCCAACAATACGCCAAATTAAAGCCTATGCTCTAACTTGGATACAAACAACATGACGTCAGTCAAGATTGCGTCTGTTACCTGTGTTATAGATGTTTTTAAATTTAAGGCTTGGCTAACAAGACAACCTGGTGATGTGACGTTTAGATGCCTTCGGCCATGCACGGAATTCACATAATTTATAATCCAGTTGAAAGGTCAAATAAAAATCTGAACAAGGAAATAAGCCCATCTTGCACTGTAGTTTGATCAAGTGTTTTTCCCCCTTTTGTTGATGATATTCAAGATGTTTTGGTCGTCGACTTGGGCATTCCCAGATCGTGATGCATGCAATGCCCGAGTCGACGTATCGGCTCAGAGATTTCTATAAAAAACAATGGTGAACTTGTATAGCGCCCTCCTGTGGAGAGTATTCAAGGGAGGGTGCTATACCAATTTACCATTATTTTTGCATATTTCTCACCTCATTGCCTAGCCCTGACATGTCATCTGATAAATAGTGAAGTCTGTAGCTTTCTGAAAAAGACTTGTTGATGTCATCATATGTTAAAGAACCCTCAAACGAGAGGTTCAATTTCCATACTTAACTTTTACATTTTCACAATGGAACAATTGATATGCCATATTGGGACTGTAATAAGTCAACAAACTACATTACATCAAATTTTGTTATACCCGAAACCCCCGTGTTTGTGCAACAAACACATTTCTAGTTATTATTATTATTATTATTGTTACTAATAAGGCAAGTAATTTTTAAACAAACTTTTCTCTTCTCCTCCTTAGCTGATAACGATGTCCCAGTGGTAACCTTCTGCCCGGATGATATCACCATGTTTGTTCCCTTCCAGTCTCCCGGTACCACGGTCACGTGGACTGCACCAACAGCTGTCGACAACTCTGGTTCATTCGACACCACACAGACACACGTTCCCGGGACATTTTTTGCCACCGGTGCTAGCGTTCCCGTCACCTACACTTTCACAGATGCTTCCAATAATCAGGCAACTTGTACTTTCACCGTTAGAGTGTTCCAGCAGAGTAAGTTCATTGTTTGGAGATGCCCAAAACTAATCAAACGGCTGTTTCAGTGACAAGGTTTGAGATTGAAGTATGCTCTAAATTGATCTTTTAACCCGAACCGTCCTGAATTTTGCAAAATTTATTTTTGGTTTTGCTGGAATTTGATGTGTTTAGTAAGTTACCCCAATATCTGAGTAGGGTTGTGCATCTACGTTTATTTTTTGAAATGGTTAAACAGAATATGTGACTCCCAGTTAACTGTTTCTACCAATTCCAATCTGAACTATGAGTCGACCTGTGAAAGGAGCAGATGTCAACATACTTTCTGGGATCAATCAGGATTACAAAATAAAACACTATACCCAGTCTTGAGAGTCACAAAACCATAAACCACAGGTGCGGTGCCTTTACAAAGGAAAATGTATTGTAGTGGATTGAAAGTAATGTATTACAATTTGCACGGGATGAAGATAAGACAGTTCTTCCACCAACAAAAAGTCAATCATTCTTCCTGGATAGCATCTGGGTTTGACTTTTTAAAGGTAATTAAGGTCTCATTTTTTTTAGTGGCGGCTCCGTTTTGGATTTCAACATTTCTTTTATGGATAAACAGTTAACTGGTTAAATGTCCCAACCCTAGCTCTGAGTAACAAAAGGTTGAAGGATTTGGGACAGCTTCTGAGCAGAGAATGCCTTGATAAATTAAAACTTTGAAAATAATTGTTATTGTAGTCTGCATGCAAAGAGAAAAGTGTTTTATAAGTACATTGTTAAAAGTATTTTGTTAAAACTTAAAAGTAAACTTGAAAAAACTCTGTCCTCAAAATATAGGTGATACAGAGGCACCATTAGTCAGTAACTGCCCAGACAACATGGCCATCACTGTACCCTTTGGGAGCACTGGGACCACTGTGTCTTGGAATGAGCCCACAGTTAGTGATAACTCTGGAACATTCACAACCACACAGACCAGAGAATCAGGAACTTTCTTCAACACTGGAACACAGACCCAGGTTACCTACACATTCACCGATGCTGCCAACAACCAAGCTTTCTGTTCATTCACTGTGACCGTTGTACCATTAGGTAAGCATTTGGAATAATGGCTTCAGATTATTGATTATTGATACAAACCGGATCCATGAGGATGGGTGTACCGGTGATGACTCAAACACCGCGTTTACACTTGATCCAGCAAGGAGGATCAAAGGAGGATCAGATCCTGCAAGGGCGATCAAGCTGATCGCTGACGCGTTTACACTTGATCCTGATCTCGCATTGATCCCCCTTTGCCCGGCGCCTGTTGAACGGAAGTTCCACCTGCTCGTGTGAAAGGTCAACTGAACAAGGTCGTTGATTATGTGCACACACAGGTTTGCGTGCATTGCCAGGGGTGATTAGCACTTGACGATATCAAATTTTTTTACATATCGTCGGGTAATATCGCCGATATGATGATATATCGCGAAGATTTTTGAAAATTGAAAGTACCTATAAAACTGAATAACAATGACCCAATCAGAGTTTTACCGCAGGGATGAAATGAGAAATTCAATAAACAAGCAAGACCTGACTGATGGATATACAAACCGCTGAGAAAAATCACTGAATCTATGAAAACAGTACACCGTACATTTGTGTGTGCTTTTCATCACTGCTTCCGACTTCATTAATTCATGGTTTCTACCTCCACGATTGGATGTTGTGATCTCTAAAAGCTGGTGCCTCGATTTTTATTTTTATTTGCACAAAATTGACATCAAATACACGTGCATGTAAATACAATCACCTGACGTTTCCCCCCGACACGCAATGATTACTCAGCTTCGTTCCCACAGCAACACGCCGTACCTTGATCCCCTTATGATAAAGTATTGCTTGCTAGGAATCGTGCGACGGCGGGTAGCACATTCCCGGGATCGAGGTGATGGATAATAGGGGATGGCAGCACTGATAACTGGTGCTTCGTGTGTTCATTAGCTTGCTTACAAGTTCGACTCACTTTCACAGTTCATGTCTGATATTTTTCCCTATATAATTCTTTTTTTAAATGGAGGATCAGTTTTGTTTATTTGCGGTGTTGTTGCCATTAATTCTGGCACAACTTTACTGCCGAATCATTGCAGAATGATGGTAATTAATAATATATGCAGACAAGACAACTCGCCCGCGCCCCACTCTATTCGAGACCGGAAGTCGGTAGGTCAAATTGCGGGGTCTGATCCTGCATTGCGTTTACACTTGGTTTTCGATCCACCTCGCGGGATCAGATCCTCCTTTGATCCTGCAATGAAGGGGGATCAAAAAGGAGGATCAGATTCTGATCACGTCAAAAAGGACTTGGCATATCAGCTCCAAACTTGGTGTGTGGATTGGTTTTAGGATCCCCCATAAGCATTTTTGTTTGACCTCCTAGATCAAATGTCAAGAAACAAGACTAGTTAGTGAGGCATTTGTATTTACCATACACAACTTTTCTTATTTCAAATCTAATTCTTTTTTCTTTTAATCCATTGTTTTTCCTTATAGGTGACAATTCAGCTCCAATTGTGACCTCCTGCCCAGAAGACATCACCACATTTGTCACATTCCTGACCCCTGGAACAACAGTGACATGGACCGAGCCAACTGTAGTTGATAACTCTGGTGCCTTTGATACCACACAGACACGTACCTCAGGATCATTCTTCTCTGTTGGTGACTCTCAGGTCACCTACACATTTGCTGATACTGCTGGAAACCAAGCTACTTGTACATTCCTTGTGAGAGTTATCCAACAAGGTAATAATTGAAACATTTCCTTGGAAGGTATTGTAGGGGTTATAAGCAAGATAGAAAAATAGCTAAACCCAGGCTAGCTGATCAAAATATAATTTTTTTATTTACAATCTTTTGTTGTGACTTCAGGCTCCACTTTATAATTTTAACACAATTCTTTTGTTTCTGATCAAATTCATAGGAGACAATGAAGCCCCAGTTGTTGCAGTTTGTCCTGAGAGTACCTCGGTGACAGTTCCCTTCCAGAGCACAGGGACCACTGTGTCTTGGAATGAGCCCACAGTTACTGATAACTCCGGAGCATTCACAACCACACAGACCAGAGAATCAGGAACTTTCTTTAATAGTGGAACACAGACCCAGGTTACCTACACATTCACAGATGCTGCCAACAACCAAGCTTTCTGTACATTCACTGTGACTGTAGTACCATTAAGTAAGTATTTTGAATAATGGCTCAGAATATTGATTGATTAAATTACTAAACTGAAAATATAAAGAAAATCAACATAACTTGTGTTTCGTTTATTCCCCCTGGTTGGCGATGCCATTGAAGGGGCATACTGTTTTCGACATGTCCTTCCATGGGTAGGTAGCGTAGGTATACACATTGAAACTGGGGACCTACATGTATACAAAAAAGGGACAATAGGTCCTTGGTTGGGTTGAACAATGCGGGACCCCACAAACTGTATCCATAAGGATAGGTGTATGGGCGATGACTCAAAAAGGACTTGGCATATCAGCTCCAAACTAGGTGTGTGGATTGGTCTTGGGATATCCCAGAAGCCTTTTGTTTCTGGACCTCCTAGATTAAATGACAAGAAACAAGACTAGCTTGCGAGGCATTTGTTTAATTTACCAAACACTACTTTTCTTATTTCAAATCTAATTCTGTTTTCTTTTATTCCATTTGTTTTTCCTTATAGGTGACAATTCAGCTCCAATTGTGACCTCCTGCCCAGAAGACATCACCACATTTGTCACATTCCTGACCCCTGGCACAACAGTGACATGGACCGAGCCAACTGTAGTTGATAACTCTGGTGCCTTTGATACCACACAGACACGTACCTCAGGATCATTCTTCTCTGTTGGTGACTCTCAGGTCACCTACACATTTGCTGATGCTGCTGGAAACCAAGCTACTTGTACATTCCTTGTGAGAGTTATCCAACAAGGTAATAGTTGGAACATTTAATTGGAAGGTATTGTAGGGGTTATTAGCAAGATGGAAGAGAAGCCAAACCCAGGCTGGGCGATCAAAATTAATGTTTTCTATTTACAATCTTTTGTTGTGACTTCAGGCTTCACTTTAAGATTTTAACACAATTCCTTTGTTTCTGATCAAAATCATAGGAGATAATGAAGCCCCAGTTGTTACAGTTTGTCCTGAGAGTACCTCGGTGACAGTCCCCTTCCAGAGCACAGGGACCACTGTGTCTTGGAATGAGCCCACAGTTACTGATAACTCTGGAGCATTCACAACCACACAGACCAGAGAATCAGGAACTTTCTTTAATAGTGGAACACAGACCCAGGTTACCTACACATTCACCGACGCTGCCAACAACCAAGCTTTCTGTACATTCACTGTGACTGTAGTACCATTAAGTAAGTATTTTGAATAATGGCTCAGTTGATTGTATAAATTACTAAACTGAAAAAATAAAGGAAATCAACATAACTTGTGTTTCGTTTATGCCCCTGGTTGGCGATGCCATTGAAGGGGCATACTGTTTTCGACATGTCCTTCCATGGGTAGGTAGCGTAGGTATACACATTGAAACTGGGGACCTACATGTATACAAAAAAGGGACAATAGGTCCTTGGTTGGGTTGAACAATGCGGGACCCCACAAACTGTATCCATAAGAATAGGTGTACGGGCGATGACTCAAAAAGGACTTGGCATATCAGCTCCAAACTAGGTGTGTGGATTGGTCTTGGGATATCCCAGAAGCCTTTTGTTTCTGGACCTCCTAGATCAAATGACAAGAAACAAGACTAGCTTGCGAGGCATTTGTATTTACCAAACACTACTTTTCTTATTTGAAATCTAATAATTGTTTCTTTTATTTCTATTTGTTTTTCCTTATAGGTGACAATTCAGCTCCAATTGTGACCTCCTGCCCAGAAGACATCACCACATTTGTCACATTCCTGACCCCTGGCACAACAGTGACATGGACCGAGCCAACTGTAGTTGATAACTCTGGTGCCTTTGATACCACACAGACACGTACCTCAGGATCATTCTTCTCTGTTGGTGACTCTCAGGTCACCTACACATTTGCTGATACTGCTGGAAACCAAGCTACTTGTACATTCCTTGTGAGAGTTATCCAACAAGGTAATAATTGAAACATTTCCTTGGAAGGTATTGTAGGGGTTATAAGCAAGATAGAAAAATAGCTAAACCCAGGCTAGCCGATCAAAATATAATTTTTTTATTTACAATCTTTTGTTGTGACTTCAGGCTCCACTTTAAAATTTTAACACAATTCTTTTGTTTCTGATCAAAATCATAGGAGATAATGAAGCCCCAGTTGTTACAGTTTGTCCTGAGAGTACCTCGGTGACAGTTCCCTTCCAGAGCACAGGGACCACTGTGTCTTGGAATGAGCCCACAGTTACTGATAACTCCGGAGCATTCACAACCACACAGACCAGAGAATCAGGAACTTTCTTTAATAGTGGAACACAGACCCAGGTTACCTACACATTCACCGACGCTGCCAACAACCAAGCTTTCTGTACATTCACTGTGACTGTAGTACCATTAAGTAAGTATTTTGAATAATGGCTCAGAATATTGATTGATTAAACTACTAAACTGAAAAAATAAAGGAAATCAACATAACTTGTGTTTCGTTTATGCCCCTGGTTGGCGAAGCCAATGAAGGGGCATACTGTTTTCGACATGTCCTTCCATGGGTAGGTAGCGTAGGTATACACATTGAAACTGGGGACCTATACAAAAAAGGGACAATAGGTCCTTGGTTGGGTTGAACAATGCGGGACCCCACAAACTGTATCCATAAGAATAGGTGTATGGGCGATGACTCAAAAAGGACTTGGCATATCAGCTCCAAACTAGGTGTGTGGATTGGTCTTGGGATATCCCAGAAGCCTTTTGTTTTTGGACCTCCAATATTAAATGTCAAGAAACAAGACTAGCTTTCGAGGCATTTGTTTAATTTACCAAACACAACATTTCTTATTTGAAATCTAATTCTGTTTTCTTTTATACCATTCGTTTTTCCTTTAGGTGACAATTCAGCTCCAATTGTGACCTCCTGCCCAGAAGACATCACCACATTTGTCCCATTCCTGACCCCTGGAACAACAGTGACATGGACCGAGCCAACTGTAGTTGATAACTCTGGTGCCTTTGATACCACACAGACACGTACCTCAGGATCATTCTTCTCTGTTGGTGACTCTCAGGTCACCTACACGTTTGCTGATGCTGCTGGAAACCAAGCTACTTGTACATTCCTTGTGAGAGTTATCCAACAAGGTAATAATTGAAACATTTAATTGGAAGGTATTGTAGGGGTTATTAGCAAGATGGAAGAGAAGCCAAACCCAGGCTGGGCGATCAAAATTAATGTTTTCTATTTACAATCTTTGGTTGTGACTTCAGGCTTCACTTTAAGATTTTAACACAATTCTTTTGTTTCTGATCAAAATCATAGGAGACGATGAAGCCCCAGTTGTTACAGTTTGTCCTGAGAGTACCTCGGTGACAGTTCCCTTCCAGAGCACAGGGACCACTGTGTCTTGGAATGAGCCCACAGTTACTGATAACTCCGGAGCATTCACAACCACACAGACCAGAGAATCAGGAACTTTCTTTAATAGTGGAACACAGACCCAGGTTACCTACACATTCACCGATGCTGCCAACAACCAAGCTTTCTGTACATTCACTGTGACTGTAGTACCATTAAGTAAGTATTTTGAATAATGGCTCAGAATATTGATTGATTAAATTACTAAACTGAAAATATAAAGGAAATCAACATAACTTGTGTTTCGTTTATGCCCCTGGTTGGCGATGCCACTGAAGGGGCATACTGTTTTCGACATGTCCTTCCATGGGTAGGTAGCGTAGGTATACACATTGAAACTGGGGACCTATACAAAAAAGGGACAATAGGTCCTTGGTTGGGTTGAACAATGCGGGACCCCACAAACTGTATCCATAAGGATAGGTGTATGGGCGATGACTCAAAAAGGACTTGGCATATCAGCTCCAAACTAGGTGTGTGGATTGGTCTTGGGATATCCCAGAAGCCTTTTGTTTCTTGACCTCCTAGATCAAATGACAAGAAACAAGACTAGCTTGCGAGGCATTTGTATTTACCAAACACTACTTTTCTTATTTGAAATCTAATAATTGTTTCTTTTACTTCTATTTGTTTTTCCTTAAAGGTGACAATTCAGCTCCAATTGTGACCTCCTGCCCAGAAGACATCACCACATTTGTACCATTCCTGACCCCTGGAACAACAGTGACATGGACCGAGCCAACTGTAGTTGATAACTCTGGTGCCTTTGATACCACACAGACACGTACCTCAGGATCATTCTTCTCTGTTGGTGACTCTCAGGTCACCTACACATTTGCTGATGCTGCTGGAAATCAAGCTACTTGTACATTCCTTGTGAGAGTTATCCAACAAGGTAATAGTTGGAACATTTAATTGGAAGGTATTGTAGGGGTTATTAGCAAGATGGAAGAGAAGCCAAACCCAGGCTGGGCAATCAAAATTAATGTTTTCTATTTACAATCTTTGGTTGTGACTTCAGGCTTCAATTTTTTTATTTTAACCCAATTCTTTTGTTTCTGATCAAATTCATAGGAGATAATGAAGCCCCAGTTGTTACAGTTTGTCCTGAGAGTACCTCGGTGACAGTTCCCTTCCAGAGCACAGGGACCACTGTGTCTTGGAATGAGCCCACAGTTACTGATAACTCTGGAGCATTCACAACCACACAGACCAGAGAATCAGGAACTTTCTTTAATAGTGGAACACAGACCCAGGTTACCTACACATTCACCGACGCTGCCAACAACCAAGCTTTCTGTACATTCACTGTGACCGTTGTACCATTAGGTAAGTACTCGGAGCAAAGACTTAAGAATATTAATTGTTTAAAGTATTTAATTGTATAAAGGAAATTAATATATGTTATGTTAAACCCCCAAAAAATCCCTTTTTCCTTTTTTTCCATTTGTTTTTCCACATAGGTGACACTTCAGTTCCAATTGTGACCTCCTGCCCAGAAGACATCACCACATTTGTCCCATTCCTGACCCCTGGCACAACAGTGACATGGACCGAGCCAACTGTAGTTGATAACTCTGGTGCCTTTGATACCACACAGACACGTACCTCAGGATCATTCTTCTCTGTTGGTGACTCTCAGGTCACCTACACATTTGCTGATGCTGCTGGAAATCAAGCCACTTGTACATTCCTTGTGAGAATTATCCAGCAAGGTAAACATTTACCCATTAATGTTGAATTATTTTAGGTGGTTAAGGATACAAACATGGAAGAATATTGATCAGACAATCAAATTTTTGTTGTTGATTAATATAACCTTTTACTAGCCCTGGTAGGATGCCAGTCTACGTCGCACTACACTGCAAATAAAATTGCGACTAAGGTTTTTTTCATATTTCTACCTGATTGAGAAAATAAAATTTCCTTCATATATTCTACATGTCCATAACTACACTTTTGATGGATCCGCAAATATCAAATTTATCCAGAGGTGACATTATTCCAGAAATTCTAAAGAAGATCCACAATTCCGTTGTAAACATCTTGTACCGATTGATGTATGAGCATGTCTGCACATGCGCAAAATATGTAGCAACTCCGATCGACTTTCTCATCAACTGAAGCAAAACATTTAATTTGTTAGTTTTGTATTGATACTACATTATTTTGTTTTGTAAAGCAAAGGGGTCAATTCTGTACTTTGTGGTATCACTCAAATTGTTGTAAATTATCGATACCCTGAGCGTGACGAATTGCTACGAATATTTTTACATACTGGGTCAGTACAGAAAGTTGCAACAGAGATGTAAATTGTCATTGTATTTTTCAAAAAGAGTGTCACCCAAGGATAAAATTAACAATTCTGAACAGAGTAGTTCTGGAATTCCGGACATAAGGAATATGTGAACGAAGCTTCAGCTTCCTCCATCAGGTTGTAAAATTTGAAGATATTTTGTTACCAAATGTTTGCAATGGCGGGGGACCGTTATCCCCTGGACTCTGTCTTGTTGTATGCAACGAAGGAATCCAATCTGGGCTACTTTTTGTCATGCCTTTAGGTTCTCATTTGGATAATGCAAGTTCTTTGTTTCTGTTTGATTCAATAGGAGATAATGAAGCCCCAGTTGTTGCAGTTTGTCCTGAGAGTACCTCGGTGACAGTTCCCTTCCAGAGCACAGGGACCACTGTGTCTTGGAATGAGCCCACAGTTACTGATAACTCTGGAGCATTCACAACCACACAGACCAGAGAATCAGGAACTTTCTTTAATAGTGGAACACAGACCCAGGTTACCTACACATTCACCGACGCTGCCAACAACCAAGCTTTCTGTACATTCACTGTGACCGTTGTACCATTAGGTATGTTATTGTGTTCGGTTATATTTTGTGAGAGGTTTTATCTGATAGAGTAGTGGATTTTTTCCATCGATAGCATATGTTCTAAGTACGGGGTTAACTATCACGAATGCTGCTACTAACCAGGCTCTCCGCACATTCACTGTGACAATTGTTGAATGAAGTGAATAGACTTGTGCATATGATGTCATAAGCTCAAACACCCCCCTCAATAAGGTCAAAGAAATACCTGTCATTGGCTGAGCGTTGTGCGTGGTGTGTACACATTTGCAAATTCCATTGTTTGACCTCGGTGATGGTTGGCTCTGCAACGGGTCTGTTTAAAAATAACATTGTTGTCTGCTTTAATGGTTTTTCTTTAAGCGATGTGTTTAGTATTGGGACGTTCATGTAGAAAGTGTGATCAAAATTAAGTTGCCATATTATAATTCCAATCTTAAAGGTAGTGTCTTATATTGGTAAATACTTAAAAAATTCATGACCATAACAAGTTACTTGGTAAGAAGCACTGCAGCTGTTGATAGTACAAACTATTTTGAGAAAGGATTCTCTTCGAAGTAATATGGTTCTGATAATTTTTCACCCAAAACATTTGAATCTGAGAAACGATTTATGCATGAATTGTTTCTCAGATATCTTAGGGTTGACTATAAAATTCAAATTTCTGTATGGTGGTGTCCGTTCGTGAATAATGCGGCCAAGGATGCGGTTGCTACCCTCTGTCGCCTAGCTAAACGTGGATGGTTTTGACATCCTTGATAAAAATACTGTGATTTTTTTCAGCAAGTAGACACTTTATTCAAGTGGTACTTTCACATGTGACTTACATTGTATCTTTCTTGATAATTTTGCCTATAAATCAGCGTTACATTGACAAAAACTGATCTAAGCCCCTTCCTTTAAGGCAGGTTTCTCAAATCTCCCAAAATCTTTCCTATGGATTTATATTAAGTTGATGGTTATGCTACTGTACCCTCAACGCTTCCACTTCTGGCACAAGGCAAGGTGTATAGATGTCACTAGAGTCCAAACAATTGATTCATGGGTTACCAACTAGTGGCGTATTTTGATGGATTTTGGACTGCTCCTGGAAAAAACAAAACCCACCCAGGGATTTTGGGTTTTTGAATAGCCTTGATTGCAAAGCTGTCTTATTTGTCCATGCACACTGAATTTGTCCACATCCTGTCCACGCACACGCAGTACACTGATTCCAAGCTTGGAGTCCGTCAAAATGACAGCCTTGACACAACAGTTCATTTCCAGGTTTTGCGGTTATGTTAATAGCTTAATGTTCTTGTGTCTTGATTGGTTGTTAAAAAATATATTTGCAGTAGGCAAACCAACAAGCACAGAATTTGCTTGAAAAATAGATTCAAAATCCCGACCCAACTTGTCTGCAGCTGAAGTTAGACTACCAATTTGTTCAATGGTAAAAGTGGCAAGAAAAGATTACCGTTTAATCATGAACAGAATAAGATTGGAAATAGTGACACTAAACAATACTTTTAAAAGTACTGCTCTAGTCGTTACAAACATGCAGGAGGATTACAGTTGCGTTAAGGCTGTCGTCCAGACGGACTCCATGCGTAGACTCGGTGCAAGTGTGTCGTCCTGTTGACTCCTTGTGTGGACTATCGCATCAGGCAAAGGGACGGCCCCAAAACAGCCTTGTAATCAAGGCTAAGATTTTAGATGGAACTATCTAACTACTGCATCTTGTATTTTTCCTCATCAGGTGATACTGTTCCACCAGTCGTCACCTCCTGCCCAAGTGACATTACAGAGGTAGTGCCCTTCCTCACCAATGGAAAGACAGTCACATGGACTGAGCCGACTGTCAGTGACAATTCGGGTTCCGTTGATACCTTTCAGACGATAACGTCGGGGTCCTTCTTTGCAAGTGACATGAGCACTGCTGTCTCTTACTCGTTCAGGGATGCAGCTGGCAATGAAGCGGCTTGTACATTTACCGTCAGAGTAATCCAACAAAGTGAGTGGTTTAACCCTTTCAGCGCTATTGGCAACTTTAGTCGACTGTGCACTATACCCTGCTTGAGCCCAAATGGCGACTTTAGTCGACACAAGATAGCACACAAAAAGTACTCAAGTCGGAGCACAATGGCAGTTTTTCAAATGCTGTCCATGTTCAGCCTCCATGCCCAAGCTTACTATGGTTGGAAAGAGAAAGATCAGATCTTTCTAATGATGGTAAAATAAAAAATAAAATAAGGTTGCAATTATGCTACCCCCTCAAATTGGAGTGGAAAGAGCCGAAATGCCAAACACTTAACGAGCCCCCATTTGGTTGTGTACAATAAAAGTGACTGGGTTTACAGAACACACAGAGGAAACAAAGACCAAGAACTTGTTCATTTATTGGACGATCTGAATGGGTTTTTTTGGTTTGTATGAAATAAATAAAACATTCATTGTGCTCAAAAATGAAATTTTTAAGGTAACAATAGAGTTTGTAAAACTGACCTTTATTGAACATGATCTTTCTGTTGTGTGAGAATGTGTGCTTCACGCTTGAATGGTCGAACCATGTGATTGTTTATGTCAAAACAATTCGGTAACAAGAGGGTTAACATAGAAACTTTTGGAGTGGAAAGATCCGAAATGCCAAACACTTAACGAGCCATATTATGGGTTTACAGAACATGCTGAGGATGACCAGAGCAAACTAGTCGAAACATTGAGACCAATTAAGAACTCACTCCGCGGCAGTGAAGTTAATAACGAGAAGTCCTCTGATCCACTAAGCGAAAGTAGTGGTCCCGACCGATTTCCTACCTTCCGCCCAAGTAGTAGTTTGAAGCAGGACAGTTCTTTTCAGAATTTGGTAGTCTCTCGAATTCCGAAAATCTACTCCGCATCTAAAGTTTTGTTTTAAAGATCCTCATTTCAAAGTGTAGGTCCGTCCGAGTATGCTCTATGCATGGTCTCAAAAGAAATGCATGAACATTTTGTGGTATGGTACTAGGTCACATAAAGGGAACCTTGACGTTGCAGTCACAAACTTTGGAACTGCAACGAAGTTGTATATCTTTAACCCTTTGCAGGCTACCATTCCCTACACACACTATTTCCTGCCCCCTGGAATGTTTTTGCACAATCATTAAAATTACATTCGGTTGTACTCAAAAGCATTTTTCTGTGTGAAGGAATTTTTTTATTGCAAAATGCGAAATAAGACAAACGTAGAGTATAATACTGGCAACCAGGTAGTTCAAACAGAATTGATTTTGGTTGGATGTAGAATTTAGAAAATACACACTTCCAAAGATCATAATTTTCTCTTGGTAAAGCACGCCGAAAAGCATCCGCACCACCTTGGACTGCTCTACCCCGTTCCCCTCGCCCGTAGCACGTAAAGGGTTAAAGAGCTTGGTGTACCAGAGTACGAAATTAACCTTTTCTTCCCCATAATAATTTACAACCTTGTTGTACCAACACATTGCATTTTCCTATGGTAAAAAAGGGTCTTCTGTTTGTACAAATATTAACAGCTGACATGACACCACCTATGGTTGCAAACTGCCCCGAAAGCACCTCCGTCACTGTGCCATTCCTGAGCTCTGGAACAACAGTCTCCTGGAATGAGCCGGTCGTAACAGACAACTCTGGAGCATTCAACATCGACCAGACACACCAATCGGGATCCTTGTTTGCAAGTAACACACAGACCACAGTCACATACACATTCACTGATGCTGCTAACAACCAAGCCGCCTGCTCCTTTACTGTCACTGTAGTACCCTTGGGTAAGTTTGCGTCCGAAACTAGAGTCTTTGCATTCTTTTCATTCCTGGTTGTGCCATCACATTGCAGTGAAATTTATAATTACTTTGATAGATTTTGTTCTTCATTTTTGTTTAAAGACTGTGCAAGTCTCAAGCGTATTTGAACTTCCCGGACCACGTTGACCATTGTTTTTCAGCACTTCCCTTCAGGGGTTAGTGACCAAAAATATCGATATGGCCAGACTGGTCCTCTGTCTTTATCCGCAGCTGTTGTCAGCTCCACCATCAGCATGAACTTTTCGATCGACTCCTGCTGCGCACGTGTACTTTATGTTTGTATGTAATGTTGTTTATACACAATGTAATTCCTGTACACGTGTGTGTGACTACGAATCTCTGCCGTATGAATGGATGCGAGGTCAAAGGTACGTTCGGCGGGATCCTGCCCTACGCATCTGGCGTTGTTCACAAGCCTCGAAGTGTGACGTCAGATGTTCGGGCTACTATATGGCTTGCTGCCCATGGAAGCGAGGCTGTACACCACTGGGAAGGAGGTTGAGCTCAATTTTGTTCCCAGGGGTGATTGACGTGCCATTTTTCTCTTAGCACGCGCTGATCACTCATTTTAGCCATGAAATAGATGAAAGTAAAATAAATTTAACAAATCAACAAAGAAAAGCAGAGGATGAGACTTGATCGCCGGTTCCGGTTACTTGAGAACAATTAAGAATTGATGCTCATGTTATCATTAAACCAATGTAATGGTCGCACAAATTCAGGCGTGATTGGCAAATTGGTTTCCTAAAAAATAAGCTTCTTTGTCACAAGTTTTAAGTTGGTTTCAATAATAATTTTAACAAATTAGTTGAATCATTTTTAAATTTCTGGTAATGAAACCAAGGATGCCTGATAAGTGAACTTAATCACTGTAGCTCTCAAGCCTGAGGAAACCTGTAAAGAAGGGTGCTTGCTATGTGAACCAGAAACACTGGGGTTGACCCCTGCTACTCCATGATAAAGTGCACTACCAATCTTAGCACATGGGACCTATGGTTTTACGTCCCATCCAAAGGACACAGCAGTACTGGTAAAGTGTCTTGCTCAAGGACACAAGTGTCAAGACTCGGACTTGAACCCACACTCTGCTAATCAGAAACACCAGAGCTTGAGTCTGGTTCTCTTATTTGCGCAGCCACGCCAACAATGATGTATGTTATTACTTTTTCTAAGGGTTTTTCCAATATTGTAAATTAAATTTCCCACTTTGCTTTCCTATTTACAGGTGATACTGTTCCACCTATTGTGACCTTCTGCCCACAAGATAGCACAGACTTTGTGCCCTTCCAGTCCACGGGCACAACAGTGACATGGACCGAGCCAACTGTAGTTGATAACTCTGGTGCCTTTGATACCACACAGACACGTACCTCAGGATCATTCTTCTCTGTTGGTGACTCTCAGGTCACCTACACATTTACTGATGCTGCTGGAAACCAAGCTACTTGTACATTCCTTGTGCGAGTTATTCAGCAAGGTAAACATTTACCCATTAATGTTGAATTATTTTAGGTGGTTAAGGATACAAACATAGAAGAATATTGAAACAAAGGCCAGACGATCAAGTTTTTGTTGTTGATTTAAATATAACTTTTTATCTAGCCCTGGTAGGACGCCAGTCTACGTCGCACTACACTAAAATTGCAACTAATGTTTTTTCATATTTCTACCTGATTTAAGAAGCTGAAATTTCCTTTATATATTCTACATGTCCATAACTACACTTTTGATGGATCCACTAGTAACAAATTTATCCAGAGGTAACATTATTCCAGAAAATATAAAGAAGATCCACACTTCCGTTGTAAACATCTTGTACCGATTGATGTATTAGCATGTCTGCACGCGTATGCGTAAAATATGTAGCAACTCCGATCGACTTTCTCATCAACTGAATTAAAACATTTAATTTACTGATGCAGCTGGAAACTCAGCAAATTGTACATTTGTTTTCAGGGTAATTCAGCAAGGTAATCTGGGTTTTTTATGTGAAGTATTTCTCGAAGTAAAGTGTTTAAACTTATAATAGAGAATGTGGACCTGAGAACAAAAGAGGTCCACACAGTGTAGAGACTTGAAACACTATATGGGCTTATATACATCCACACAGGGTTTTCTACAGTGTTGAAGATAATGATTTTTCTGAAGTGTACAGAACAAAGGAATGTCCCCAGGGTGTATGCAACACAGAGCTGGGTGTGATGGCTTGATGTGGTGAGACACCTGCTCTAGATGGCAGGTGTAGTGGTGAGCATCTGCTCTAGATGGCAGGGGTTGTGTAGTGGTGAGACATCTACTGTAGAAGGCAGGGTTGTGTAGTGGTGAGACATCTGCTCTAGATGGCAGGGGTTGTGTAGTGGTGAGACATCTGCTCTAGATGGCAGGGGTTGTGTAGTGGTGAGACATCTGCTCTAGATGGCAGGGGTTGTGTAGTGGTGAGACATCTGCTCTAGACAGCAGGGGTTGTGTAGTGAGTGGTGAGACATCTGCTCTACACGGCAGGGGTTGTGTAGTGGTGAGACATCTACTCTAGACAGCAGGGGTTGTGTAGTGAGTGGTGAGACATCTGCTCTACACGGCAGGGGTTGTGTAGTGGTGAGACATCTGCTCTAGATGGCAGGGGTTGTGTAGTGGTGAGACATCTGCTCTAGACAGCAGGGGTTGTGTAGTGGTGAGACATCTGCTCTAGATGGCAGGGGTTGTGTAGTGGTGAGACATCTGCTCTAGACGGCAGGGGTTGTGTAGTGGTGAGACATCTGCTCTACACGGCAGGGGTTGTGTAGTGGTGAGACATCTGCTCTACACGGCAGGGGTTGTGTAGGGGTTGTGTAGGGGTTGTGTAGTGGTGAGACATCTGCTCTAGATGGCAGGGGTTGTGTAGTGGTGAGACATCTGCTCTAGATGGCAGGGGTTGTGTAGTGGTGAGACATCTGCTCTAGATGGCAGGGGTTGTGTAGTGGTGAGACATCTGCTCTAGACAGCAGGGGTTGTGTAGTGGTGAGACATCTGCTCTAGATGGCAGGGGTTGTGTAGTGGTGAGACGTCTGCTCTAGACAGCAGGGGTTGTGTAGTGGTGAGACATCTGCTCTAGACAGCAGGGGTTGTGTAGTGGTGAGACATCTGCTCTAGATGGCAGGGGTTGTGTAGTGGTGAGACATCTGCTCTAGATGGCAGGGGTTGTGTAGTGGTGAGACATCTGCTCTAGACGGCAGGGATTGTGGGTGTGGATTCCACCCGTTTTGGATTTTTGTTTTGACACAGAACTCTGGAAAGAACCAAGTATGCAGTGCTTATCACATATCGGGCATGGGGAAATACTTAAATAACATTCTCAATACCCACAATGCGTTTATTACTTCTGTTATGATTAATATCCTTTTGTTCTTTTCTTATTTAGGAGACAATTCACCACCAGTTGTCACGCTCTGCCCTGAGAACATTTTCGTCACCGTTCCTTTCCAGAGCACCGGTACCACCATCAGCTGGAACGAGCCGGTTGCCACAGACAACTCTGGGGCCTTGACCACCACATCTACCCACAATTCTGGTGACTTCTTTGGGGCCAACACCCAGACTTCTGTGACGTACACCTTCACAGACGCAGCCAACAACCAGGCATTCTGTACATTCACTGTGACAATTAACGAGCTAGGTGGGTATCTTGCATATCTCTTGAATTGTGTGTAAAATGTTTCAAGACATAGTGTCGGGGTGAACCTGGACAAGAGGACTTGATACTGCAACCCTCAGACATCTGTGCCACTCCAACTGGTTGATAATAAGGGAATAAAAGAGAGGTGGCTCAGTCTTAAAACAGCTGTTTAAAACTGGCAGGGTCATGGCCGTGTGATAAAGGACAGAGCTGCAGGCGAAGTGCTTTATTGCATGGCCACGACCCTTCACGGTTTAAACAGCCCTATTAAGTCACCACTCTTTTATTCCCATTTATAAATACCTTTGCGTTATAAACATCCAAAACCTTACAAAATTTAGAACAAATCTGACAGTTTAGTCCTTGGTTCACCTCGACTCTGCGTTGAATTTCTATACATGTTAAGCACCAAGTAGCTCCTCGTGCAAACTTAGAACTTGAGCGATTAAGTTTCAAACTACATATATTGCACGCAAGTTTTAAACTTGTGTGAGCCAAATAATGCAACCTACCACTTCAAATTGGGCCATGAAATAATCTGATAGCGCCCCCTTTTGATTCAATCTTCTCAGGCCATGTTTAAACACTCCTTACCATGTTTATATCGCATGTTTAAACATTACCATGTGATCTCCTCTCGACCAATTAAAATGGATGAACTGTCCCAGGTATTTATGACTTAATATCGAAGGTGTGGGCCTCCAATAAGACGGGTTCATACCCCATTTCATTCGGGTGCAAAATTACTTCAAAATGTCAGATTATGCAGATTTGCTCAAAAGATTTTCCAAAGGTTGATCACATTCCAGCTAGACCAAATAAATTGTGTCAATTTTGCACTGCTTTTGTATTTCCGTGAACAGGTTTTCAACTCAATGTACACTAAATTCAGGCATGTGATTTCTCAGGATGTTTTTTTCCTGAAAGTAAAGCAATCACCAAAGGTAGAAAGAAATAGTCCACATTGTGTCCAAAGCTGTAGTTTTGTATTTCTGGTGATGCACAGAGTCTGTCAACCTCCTGAAGTGTCACATACGGGAGGTTCAGGGCCTTAAAAAATGGGGGACCCATACCCTTAAGCCATTTTCCCGGAATTCTAACATCCATCAAATCTCATCCCTGTAATATCTCTTGGTTCCCTTTTCAGGTGACACTGTGCCCCCCGTGGTGACAGTCTGCCCCGGTGACATCAACGAGTTTGTGCCCTTCCTCTCCAGCGGCACCTCCGTCTCATGGACCGAGCCTGTCGTCTCGGACAACTCCGGAGCTTTCACCATGACCCAAGACCGAACATCGGGCTCCTTCTTTACAGTTGGATCAGATACTGTGGTAACTTACACCTTTGCCGATGCTGCTGGCAATGAAGCCATCTGCGTCTTCACTGTTAGGATCATTCAGCAAGGTACATTTTTGCTTACTTACTTTATACTTGCTTAAGTCGAATGGTGTCCTCGAATCACGATGGTTCTCCATGCCTTTTTTGTCCCCCATTGCCGCCCTGAAGTCTGCTGATTCTAGTCCCGTGACCATTTTAAGTATGTCGGTGTAGGTAAGTGCAGGTCTTCCACGATTCCTCCTCCCATGTTTAGGGATCCATAGAACGAAACTGGATACTGGCTCACCCTTGCTACTGGAGCAGTGGCCAGCAAAACGCATCCTTCTCTCTCTGATTTTCGTCGAGTGCTTGGGTAGGTCCCCATATAGAACTTTGTTGGTCACATGTTGACTCCAGTGGATCGTAATAGCCTAGTGTAGCACCCGTTTATCTGCCTTTCCAGTTTTGGAGTAAGAGTCCACGCCTCGCAGCCATATATTATCACGGACTCCACTGTTGCAAAGAAGAGCAGTCCTTGAGCCTTCTAGGAAGGAACGATTTCCATATTTTAGTGAGTTTATTGAATGCCCGCCATGCTGATGCTTTGCATGACTTAATATCTTTCTCAGTACATTTTTAAGAGAGCTTCATCTTCTTATATCTGATTGATGTTGAATTCTATTTATACAAATATCGGATGCATATATGAGTACAGTGGCGCAGAATATAATCAGGAGGTGAAATCTGGACTATTCCATTTCACAAAAAAGAAAAGGAAAAGCCAGATTTTACCGAGTGATTATATTCTGCGTCAATGCAAGGATGAAATGCGTTCAATAAAAGTCACACATAAATCCTTGTCATTTAACACAAAAAATTCACAATAAACACAAAATACACACTCATCCACCCCACACTCTGATAATTCTAAAAACGCCTTCAAAATGTCAAAAACTCCATGTAGACACCAACCTTGTCCTCATAGTGACGCGACCATGCCTCGTTTGGACAAACGGACAACGAACAATCATCAGGGAAATAACGCTGCGAAGCGTCCGAAGCGTTGTATAATTATTCATATTCAATTTT
Organism: Plazaster borealis; assembly: GCA_021014325.1. Lineage (NCBI taxonomy): Eukaryota > Metazoa > Echinodermata > Asteroidea > Forcipulatida > Labidiasteridae > Plazaster > Plazaster borealis. The sequence continues at coordinate 9,292,159 of CM037460.1, read as the reverse complement.
GGAGCGTAGCATCAGTATACATGGTAAAACAAAAGATGACACGTGATGCTTGTTCCACCAATCAATGACAAGGATCTGTGTATACTACTAGTTATGGGTTTTTTTCATGATATTTTTAAAAATCATTTCTTCTTAAGTAACTGTTGTAATAAGTTTTCATTACTACACTGGCATAGCTAGATACATACACATGGTGTTTCTGTTAATGCAAACTGAATATACATTGATACCTCACCATAGAATGCCTCAAAACCCGTATACACTAGCATAGCTACAAAAGCATGTAGCTGGTCTCCCGATTCTGAAATCTACTCCGCGGCAGAATAGCATGACAAGTTCTCAAGAACAAATCTACACAGCAAAGTCGATATATGGTGTTACCGCAAACTGAATATACATTACTACTGTTACCATTTCTGATACTGCTGCTTCTACTGCTACCGTCACTATTCCGTTACCCATACCTCTAATGTCACTTTCACTGTTACTGTTCGGCCGGAAATTCAAGTACACACCAAGCACAAGCAAAATTCCCTGTATCCGTATTTCATTCTGCATTATCAATAGAAATGATGTGCTTTGCTTATAGCGTGTGTTTTCATTTTAAAGAATACGGACACATGGATTTTCGGCCTTGCTGTACTTGTAACTATTAACAATATTAGAAAGATGGTTTATTCAAATTAATCTATTATAATAGATTGAGATTTGACTGAGCGCCTGACAGCAGCCACTCAAATCAGCTCTGTACTGCGCCTTGAACACCCAGCAGGGTGGATATGTGCGCATTACAAGTCTTATTATTATTATTATTATAATTATAATCTAATTAAACTGTTGCTTAACTCATTGCTTCTTCTAATTTTTCAGGTGATACAATTCCTCCAGTTGTCTCAGTTTGCCCCGACAGCGTCTCGGTCACGGTACCTTACCAGAGCACAGGGACCTCCATCTCATGGAATGAGCCCACAGTTACTGATAACTCTGGAGCATTCACAACCACACAGACCAGAGAATCAGGAACTTTCTTTAACACTGGAACACAGACCCAGGTTACCTACACATTCACTGATGCTGCCAACAACCAGGCTTTCTGTACATTCACTGTGACTGTAACTGAACAAGGTGTGTGTTGAATCTGACAGTGAAATCTATCAAGTTAATTGGTTCAGTTATTTTCCACCGTTATAGCTTTGTTGTTTGTTTAGATGATCTTCCCGTCAAGGGAATTCGGCAAACTCCCACAAGGGGATAATTACTAAGCTGGTAACAGTCAATCTCTCTCATACAAACATTGGTTTAACATCTATGATTATGACTCGCACATATCAACAAATTGTGATTCAGTGACTAGACGACAATACTTATTCTAGTCATTGTGAAATCAGTGGTTAGCCTAACCGGATTCGAACCCGCAACCTTGTGGTTGCAAGTCCTGCAGTCTAACCACTTGACCACGGTGACATCCTTAAAATATTCAGTGTTGTAAGCCGCCCCCAAAACCATTCAAACAATTGTTGATTAAAAAGGCCCCAATTAGCAAATCATATGTCTACTTATTAATCAAAATTAAGCAAGGAAGCAATAACTAATTTAATGATGGTGGTACCCTCTGGTGGTACCGGTGTAAATACCCCGCTTGTTTAATTTTGCATTCTTCCCTTAAAGCGAGCAGCATGAAATCTTACAATTTATTCTGAATGCTTTTCTAGCCGATCCTGAACCACCTGTAGTCGTCTGCCCCCCTAACCAAAACGAAGTGGTGCAGTTCGGCGCTGGTGGAGCAATCATCACCTGGAATAACCCAACTGTCAGCGACAACTCCGGTAGCTTCAATCTGGTTGAGAGCAGCCACAACTCTGGTAACTTCCTCCCCACCGGGCAGACTGTCGTAACGTACCGCTACGCAGATGCAGCCGGAAACGAGAACTCTTGCAGCTTTATTGTGAATGTCGTTGAAGGTAATTATAGTAGACACTGGTTACTGTACATCGATTTGATTTAGTATGAGTTCTCTGGTTGATTGGTTATGTTGGAAAGAACCAAGGATGTCTTTCTTGAGAGAATCCCAGAGGGAGAGGCATTGAACTTATTCACTTTCAGATTTACACAAGAAACTATGAAGTCCTGAATCTTACCTATAAATGTGGCCTGGGCAGTCCAGTTTGCCGGACCCAAGCTCTGGGGTTGTAAGCAGCAGAGTGTGGGTTCGAATCCTGGTCCTGACACTTGTGCAATTGAGCAAGGCACTTAACCATAATTACTTCAAAAAAAGTTGAGAAGGTAGTGCATTCTGCTCTAACAGCCAGGCTCCTAGTGGATGATACCCGTGCCTACATCCTTACGGACTGTGAAGGGGGTAACCCTGTTTCAGCCCAAGGAGTAGGTGACAACGTGCCCCTGGTGGCAGTTGATTTGGGTCGACATGGTTTTATGGACTGCTTAAAATGCTCAGCTAATTCATTTTGCGGCAATTTTACCACCCAAATGACAAATTTTGATTGTTAGTTATTACACAAGCGCGAGTGGAATACGGATTAATATAGCCGAAAGCCATATGGGACGCAGACTCGCTATATTTTCCATATTCCACTAGCGCATGTGTGATAACGAATTTATCTTCAAGCAAACTTGACGCGCAGATTAACCCAATACGCGGTGTTGGAACAGCTGTACATTTTGCGTATACTTAGCTTACAATAGCTCAATAAGCAAAGTTAGAACAGCGCAATATGCAGGGTGTGATATGGGCTGTGTGTTCACACCTCTTGTTGCTGTGGATTCAAGTTTGCTTGTAGATAAATATCTATTTATATCTTTATTTCCTCTCGTTGCAGTGGACTCCATTCCTCCAGTGCTAGCATCCTGCCCAGGCAACCTTGTAGAACAGGTTCAATTTGGCGTGTCCGGCACCACGGTCAGCTGGAACGAGCCCACAGCCACTGATAATACCGGCCAGACGGTGGTTATCTCCCAGACTAACTTCCAGCCTGGGTCCTTCTTCCCAGTGGGTGACACCACCGTAACCTATGTACTTATGGACCCATCTGGGAATGAGGTTACATGCCAGTTCATTGTTACTGTTGTTGCTGGTAAGGATACTATTCATGGTTTTTTTTCCAAAGAATAAAAAAAGGTGATCTCTGTCCTGCTGTTTCCCAGGTTGTATCTTAAGCTTGGATGTGATCCCTAGCTTTACGGCAGTTACAGGTTGAATGGCTTCTGGCTGGCACCCCCGAACAAAGATATTGACAAAATAGGGAGACTGCCAACATTAGGGCTAGATAGCTCATCAGTCGTGTCATTTGGTAGGGGGCTGGCGTGTTAATCTTGTCAGTTTATCTTTGTTCAAACCAAAATTAATAAAAATTTACTCAGTCAGTTTCCCTTGTGGTTTATTACTATATATTTTTTATAGTTGCAAGAAAACATGCCGCTAATTTAAGATTTGTTTTATAGTTGCATGGCCCGATTTTCGCTCTTACGTGGTTACGCAAAAGCTTGCCCTGAACCATGAGACATAGCGACTGTCTCTACAGTCTGAGGAATTCAAATTTAAGTGGCAAGTTGTGACTAAGCAAGTCATTGTAACAGAGACATTATTAATAGAGTTGCATTTCAACGAGAAGCATTAAATCAAATATTACACTTCCGTACTTTGTCCTTGTCCAGTTGACACACTCCCGCCACAACTCCTCTTCTGCCCCTCGGATATCATCATGACTGTAGTGGCTGGCGATGCACCGGTTCCCGTCAACTTCGTTGCACCAACTGCAACCGATAACACCGGCGTAGTCAACCTTGTCTTCAACACCAGGAGCCCGGGGGATAGTTTCCCCGCTGGCTTGACCCAGGTCACTTACCTTTTTGAGGACGAGGCCGGGAACTCTGTCAGCTGTGTGTTCACAGTTACAATCGAAGAAAGTGAGTAGAGATAAAATATCAATTTGTTGATTTCTCTGACCTTTGACCATAGTACATCCTCTTTGTCACTATTAAAGACACTGGACACCTTTGGTAATTGTCAAAGACCAGTGTTCTCACTTGGTGTATCTCAACATATGCACAAAATAACAAACCTGTGAAAATTTGAACTCATTGGTCATCTAAAAAACACCCTTGTCACACGTAGTTGTGTGCTTTCAGATGCTTGAAATGAATTTAAAATGAATTCAAATATTTTACTGAGAAATTACTTTTTTCTCAAAAACGACGTTACTTCAGAGGGAGCCGTTTCTCACAATGTTTTATACTATCAACAGCTCTCCATTGATCGTTACCAAGTAAGTTTTTATGCTAACAATTATTTTGAGTAATTACCAATAGTGTCCAGTGCCTTTAATAAAGATCAACTTGAACGAAATCACTCAAACTAATATGACTATTTATCCTTGTTTATTTTTGAGTTTAGTTATTATTTGGTCATAAGTGTGATGTTTTCCTTTCTGTAATTTTGTTGAGATTTGATCAGAAAACCTTCCCACCCTTCCCTTGCGATTTTTGAATTAGTGTTTTTTCCCGCCATTGCACGAGTCCGTAGTGTGACGTCACAGTGCTGTTTCAATTCCTAGGCACTTGGGGGCTTTTTGTGAAACTCTTTTTTTTTGTCCAGCATGACACTGATGAAAAGTTTTGTTTTTTTACATTATGAAACCATTTTTATTGAGTTTTACTCAATCATATGTAATCATTACCCACTCATTTACCTTTCAATAACAAAAGAACAATAACGTTCATTTCGTTCAAGTTTTTCTTTAAGAGCACAACTGTGTTTAACTTAAAGGCTGCTCAAGGACTTCCTAAAAAGGAATGTAAAGTGAAATACATAATCACAGCCAAAGAATTTCAGATTTTGCTTGTTCGTGTGATTTACAGATTCATACACTTTGCGATGTAAAGATTACTTTTAAGTGCAATAACTAAGAATGTAGCTTTTCCTACAAGGAAGAAGGTAAACTCGTGGCGTGTCGTGGCTGAGCGGTTAAGAGCGCCAGACTCAAGCTCTGGTTTTTCTGATCAGCAGAGTGTGGGTTCGAGTCCCGGTTGTGGCACTTGTGTCCTTGGGCGATATATTTTACCAAAGTTGCTTTGTCCTTCGGATGGGACATTAAGCTGTAGGTCCCGTGTACTAGGATTGGTAGTGAAAGAACGTAGAAGAACCCAGAACACTTGGTAGAGTAGGGGTTAAACCCGGTGTTTTTGGTTCAAATAGCAAGCACCCTTGTTCACAGGTTTCCTCAGGCTGGCAAGCTACAGTGATTATGTTCCCTTATGAGGCATCCTTGACTTCATTAACAGAAACATATGATAACAATATATGATAATAACAATATATATTTATAATATATATAATATTATTGCTATTTGAACCAAAAACACCGGGTTTAACCCCTACTCTACCAAGTGTTCTGGGTTCTTTTACGTTCTTTCACTAATATATATAATATAATATATGCTATATGATATATGATAACCAGAAACATATGATAACAATATATGATAACAATATAACAATAACACTTAACAAGAAAAGGTTGGGTAGAATATCAATTTACTATCATCGTAAGCCTTCAAAAACAATCTGCAAATTTTCTTACATGATACAGATCTGATATCATAAATATTTCACACTTGCTATTTCTTGCAGTTGATGCCTGCCTGTCTCAGCCCTGCTTAAACGGTGGCATCTGTATCCCTGATACCCTGACCTCCTACCGCTGTGTGTGCACAGAGTGCTTCACCGGTGACCGCTGCGAAGTTGGTAAGTCCCCGGAAGGGTGATATATATTGTCATCAAATTCCTACCTTTGACCCACTTGCATAACGAAATGTCGAAACTAAAGTCAGTGCGTTTGTGCTGCCTGTAACTTGGTACATGCGGTCCACAGTTATGCTATTAATAGTTGGATTCAGTTACTCAGTGAAATTATAGCAAAGTACAGTTCCCTGAACCACTTTATACCCATACATATGGCATGTTGTGGCCGCGTTGTCAAGCGCACTGGACTCAAGCACTGGTGTTTCTGATCAGCAGAGTGTGGGTTCGAGTCCCGGTCGTGGCACTTGTGACTTAAGCAAAACACTTAACCATTATTAAGTTATCGTACGTAAAGCCGTAGGTCCCGTGTGTTGTGTAATGCAGGTAAAAGAACTCAGTTACACTTATCGCTAAGAGAAGGGGTTTGCCCTGGTGTTTCTGACAGTGGCTGCAGAATGTGCCGCAGCACCTTGTAAACCCTTATGAGGTGCTACATCAAAGGGTCTCATAATTTTTTAAATACTTCAAAAACCCGTCTTGAAATAATAACAGTAAGCACTTTGAGATGCCGTGGATAAAGCGCTATATAAAAGCTATAGTTATTACTATTTTATATTATGTAGGCTGTTCTTTTCCACTGAACCACACAATGCTAATACAGTGTTTAAAATTAGATCCCCTCCCCCACCCCTCCCCCCCACAACAATTTCCCCTCTTTTTCTCATACAAGAACTTTATTGAGTTAGTTTGTTTACACATCTCTTGATTTTATGCAAAGTATTCTTGCTTTGTTACCGAACTGCCTCTTTGGAACTCCTTGCCTGGTGCATGTTTTCCATCCATCCTACAATCTAGACTGTTTTAAGAGGAATATCAATTCCTACCTTCAGCTCCCCTGAGTTATTTTCATCTTAAATGTTTTCTTCTTGTAGCCCCTTACCAAGAGTGGCTTTTAGCCTTGTTTAAAGTGAACTTGCATCAAAAAAGCAGGCCTGGAATTTTAACTTTGAGAGGACAAGGCCATTTTCATTTTGCAAAGGGCACTTCCATTGACAAATCTTAAAGTCTATTGGCCATGGCCTCTGTGGCCTTCGTGTAATTCCAGGCCTGAAAAAGTTTTTAAAAAGGCATTCATAGTTTGTTCACAACGCCCTTTAAAAGTTGAACGACTAAAATGGCCTAAATGTTAACATCTTATTCTACACAGCTGTAAATGCTTGTGATAACAACGTATGCCAGAATGGAGCAGCCTGTGCTCCACTCCCCGGATCCTGCACACAGTATGACTGCCAGTGTCCTCAGTGCTATACCGGACAATACTGCGATGTCTGTAAGTATACATACATGTAGATCAGCTTTGTCAGGATTTTTTTTTTTCCTGATTGCAGAATATTTTTCATAGATATCTCTTTGCCGTTAAACTTTTCATGATGCGATGATTGACAATCAAGGGTTCCAAACATATATCTGACTTGATGAAGAGAGTCTGTTAAAAAAAAATTATAATAAAAAAACACTGTAGCTCAAGAGGGCTTTGTTTCTAGACCACAAAGACTATAGTGCAAATTGTTTCTGTTCACAGTGTACCCCCTGGACTCAGAGAGCTGCTTAACTATTTAGAGAACATAGCGGCCTCAAGCAGCTTGTACCAAATACCCAGAGCGGCCGCAAAACGGCCGCAATATTTGACCAACTTTTGCTCAAACAAGAGGGTCAAAGAAAAGGTATGGGACTGAATTGACTTTTTCCAATGTTTCCCATGTAAACATAGAATCTACAACTCTAAAACAAAACCATGTGTATCGGTTTCTTAAATTCATTTTTCCTGAAATTTTTCCTGAAAATAGCCGTGCAAAAAATCATCAAGATTAGCAATGTCTGGGCATATGGTAATGATTATACAGAAATGAATGGTCTCTAAAGGGTTAAGCATATTAAGAAGCTCAGCACAAAACAGTTATGCTTACCAGAATCAGGTTACCAGCCAAAATACCATGTGACATGTACCATCTGTGCCGATTATCCTGCTTAATTTAAGCAAATTGTTCAGTTTTTTTTGTCCGTTAACTCTTTCAGTGCCAAGGTCGTACATGTACGATCTATTTTATGCATTCCAAAAGCGCTATTATCGTATATGTACGATCTATTTTGTGTACTTAAAAAGTGTCATAAATCGTACATGTATGACCCATAATAAACATGTTATCACGAGAGGGCATTATCACTCAAACGAGAAATACTACTGACTTTGGAATGTACCAAGACAATACAAATCAGTATGATACATTTTGTTTGGTGAGAAAGACTTTTTTGAACAGAATTTTAAAAAAACAAACTCAAAAAGCCGCGCATTTTAGGTTTAAAACGCAAAAAGAAGCGTGCACTGAAAGAGTTAAGCAGGTCTATGAAATTGGGCCCAGATTTCTGGTGTTTAAATGTGTCATAACATTCCCACTTTAATACTATTTTAATTTGAAGCTTTTATAATTAAGGATGGCATGAATGAAGCATTGGTTTTGCCAATCTGTTATTTGGTTTAAAATATTAATTGTTGATACTATCCATAATACTTGTTTGTTTATCTTTCTGACATTTCAGAGCTTATAATAATTTATAAAATTAAAAAACAATGCCGTTAAAAAAATAATCCCCCAACAAATTTCAACAAAGCAAAAGAAACAAACACATCCTTCAAATCTGGGCTTGAAATCATTGTCGCCCACTGACTGTAAGAATATTTCCTTTTTTTTTTTAAACAGACGTGGATAGCTGTGAGAATAACCAATGTACCAATGGTGCAGTCTGCGTCACAGATCCCAACAACTGTCTGGAGTACACCTGTCAGTGCCCGTCTTGCTATACTGGACGTTTCTGTGACATACGTGAGTTTCAACTAAGTGACTTGTTCTTTCAAAATTAGACTGTTTAGCTTTACATTTTTCAGGGCTAAAACTTTTTATCTTAAAGAGGATGAGCCATGATGATTAAATTTGACGTTTGTCTGCTTAGTGATATATTAAAAATTTTACTACCATCTCTTTTTTGACATTAAATTAATAAAAATTGTGATATTTGCAGGTTGTTTTCACTTCTCGAATTAGGCCGTCGCATATATTCACGAAAATCACGTCAATCACGCCAATGAGGGCAGCAGACAAATATCGGTATAATCGTGACGTCACCTTACGTACTGCTGCATGAATCCAGCAGCAGTACGTAAGGTGACGTCACGATTATACCGATATTTGTTACGGTTCAATTACATGAGTATCGTTCGTCGACACTTCTAAGTCACTGCCATCATCACAAGAATGTGAAGAACAAGAAAAAACATCAACGCTAGAATTATCGTCGCTTGTGTCAGACATCATGCAACTGTTTTACATGTGTGTGATGATGACGCATAAAACTGTCTGTATGCCACAGCAAACAGCCATTCGGCGTAGAGGAGTACGTACAGTGACGTCACGATTCTCCACAATTTCTAGGGACACATTTTAAGCGCCGACGGCTGTTGGTCCGATTTTTGACTGAGGCGAGTGTAACAAGAGTGGTGAAAACTGCAGTTGCAAAACAAAATCTGTGCATCCTGTAATTGTGTCACTGTGTTATTTTAGTAGATATAGGTGTATTTAAGGATTTAAAACGTGTTTTAAAGAAATTCTTCCTATCTTGGCTCAACCTCTTTAACGTGTCGTGGCTGAGCGGATAAGAACACCGAACTCAAGCTCTGGTGTTTCTGATCAGCAGAGTGTGGGTTCGAATCCCAGTCGAGACACTTGTGTCCTTAAGCAAGACACTTAATCACATGCTTCGTCCTTCGGATGGGACGTAAAGCCGTTGGTCCCGTGTGTTGTGTAATGCACGTAAAAGAACCCAGTGCACTTATCGTAAAGAGAAGGGGTTCGCCCCGGTGTTCCTGGTTTGATCGGCAGCATATTGCGCCACAGCACCCTGTAAACCATTACATGGTGCTATGTAAAGAAGTAGGCCTCATACTTCAGAAACGTAGCTCAACAATACCTTGCAGGAAAATACTGAATGTTGAAGCGCCTTGAGCGTATGTGCACTATATAAGAAGCCACTATTATTATTATTATTATTATAACAACAGGCATACGTGATTTTCTCAGGATTTTTCCTGATTTTAGGATTTTCTCAAGATCTGCTTGAGTATTCAGATTTTCTTACAAGAAGTAAAGCAGTCACTACAGGGAGAAAGAAATAGTCCACATTGTGTCCAAATTTGTATTTTTGTCTTTCTGGTGATGCACAGAGTCTGTAAAACTCCTGAATTTTAGATTAAGGGGGAACACTGGCCCGCAAGCCATTTTCAGGAATTTTCACATTTGGCAATTAAAAAATCTTATCCCTGTAACAAACGGAATAGAAGTGCGTCATGGCCGTGCAGGTTTAGCGCATCCAGTTCATGTTTTGGTGGCTAAGTGTGGGTTCGAGTCCCGGTCATGACACTTGTGTCCTTGAGCAAGACACTTTACTGTAATTGCTTCACCAGTGTGTTGTTATGTCCTCATTCATATGATGGTTGCACTGTAGAAGAAAGAAAGAAAGAATTTGAAAGGCATTTGACAACTCTTTCAGAATCTACCAAGAGATCTTTTTAGACACTAATCGAGACATTATTATCATAAATACTTACCCTTACAGTCCCAATTCCTTCTATTTAAATCCAATTAGACTTCCCCATGAAATGTGCAAACTACATTCACGCATGCGTACAGAAACTATTGATTGGCAAACGCCATAGAGTTGTGCACTAGGCAGACGCACAAACATTGGCGCAGTTTATTTAAGTCTTATTAATAAATAAATTTAATATAGGATTTGAGGCATTGCATTAACGGTTTGCGGTAACACCATGTGTATATCTACTTGCTAGGTAGATTTTGTTCTTCGAGAACTTGTCTTGCTTATTATTCTACTGCCGCAGAGTAGAATATTCGGATTTCGGGAGACTTCTCAGTTCTGAAAAGAACTGTCCTTCTTATTAACTACTACCTGGGCGGGAGGTAGGAAATCGGGCGGGACTACTTCTTTCGCTATGTGGATCTGGGGGACTTCTCGTTAATAACTACACTGCCGCGGAATAATAAATAAATTGAAAAAAAGAAAAATTATAATGAATTACAGGGTTTGCCCTTAACTTTGTCAGTGACTAACCAGGGACCATTTAGCTTTTCATTTCACTGGTCCATCAGCTTTTGCGTTTGTCCATAATTCACATTAAATAGGGATGCTTTTCAACACTGAACTAGCCAGCCGGACCACTTGGAGAGAATTTTGACTGGTCCTCAGGTGTTTTAACTCGCATTTGGCCAGCGGACCACTGTTAAGGAAGAACGCTGAATAAGTCGATTAAACCTTGGATTGTGTTCATTCCCTCTTCAGCGATATCCGCCTGTGCATCAAACAATTGTGCGAATGGAGCTGTTTGCATACCGAGCTCAAACTCCCCCAATTCCGCTTTCTCTTGTTCGGAGTACACATGCTCATGCTCTGGATGCTTCACCGGCGAAAGATGTGAAAACCGTAAGTACTTTGTCCCTTCAGTAACCTTGCCATGTTTCCTACAGCAGTTCTTTTAACTTGGCAATGATCTCTTGATAAAAAGGGTCTTATAAGTTTGATTGATATTCAGAGTGCCGCTGAGCTATCTGTCACATCACTCTTGTAGGCTTTGCTCATACAGCCTTTGTCTTTCGAATAAGATTTTAAAATGTTGACTGTATTTTAAAGACACTGGACACCTTTGGTAATTGTCAAAGACCAGTCTTCTCACTTGGTGTATCTCAACATATGCACAAAATAATAAACCTGTGAAAATTTGAACTCAATTGGTCATCGAAGTTGCGAGATAATAATGGAAGAAAAAACACCCTTGCACACGAAGTTGTGTGCTTTCAGATGCTTGATTTCGAGACCTCACGCGTGAGGTCTCGAAATGAATTCAAATATTTTACTGAAAATTACTATTTTCTCAAAAACGATGTTACTTCAGAGGGAGCCATTTCTCACCAATGTTTTATACTATCAACAGCTCTCCATTGATCGTTACCAAGTAAGTTTTTATGCTAACAATTATTTTGAGTAATTACCAATAGTGTCCAGTGCCTTTAAGGGTCTTTGTTTGAAGAATTTTAATGCTTCTTGTTTTGAAGAATTTTAAACTTCCTTGTTTGAAGAATGGTAAGAGTCCTTGATTGAAGAATTTTAAGGATCCTTGATTGAAGAATTTTAAACTTCCTTGTTTGAAGAACTTTAAGGATCCTTGTGTGAAGAATTTTAAACGTTATCGTTTGAAGAATTTTAAGGGTCATTTTGTGAAGATCTTTAAGGGTCCCCTTGTTTAAAGATTAACTTTGGTGGCAGTATGTGTGTTTGTGTGTTTACAGAGCGTGATGCCTGCAACCCCAGTCCCTGTGTTAACGGTGGTCAGTGCTCAACCCTGCCAGATTCCTGCTACTCCTACTCTTGCCAGTGCACCGGATGCTTCACTGGCTACAACTGTGAATTAAGTAAGCTTGCAAAAAGAATAACTGTCTTTTGATTTTAAAAACTAAACAGTTTTACCACAAGAGAGACTTGATCGATTTGCCTAAAATCCAGATATGAGAAATCTCAAATTGTCTGAAGAGACTGATGGAGTCCCTCTAGACCCAAGAAAACCAATTTCAAGCCAAAATGATATTATATACTAGAATGAACTGTACTAGATTGTCGAGTGTTTAGTCTTTACACATTATTATTATATTAATATCATATAGCACACATTCTCTTCAAACACCTGTGTCGGTGTTTGGAAGTTGTTTTGGGGGGCAATGGTTCAACCCAGACTAAAAGTGCTTGCTGGCTATGGTTCAATAGGAAACTTGTGGAATTTCAGAATTTCTGACTGCAACATGGCAAAGTAAACAAACCTACTGAACAATTCAGCACGATGGTACAGGTCAGGATGTTTATGTTACTGAGATACACAAAGTCAACCAAGGGTCAACAGATAGTTTTGATTTAGTCCTTATAATTTAAAACTTAACATTTTTTAAAATTTTTTTTCTCTCACCTAGCCATTGCTTCACCCTGTGCCAACAACCCTTGTCAGAACGGTGGCGCCTGCACCACTGTCCAGGGAACCTGCTCAGCGTACGTCTGCTCGTGCCCCAACACCCACATCGGTGTCAACTGTGAAACATGTAAGGGAGCAGCTTAATTACACAAAGTTGCTAAGCACGAACAGTTTAGCTTAGCAGAGAAAGGGTTATTAGCTCTAGGCACAATTCTATACAGCTGTTAAAAATATATAAATAATGTGCAGGGAACCAGACCATGCCATGTTTATTTTGTTGCTTATTTGCTTGTAACCCGTTTCTGCTAAGCATATTTTTGATGTGCTTAGCAAACTTGATAACTTCATGGAATTTGCTTGCAGCCAATAAGCCATCTGTGAGTTAGATTTGAATAATTTCTGGTACAATAACTTGCTTACTCACAACTTCAATTTAAATTCATCAGAGTATAGAGACAGTTGCTATGTCACATGATTCAGGCAAGCTTTTGTGTAGTTACATTAGAGATGGCGAACACCCATACACAATTCTGAATGAATGTGTATGGCAAGATGGTACCAGGGTTTGCTCTTCCTTAGGTTGCTATACAAAAGCTTGCCCCAAATCATGTGACATAGCAACTGTCTTTATAGTCTGAGGAATTCAAATTTAAGCGGTAACTTGTGACTAAGCAAGTCAATGTACCAGACATTATTCAAATGTACTACTGGCAAATTGCTTATTACAGATTAAAACCTCTGAATCTCTCTTAGATTAATTAAAACTTGATGGGTGGACGGATTGGGTTAGTGGTATCTTTACCTCGCCTTCCACTTCTAGGACACTGGTTCGAATCACGCTGTGGGCACTATGTGGATTAGGTTTTCATTTCAGTCCCTACCTGCTGCGTGGGTTTTCCCTGGAACAATCTCTGGGGCTTTCCTCCCACATCTAAAACTGAAACTTCCTTCCTTGTCTTCTCTCCATTGGGTTCTTGGCTAGTACAGTTATTAAGTTTGCTTTTCTGAGAGTCCTTGGCTTCACAACCAGAATAAATGAAATGAAATGAACAATCCTCCTTATTCCCAAATGTACAACCTTTGAAAGAAAATTGACAGCTTCATTTCTAAAAAGCAAACTACTTGCACTTCATGACTTCACTTTGTGATTTTTAAGATATGTTGTTTTGATGCGTATTAATTGGGTTTTTTCTCCCCGACCCTGAAGTGGTGACAGTAAACCAGAATCCATGCAACAGCTTTCCCTGCCAGAATGGAGCCAGCTGCCTGACAATGGATGGTTCATACTACGTTTGCCTCTGCACAACTAACTTTGTGGGAACCAACTGCCAGACCTCAAAAGGTAACAACATTTTTGGGCAGTCGGGTTTGGTGTAGTGATATCTTTGTTCCCCTTCCACCTCTAGGACCCCGGTGTGAATCCCATCGGGGGCACTACATGGATTGGGTTTTCAGTCCCTACCTGATGGCATGGGTTTTCCCCTGAAATATTCCTCTAGGATCCTGGTTCAAATCCCACCGGGGGCACAACATGGATTGGGTTTTCAGTCCCTACCTGATGGCATGGGTTTTCCCCTGAAATATTCCTCTAGGACCCTGGTTCGAATCCCACCGGGGGCACTACATGGATTGGGTTCTCAGTCCCTACCTGATGGCATGGGTTTCCCCTGAAATAATCCTCTAGGACCCCGGTTCGAATCCCACCAAGGGCACTAAATGGATTGGGTTTTCAGTCCCTACCTGATGGCATGGGTTTTGCCCTGATATAATCCTCTAGGATCCCGGTTCGAATCCCATCGGGGGCACTACATGGATTGGGTTTTCAGTCCCTACCTGATGGCATGGGTTTTCCCCTGAAATATTACTCTAGGACCCTGGTTCGAATCCCACCAGGGGCACTACATGGACTGGGTTTTCAGTCCCTACCTGATGGCATGGGTTTTCCCCTGAAATATTACTCTAGGACCCTGGTTCGAATCCCACCGGGGGCACTACATGGACTGGGTTTTCAGTCCCTACCTGATGGCATGGGTTTTCCCCTGAAATATTACTCTAGGACCCTGGTTCGAATCCCACCGGGGGCACTACATGGATTGGGTTTTCAGTCCCTACCTGATGGCATGGGTTTTCCCCCTGAAATAATTCTCTGGGGTTTTAACTCCAGCATTTAAAACTGAAACTTCCTTCCTTGTCTTCTATTCATACTGATATCGGTTGTTGCAACCAAAGTTAAAGACAGTATGTTTACATGCTGAAAATTGTGCATGGTTTTTCACTATTTTATCCTGATTCACACAACGGATTAACCCTAGATTTTCACAGGTTTGTTATTTCATGTTGATTTACACAAAACACGAACACTGTCTGCGACTATTTTGTCAGCTCTACATTTATAATTGCTGCACTTTTCCCCTCATGAAAATTCATATATATATATTATAAGTATGTTTATTTTGTATTTTATTGCAGCCAATATCCCAGCCATGGACCTGTGTGACAACATTCCATGCCTCAACAATGGCGACTGCTACAATAGCTACAACAGTAACTCTGGCACAAACTTGATCCCACAGTACACCTGCGTATGTGGGAACGGTTTCACCGGATCCAATTGCGCCCTCCCAACCGGTAAACAAAATTTCCTGAACGAATTTTTTTTTTTAAATTAAAAAAAGTTTTTTTCGTCATTCAATTCAATGTAACAGAAATTTAATACCCTGCCCGATATTGGGCAGAGGGCATCCCCCCAATGTTCCCATACTTTAGCACACTATTTTCCTCTTGTACATAAGAACCCCCCCCCCCCTCCTAAAATCTTCTGAAGGATTCCTGCTGAGATTTCCAGAACACATTTAAGACACAATTGGAGTGGGGGGGTACACCATGCCACATAATGAGCACCAAATGGAAATTTAGGCTGGAAAGTCAAAATAGTCTGGCCCTTTTTCATATGATGAATATCAGAACTCATTAGTGCATTGTGCAGACAGGGAACATGACAGATAATGTGCAAGCATGACAAAGGTCTATTGTATCAAGTTTTTTTATGTTTGGATTTTGTTTTAATTTTTAATTCTTTTTTGCAATTTTAACTTTAGTCGATAACCCAGCTCTGGACATCTGCTCTCAAACTGACACACCAAACTGTGAACAAGGTGCGCCATGTTCAAACGCCTTCCATAGCTTCGACCAAGATGTGGATTACTTCTGTTCTTGCCCAGTGGGCTTCATCGGCCACAACTGCGAGACCATTTGTAAGTTCAATTTATCAGCGTCATTTATAATATTGTTGCGTCGATGCAAAAATGTGGTATCTCAATTTTGCAAAAATTTGTGTCTCGCACAAAAATGCTCTGTGCAAAATTGTCGTATCTCGGCGCGTACTTGTTTTGTAATTACATCTGGGCTATTTTAAGCGAGATACAATGTTTTGACAATTTCAAACTCGGGTGAACGTAAGTGCCATTTTAGAAGCCACAATGTTTTTGCGCTGACGCGACGATATAACTTTAGGCTTTTCTCAGGGAAGGATAACAAAAGTAAAGTCTATCCCAAGCCAATATGGCTCATCTGGCCAGTGTTTGAAACCGGATTTTATTTGAACTAGACGCCTGAGAATATTTGTATTCCCGCTGGACAGGATGCCAGTTCATCGCAGGTTACTCCCCCAGCTTTCATCGGTACCCATTTGTACTCCTGGGTGGAGAGAAGCAATTATAATAAAGTGCCTTGCTCAAGGACACAAGTGTCGCGGCTGACCAAGCCAGGATTCGAACCCACATTCTGTAAATTACAAAACTTAAGGTCGACCACCCTAGAGCACTCGGCATGACACCCCAATGAAGAATATGAGTTAAATAAGGTCTAGGCCTGGTTTCATGGTGCTCTGCTTACTTCAGCATTCTATGCTTACCATCATAGCAGTCTGCTTACAGGAAAAGTGCCAGACTTCTGTGCTAGCTGTGTAAGCGAAAATGTATAGTATCACAAAGTATGAGTGTACAAAAGCAAAAGTGAAATACGTTAACATGAACACAGAACTTACTGCTACTGTTGGCTTTGGAGAAAAAGGCAGTTTGTTCTGAATAGTGTGCCCTATATGTGTTTTGTTATGGAGGTGACGTGAGTCAAGATCATGATTTCGACAAGAAACATGCACATAACAGATTTCTTAATGAGATTTCCTTGTCATGTTTATCTTACAGCCTCAAACCCATGTGCCAGTAACCCATGTAAGAATGGAGCGCAGTGTGTACCGACAAACACATTCTACACTTGTCAATGTGCAACGGGATACATTGGTAGCACATGCGAGATAGCTGTCGGTAAGTTAGTCGTCAATTCGGTAACTTATAATTGGTCTGACTGAGCTTGCAACGCCTTCGCGCAACACCAAGCTCAAGAACTTAAGCAGCATCCAGCAACAGAGTCCAGCATTCTCCTGAAGACGATCAGAGCATACTGATCGAAACGTTGAGTCGTTAACCACCAATTCTGTTCAGAACCAACTCTACTCAAAAGAGATATTCACATGGTGTTACCGCAAACCTCTCTTAGTAATAAATAAGTTAGAAAATAAAAGTTGGTTGATGAGTTGTACCAATCTCCTCCCACAAAGTTGTTTAGAAATGTTTTTCCACAGTTTGGTGCTTAAATTTTTATGTCAAAAAATATGCCTGGTCAAAGAGTTTGAAGTTTGAAGTTTGGTTGGTGTCATGTGAAAGTTCAAGCCTGCTCTTTAAAAAGAGGTGGTCTCCTTAATACAACAATCACAGGTGACAACGAGAATCCGGTCATCAGCGGCTGTCCACAGTCCATCACGATGAACGTCCAGACAGGAACCAGCGCAGTTGTCACCTGGACACCACCCACAGCAACTGATAACTCCGGCACGGCGTTCATCATCTTCTCATCCAGCAACCCTGGAAGTGTCTTCCCCGTTGGGACAACCCCTGTCTCCTATGTGTTCTCTGATCCAAGCGAGAATTACGCCAGCTGCAGTTTCTTTGTCACTGTCACTAGTAAGTTTTTGAAAAGACGGAGGTATTATACAGGATTGGTAGAGCCGACAAAATAGTCGCAGACAGTGTTCATGTTATGTGTGATCAACCATATACACATGAAATAATAAACCTGTACAAATTTGGCTCAATTCGTTGTGTGATTCAGGAGAACATAGTGAAAAACCATGCACAATTTTCAGCATGTAAAACACATCGTTCTTAATTTTGATCGTAACAACCAAAACCAACTGTTGCTTTTTTATTTAGGTTTTCAGATACAGTTTTCTCGATTATGACTTCATTTCAGAGGGAAATATATCACAGAAAAAAGGGTTCTAGTATGAATTTCATAATCTGTAAGCCATCAGACTAAAATTAAACACTGATGTTTTTATCCTCACCAATCCTGTATAATACCTTTAAGTAGATTTTTTAAAGTTATATTTATTATAACCCTCAAAATTAAATCAGTAAAGCCTCATGAAGCTGATCAGTTCATTTATCGTCGCGTCAGTACAAAAACAGCATGTCTCGATTGTGCCAAAACGTTGTATCTTGTAAAGAAAATGCTCCATGCAAAAGCATCACTAAACGACACATGGGTGCATCTAAGCAGTAGCATTTACAAACATATTATATTCAATGTGTAATAAACTTTTTTGTTGACATTTCGAAAAGGCACAACTACAGACAACGTCCCACCAGTCATCAGCAACTGTCCCAACAACATCGTGCAAACAGCAGCTCCCGGTGCATCCAGTGCCACTGTCAGCTGGGTAGAACCTACGGCTACAGATAATTCCGGCAGCGCAGTCAACCGTGTATCCACTGCCACTTCCGGTGCAAGCTTCAACATCGGCTCCACAACAGTCACCTACACCTTCAGTGACAACTCCGGCAATGATGCTGTGTGCTCGTTCGTCGTCTCTGTGAACAGTAAGATACCTTTCTCTCAAAAGATTGTTGGTCCCTTGAGAAAAAGGTCTTTGTCCATAACTTTCTTTGTCTAAAGAACATCAGGAACAAGTTGTTATTGTAACGCATTCAAGTTTTGTCAAGTTTTGGGTTCAAACTCTAGGTTGGCTTATCATGATACCTGTGTCCTTGAGCTGTACAAATTTTTTCATATTTCTTTTGTCCTTGACCTGTGAAGCCGTTTGTCCTGTGTATTTGATCAGGTAATGCATGTAAACAAACCCATAGATCTTTTAGTGGAAGGTTTTACTTTGGCGAATCTGGTTCTAAGCAAGTACCCAAGTTGTTAAAAGGTTTCCTCTGGGGTCGATTTCACAAAGCACCCAAGATTCATCTTAAGATGAGTTGTCAATATTGCCATAGTGATTTGTGTTGTGACATCACCCATTGTTTAGCAATTAGGATTGATTTGCAGTTAAGATCAATTTTAGCTCTTTGTGAAATCAAGCGCAGGTCTCTGAGCTACAGTGACTAATTTCAAGGCATCCTTGGTTTCAATACCAGAAATTTATAACAAAAAGTCAAGAAACAAAACAATTAGAGCTTGAATTCCCAAATCATTCTCTCAACACAAGAATATGATGTTACTTCCCAGGTGGAACCGTAGTGGATAACACAATACCAGTCATTTCCAACTGTCCAATGAGCGCATCAGCAACAGCAGCGTCTGGCACCAACACAGCCGTCGTGACTTGGACTGTACCCACGGCCACAGATAACTCTGGCGGTGTGGTGACCAGCACTTCAACCCACAACTCTGGAGACTCGTTCAACACCGGCGTCACCACCGTGACGTACACCTTCACTGACCCGTCTGGAAACCAGGCTACCTGCCAGTTTGTCGTCATGGTCAATGGTGAGTATATTTTGCCACTACAGAAAAGGGGACATGCCTTATTCTTAAAGGGTAATAAACCACAAGGGAAACTGACTTTAAGTTGAACATAGACAAATTGACTTAAGCGGGATTTGAGCCTCTGGATTAATCTGCTGGAGCCCTACCAACTGAGCCATCTAGCCCTAATGCTGGCATGTTAATGAGGAGGTCGCAGGTTCAAATCCCGCTTTAGTCAATTTCTCTCTGTTCAACCACAAATTAGTTAAAATTAACCCAGTCAGTTTTTGCTTGTGTTATATTACTTTATATTTGAGATAAAAAAGGCGCATCCCCTTAAGGTGATCCCTCTCCTGCCGCTTCCCAGGTTGTATCATAAACTTGGGTGTGATCCCTGGCTATACAGTTACAGGTTGAATGGCTTCTGACTGGCACCCTTGAACAAAGATATTGACAAAATAGGGAAACCGCCAACATTAGGGCTAGATAGCTCAGTTGGTAGAGCGCCAGCACGATAATCTGGAGGTCGCAAGTTCAAATCCTACTCTAGTCTTTGTTCAACCCAAAATTATTCTTAAAGGGACTAAGGTTTTTTCAAGATTTTTTGTTTGACTTTTAGTAATTTCAAGATGCAAAACAACACTGAAAGAAATTTGTTTTAATCTCTTACTCACAGATTTCACTGGTGACACCTTAGCTCCGGTCATCACAGGGTGCCCTGCCTCCCAGACTGTCGCCCCCGATGCAGGAACCAACACAGCCATCGTTTCCTGGGTTGCGCCAACTGCAACGGACAACAGCGGTAGGGTGCCTGGTGTTGCAAGCTCCCACACGCCACCAGCTACCTTCCCAGCCAACACAGTGACCAGAGTGTCATACGTCTTCTATGATAATGTGGGCAACTTTGACCAGTGTGATTTCACTATCACAGTCTTAGGTGAGTTGCTTATCTGCTTCTTATTGATATCAGGTTTGTACGGAGCTCTGGAAGTTCCATCCAACTTACTGAGATACCGAGATAATTTACTGCAGGATGATGACATCCTAAATGTAAGATTACAGTTTTCTGAGATGATTTATCTCTGGATGTTGACACCCATTTTTTCTCAGAATGATGTCATCGGATGTTTTTGATGTTGACAAATTTTGCACTGGAAGGGTATCAAATACAATGGCATTTTACACCATTTAACGTGAGGTTAGAGACTTGTAATTTTTTCCCCACTCACATGAGAACTCTATTTGTTGGAAAATGAGTACATCACAAAATTGAATTTGACATTTCCCTTCCACTTTAAAACCTGGCCACGTGATATCCGCATGATCAGAAAGGATGAACTGTCCCAGGTATCTATGAATGGATGTTGAATACTGGCATCAATAACAAGCCAAGTAGAGTTGAGTCTTTGATAACAGTTTGGCTTTCATGCACTGTTTTGTTTTTCATTTCAAGCTGGCACACCGGGCACAGATACAACCGCACCCGTCATCAGCAACTGCCCAACAGGTGCCTCGGCCACTACAGCCCCAGGCGCATCCTCTGCCATTGTATCGTGGCAAGAGCCCACGGCAGTTGACAATGATGGACAAGCAGTTAACGTTGCGAGGTCTCAAGCCCCGTCCACCTCCTTCAATGTTGGGACGACCGCCGTCACCTACACGTTCACAGACACATCTGGAAACCAGGCCCTTTGCTCCTTCAATGTAGTTGTCAATTCAGGTATGTAAGAAAAAAAACTTTCAAATAGTTTATAGAGAATACATAAATTGAAAGTTAGTCCAGGACCCAATTTCATAAATCTGTTAAGCAGAAAATACTGCCTAGCAGTTTTATCTGCTAAGCGAAAAAAATGAGTGGGGCACCAGTTGCAACAATGTAACTTTATGGAATTTGGGCTGGTTACCTGTTTCTGCTATGCAAGGTCTTTTGTGCTTAGCAAGTTTTGTGCTTAAAGGCTTTATGAAATTGGGCCCTGTTGCCAAATCACGTAAAAAAATAACAGGTAATGCTGTACTCTCTAATTTGATAAGCACAAGAAAATTGATTTATAGCAGATATGGGTAACCATGTGATGATGATTGATTCTAATTGGTTTTCCAGCTATGTTTTTGCCTTTTTGTTTTTGCAAATTTGTTCAATGAACATTTGGTTTATGTGCAAAGATCATGCTAAATTGTGTATCCTACCATTATTCCACTATCCTACAGGTGGAACTGTAGTGGATAACACACCACCAGTCATTTCCAACTGCCCAATGAGCGCATCAGCAACAGCAGCATCTAGCACCAACTCAGCCGTCGTGACTTGGACTGTACCCACGGCCACAGATAACTCTGGCGGTGTGGTGACCAGCACTTCAACCCACAACTCTGGAGACTCGTTCAACACCGGCGTCACCACCGTGACGTACACCTTCACTGACCCGTCTGGAAACCAGGCTACCTGCCAGTTTGTCGTCATGGTCAATGGTGAGTGTCCCTGAAGTTTAACACTCAATCAAACCACATTATGTGAATCACCCATTAGGAATGGACCCGAGTTTGCCTATGACAAGCTTAGGTCAGTACTCACCGGTATAGGATGGAGCACTATCTCTCTTATCTGATCTTAATAATAATAAGAAGAGTGGCTTCTTATACAGCGCTCAAATCTGTCACTCAATGACGCTCATGGTGCTCCAACATTCAATAGTTTTCCTGCAAGTATGTAAGAGCTACGTTTTTGAAGTATGAGACCTTTTTCCTTTATGTAGCACCATGTAATGGTTTACAAGGTGCTGTGGCGCAATATGCAGCCAATCAAACCAGGAACACCGGGGCGAACCCCTTCTCTTTACGATAAGTGCACTGAGTTCTTTTACGTGGATTACACAACACACTGGACCTACGGCTTTACGTCCCATCCGCAGAATGCAGCAATAATGTTTTAGTGTCTTGCTAAAGGACACAAGTGTCGAGACCGGGATTCGAACCCACACTCAGCTGATCTGAAACACGAGAGCTCGAGTCCGATGCTCTTATCCGCTCGGCCATAACACGCCATGAACTTTTTCCCCCATTTCTGAACAATCTTGAGTTAATAAGATGTGAACAGACAACGTTTTTGTGATTTGACACCAAATGCTGGACCCTGCCAATCCCAGTCACTATAGATCTCTTTACAGACTACTAACATAATTGATAGGGCATCAACCCAGCAAAAATGGTCACTGGCCTTGGGGATTTGAACGTGCCAGGGTGCCATGTTTATCTTTATCATTAATTTACTGATAACATTTGATAAGAGTTAGTCTTTGTTTAGAATTAAGAGTTTTGGGCTTAATGGGAGTTTCACATAATGCATTTAAGATTTACCATTAAAGATTTGAAGATGTTTCAAGATGCATTCGTCTATGATCAATTTTACTAAGCAGTTAAAATACATATAGGAAATCTTGCTTAGCAAAACTTAAGTTTTCAGTAGAAGCTGCCATGTGATGCATATGGCTTGTTACTTTTCCGAACACCGAATTTCACTTTGCAAATAAATTTATTTAGCCAAATTTCTCGGTTAATTAACTTGGGCGTGAACCTCATGCCATGTTTTAATCCTCTTATTACATTTGATCTTGAATCAAGATTTCACTGGTGACACCGTAGCTCCGGTCATCACAGGGTGCCCTGCCTCCCAGACTGTCGCCCCCGATGCAGGAACCAACACAGCCATCGTTTCCTGGGTTGCGCCAACTGCAACAGACAACAGCGGTAGGGTGCCTGGTGTTGCAAGCTCCCACACGCCACCAGCTACCTTCCCAGCCAACACAGTGACCAGAGTGTCGTACGTCTTCTATGATAATGTGGGCAACTTTGACCAGTGTGATTTCACTATCACAGTCACAGGTAAACTCACAGATTCAGTACTAAAGGTTTCTGTCGACCAATGAAGATTAATATAAAATCAGAGAAAAAAAATGTATATAAATGTTGAAGTGATCTTTGCCTTTTAAAGAGGGACTTTAATGTCTAATTCAGTTTTGTAATCCACTTATTTTCCTAATAGATAGAGTCCTTATGGAAGTGGGGAAAAATTACAAGTCTCTAACCTCGCGTTAAAACGGTGTAAATTGCCACTGGGTTTGATTCCCTTCAAGTGCAATTTTTGACAAATTCTAAACTTCACATTTCATACATTATGGTCCGTACTCTTTTGTCTGGAGAATTTTTAGTTCATTCCTGAATTTCGAAACAGCATTGGATTTGACCTGAAAAATTCCTCATTTGTATTGTACAGACCCATTTGTTTTTGATGTTTGATGTTTGATGATGTCACGTTTCAAATTTCGCTATGAAAGAGTACCAGATAAAATAGCATTTAACTCCCTTTTATCATGAGGTTAGACTCTTGTAATTTTCCCCCAACTTTCATGAGTATCTATTGAAAAATTATTGCATCACAATAAATTTGACATTGAAGTCCCTCTTTAGTATCTGGTTTGGTGGCAGTATTGTAAGCTGTTTTGGTGATTTGGTCCTTTGAGCACACATCCAGCCATAACTAAAGACATCTTTTAGTTGGCTACCTTCTAATACAACATCCCAGCTCCCTTCCCAACCTTTAATCACAGGTTGTCGTGTTTCTTCGTACCTAAAATGTGTAGTTTTTCCACCCTTTGGGATTTGCCTCCTGAGTTTGTTCTAGTTACCGGACCCGAGCTCTGGTGTTGTCGGCAGCAGAGTGTGGGTTTGAATCCCGGTCATGACACTTGTGCCCTTGAGCCAGGCTCTTAACCATAATTGCTTGGTAAAAAGTTGGGAAGGTAGTGGGTTCTGCTCTACCAGCCAGGCTCCTAGTTGATGATACCCATGCCTACATCCTTACGGACTGTGAAAATGATAACCCTGTTTCAGCCCCAGGAGTAGGTGGCAGCGTGCCCCTGGTGGCAGTTGATTTGGGTCGATAGCTAAATCGGTTAAGTGTATAGCCCTTACCTTGAAGTGGCCATCCGGCCTTGTGATGTTAGGCAATCGCTCATAAAAATTTAAAAAGGGGAAATTGATTGATACTTTCTGTATGCAGCGGGCACAGGCACAGGTGGCACCGACACCACCGCACCGGTCATCAGTGGCTGTCCTGCTGGGGCCACAGCAGTAACCACATCACAAGGAGCCAGCTCAGCTATTGTATCATGGGTTGAGCCCACCGCAACGGACAACGATGGACAAGTGGTAGATGTCTCCAGATCTCAAGCTCCATCCACCGCCTTCAACATTGGAAGCACAGCCGTCACCTACGTGTTCACCGACACGGCTGGAAACCAGGCCGTCTGCTCCTTCAATGTTGTTGTGACACCAGGTAAATATGGAGCCTGAAGGGGACACTTTCTTTTTCAATGAAAGTTTGTTCTCCCTTTTCAAACGGTGGGAAAGTCAACCACTAGAAGCCCAATTTCATAGAGCTGCCTAAGCGCAAAAAAATGGCTAAGCACAAAACAAAAATTATGTTTACCATAATAAGGTTACCAGCCAAACTGCCATGTAACATGTACAATCTGTGACTGGTGTCCTGCCCATTTCTGCTAAGCAGACAATTCTTAAGCAATATTTTCGGCTTGGGCAACTCTATGAAACAGGGCCCTGGTCACTTTCAAACAAGCTGACCTTCAGTAAATGCTGTGCATATGAATCTAAAATTCATGCTGAGAAAGCATTTCAAATCTTTGCATATACATGTATATCATTGCTAACCCTAATGCACACAATAAAACTTCTTATGAATAAAACTTTCTTTGTCAGTAATGAGCTCAATCTTATAAGTTAACATTTTTTGGGGGGCGGGAACTCTTGCGAGCTCTGTACGTTCGTTGTGAATTTATGTATTTTTTCCCCCATTTATTTACAAAGCCTCTAATGTAGACAACCTCAGCCCTGTGTTTTCCTTCTGCCCGAATGACATCACAACCTTTGTGCAGAGCGCTGGGACGACAGCGACTGTATCCTGGACGGTACCGTTGGTCACTGACAACTCCGGGGTCTCCCCTCAAGTCTCCTCAAACTTCGCCCCGGATTCAGCCTTCAGTGTGGGCTCCACCCAAGTTCAATACACTGCAACTGATAATACAGGCAACCAGGCAACTTGTACCTTCAATGTCAACGTTATCGGTAAGATTCAGAACGGTTTAGAACATCAAATTCAAGTTCCGGTGGTTTAGTCACCGGGGGTGTAGGTTCGAATCCGGTCATGACATTTGTGTCCTTGAGCAAGACACTTCACTATAATTGCTTCTCTTCACCTAGGGGTATAAATGGGTACCTGCGAGGGTAGAGGTCGATATTTTGTTTGAAAAAGCCTTTGGAGCGCCACTGCAGCCCTGGGCTGTATATTCCAGAGGGAGCTGAGAAAGATTAAGGAATGTTATTGGCCCAATGACCAGGGCACTAATTGTAAAGCGCATTGATACGTTATTGTAAAATGCACTATATAAGAACTAGTTATTATTATAATTAAGATTGCTTTTAAAATATTTCCGCTCAACTATCATGAGCACCGTATCCAAAGCTTTTTCTCAAATCAGTCCACTGACGAAAAGTAGGTTTGTCCTGGTTTTTCCTGACTTCAGGATATTTCGATGACCTTTCGTCAGTGTCAGATTTTCTTGGAAGATATGACGATGCAATAAAGTCTTGTGTTTTCGTTCAAATGTTGACTTTCAGTCTGGTAAATCTCTTGAAATTCTGTTGAGCATTGAAGAATACTTACCCATATTACAAATGAGATAAATCTTCTCTAGCGCTTGTCCAAATTAAAACAGTTCAAATGTTTAAACTGTATGGGCTTTTTTCTTCCCTCATTTCAATTTTGGTCTCGTGAAAAAAATTCCTGGTCCAGTAAACATTTTGAGCTACAAGCCCTGCGGTCTTGTGGATTTTTCCCCAGAATACGAGCCCTGCTCTGGTAAGGTCTAAAGACCCATTGCATATGACATCACAAGCCCAAAATAGTCCCCTCACTGAGGTCAATGAAGTGCTATCATTGGCTGATAGCCTTGCGCAGCACGTACATGCGTGCACGTTTCCTATTTTTGTTGCATCAAAGATGGCGGCCATCGCAAGGGATCTATAACTCTGTTAGTTCAAACTCAATCAAAATATTTCAAAAAGAGTACCATTTGTAGAATTGTGTGTTCAAAGATTAGAACTTGATTTATTTCAGTGGACAGTACAGCACCAGTCATCAGCGGTTGCCCAGCTGACAGGACCGAGACTCTCACAGCTGGTACAACATCAGTGACCAGTACTTGGATTGAGCCTACCGCGGCGGACAACAATGGAGCGGTCACCACGACCCGGTCCCACCAGCCAGGGGATGCCTTCACCCAGGGAACTACCACAGTCACGTACACCTTTGCTGACACCGCTGGCAACCAAGCAATCTGCTCCTTCGTGGTTACTGTGAACGGTGAGTGCTGAAGTTTGGTTTTGTCCAAATTGTGCAGACCTTTATACCATTTTAGTGATATATACCCAAAAATCAGACAAATACAAATGGAGACTTTTTTCCGCTCTTCACTAAACAAAAACACCTCAAACCAAGTTTTAAATTATTCCCAAACTTCTTTATCATTTTATGGAAGCAGGGATAAATCCATCTTTTTTGCAAGTAAATAGATTTAATTAATTTTATATACCACACACACACAGATCCTTATCATTGATTGGTGGAACACCCGTCACAAGTCATCCATTATTTTGCCATGTATTACTGCCACACTGCTCCACTATTTAACATTGGAGTCCAATATGGACAAATATTGGATGTATGCACCGTCGTTTCTATAATATTGGAGTCCAATATGGAAAAATATTGGATGTATGCAGCGTCGTTTCTAAATTTATCATTCTCCACCCGTTTGTCCAGACGAGGCAAGGTGGTGTCGTGGTGGACAAGGTTGGTCCACATGGAGTTGTTTCAAGTTGTTTAGAAGGGGTTTTAGAATTATGAGAGTCTGGGGTGGACGAGTTTCCATGTCTATTTTGTGTTTATTGTGAACAAATTTCAAATGACAAGGATCTATGTGAGTTATATTAAACAAATTTTGAATGCATTTCATTCTCGCATTGTCGCAGAAAATAATCACTCAGTGAAATCTGGCTTTTCCATTTCACTCTGCCTCTTCGTGAAATGGAATAGTCCAGATTTCACCTCTTGATTATACTCTGTGACAATGCACTCACATGCTTCCAATATTTGGGTATTATCTGCCAACCAAAAAGCAGCTCGCAATCATTTACAAAAACAATAAGAATTTGTGGTACGCTGACTTGTATAAACCTATTTCTGCTGAGTAAAATCGATTGTGCTTGGCAAAATTGTGTGCTAAATCTTCCTATGATATGTGTACCAAGTCACTTGATGTTCTTTGCCAGTAGTGACCCACACCAAATCTATTTTGTAGAAGCATTTTTTTTTTTAAGCAATTCATCTCTCTTCTGTTTTACATCTGTAGATGCAACGACCACCAACCCATGTAATAGTAACCCATGTCCCAATACCCAGAACTGTTACTACAGCGAGAACGAGTACCTCTGCCTAGGTAAAGTGTTAATAATAATAATAATAATTACTAATAACAATAGTAATATTAAAAAATGGTGTCCAAGTGCTTGCAAAATGGTACGACCATGTTCCGGAGAAAGTTGGAGATACCGACCAGGTCAAGATCCTGTGGGACTTTACTATTAAGACTGATCATATTATAGAACATAGTCGTCCGGATGTTGTAGTCTTAGATAAGACGAAGAAGATGTGTCATCTCGTTGACATAGCTGTGCCAGGTGATATAAGGGTAGCCTCGAAGGAGGAAGGAAAGAGCAAAAAGTACCAAGACCTTTTTTAGAAACACTTTTGCATGAACAGTGTTTAAAGTTTTGTGATTATAAACATACTTTGTATTTTGCTTCTTTTTCAGCCCAACGAAGGAAGCGTGACACTGGAAACGGTAAGTAAAGTGGTCTTAGATATCCATTTGAAATGATCAAGAAGGGAGAATATTTCCTTTTTAACAGTGGCAGAATTTATTTGATCCTTTCCACATTCCCAACATATGCTTACTATTACCTGGTTTTCAGAGCCAAAAGATTGTTTTTGTCCAAATACTATTGTAAAGTGACATGGACAGATTTTCGCCGATTTTTCAAATATTTTATATGTTTTTTGAAGAAAAAAAATCTCTGAAAGCGTTTTGACAGATGATGCTGTTTTGAAACAAAAAACTGGAAAAAATTGTTTGTTCGTGGCTGGTGGACGTGAATTTTTAAGGATCCTGACAATAATTCATTTTGAGTTTTAATTAATTACTACTCATCATTAACATATTGTTTTTGTGCATTACCTTTAATGAAAGCTGGTAACTTTATTGAATCTCTTAAAAATAGCTCTTCAAAATTGTAATCAACATTTTTGGGTCGAATTGGCCAAAAATCAGACTAGCATCTTTACCATAAACAATTAAACATTTACATGTAGATTGTTACAAACTTGTAGTGACCAAATGACCTGTAATATTAAAGGCACTGCACACGTTTGGTAATTACTCAAAATATATATTAGCATAAAAACTGACTTGATAACGAGCAACAGAGAGCTGTTGATAGTATAAAACATTGTTTGTTTTTTTTTACTGTTCTGTGTTTTTAAACCATTTTGCTATTTCTGCTCATGTTTTTATCCTGCATTTTAATGTTTTTTGTCTGTACAGCGCTGTGAAACAGTGTTAAAGCGCTTTATAAATACAATTAAGTTAAGTTAAGTTGAGAAACGACTCTCTCTGAAGTAACGTAGTTTTTGAGAAAGAGGTAATTTCTCACTAAAATAATAAATACTTCTTGCAAGAAGTTTTTATTATTCTATCTGAAAGCACACAAATTTGTACAACAAGGGTGTTTTTTCTTTCATCATTTTCTTGCAACTTCGATGACCAATTGAGCCCAAATTTTCATAGGCTTGTTATTTTATGCATATGTTGGGATACACCCAATGAGAACACTGGTCTTTGACAATTACCAAATGTGTACGATGCCTTTAAGGGTATGGTACAGGGTAAGTAATAGTAAAAGAACTGATCAGCAAATTAACTAAATCTGATTGTTTACTTTTTATAAACTGTTACCAATCCTTGTGCAGTGATGAATAATTTTTCTGTTTACAGAAAGCACACAAAGTCCCTAAACTGGTATATCTGTTCTGAAATAATTTCTGTTCCGAAATTTCTAAGACAACTTGGCCTCTTGTTATTCTTGTGTTGTCTTTAATCATAAAACATTACACCCCCCCCCCCCCAACTCCCTCTTGTGACCGATACAGATGAATGCTTGTGCAAGAATGGAGGAGTTTGTGCTTCTGGCTATGAAGACTATGAAGCCGTTAGTCGATCCTGCATATGCCCAGCAGAATTCACTGGAATTCTCTGTGAAAAAGGTGAGGATCTTTCAAGAAAGAGGGCGCTATTCGGACAACTGGTTGAAGTGTACCGATCAATGTGTTGAGTTGTAGTAGTATCTTGTAGTGTCATCAATTGTTGATGGTCGGGTCAGGTTGGCGTAGTGGTATCTTTCCTCACCTTCCACCTCTGGGACCCCGGTTCGAATGGGTTGGGTTTTTCAGTACCTGCCTGATTGCATCAGTGTTCCCTGGAATAATTCTCTGAGGTCTTCTTCCCGAATCTAAAACTGAAACTTCGTTCTTTGTCTTCTCTCCATGGGGTCATTGACAAGTTTAGTGATTAAGTTTGCTTTTCTGAGAGTCCTCAGCTTCAACAACCAGAATTTATCATTTCAAATGTTTGTTAAAGCCTGAGATATTTAAAGGCACTGTACACATTTGGTAATTACTCAAAATATATATTAACATAAAAACTGACTTGGTAACGAGCAACAGAGAGCTGTTGATGGTTTAAAACATTGTGAGAAACGACTCCCTCTGAAGTAACGTAGTTTTTGAGAAAGAGGTAATTTCTCACTAAAATAATAAAAGACTTCTTCAGTCATTTTCTTGCAACTTCGATGACCAATTGAGCCCAAATTTTCACAGGCTTGTTATTTTATGCATATGTTGGGATACACCAAGTGAGAACACTGGTCTTTGACAATTACCAAACGTGTTCAGTGCCTTTAAATGCAAACCCTGACACCATTGTGCCATACACGTTCATTCAAAAGTGTGTATGGGTGTGCGTCGCCGTCTCTTACGTTAGTACACAAAAGCTTGCCCCGAATCTTGTGACGTAGCCACTGTCTCTTTAGTCTGAGGAATTTAAACTTGGGTTGTAAATTGTGACTAAGCAAGTCATTGTACCAGACATTTTATTCTAATCTAACTCTCAAATGGCTTACTGGGAAATTAATTTTTGTACATCTTCAAAGCAAAACCATTGAACTTTGTTTTGTTTTTTCATTTTTCAGCGATTGCTTCTCTAAGCATGTGTAAGCCAAACCCCTGTGCCAATAACGGTACATGTGTAGAGGATAGGTCATCTGTAGACATGTACACTTGTCTCTGCAGCCCAGGCTGGCAAGGATACCACTGTAAACAAGGTGAGTTTTCAATAATAATAATCATAATATTAATACTTAGTTCTTATAAAGACCTCTTGCATATGACATCACATTCTCAAAAAGCGCCATCCCTGCGGCCAAAAGGAGGCAGATCATTGGACGATAGGGGTCTATTGATTTCTATAGACCCCTTACACAGCGCGGAACGCACCTTTGAACAATGCGCATGTACCATTTCCATAATTTTGGGAGTCAACTCTTTTGTGCCTGTTTGAGCGCGATTTTGACTCCCAAAATGACTCCCAGGATAGGAGTGTGTGAGTGCGCTGCGCATTGTGCAAGGGGTCTACAGCACTTTATCTCACCCGATGGGCGTGTCAGTATATTTTTCCTGCAAGGTATGCGGAGCTATGTTTTTGAAGTATGAGACTTATTCCTTTACATAGCACCATGTAATGGTTACAAGATGCTGTGGCGCAATATGCAGCCAATCAAACCAGGAACACCGGGGGCGAACCCCTTCTCTTTACGATAAGTGCACTGGGTTCTTTTACTTGCATTACACAACACACAGGACCTACGGCTTTACGTCCCATCTGATGGACGCAGCAATAATGGTTAAGTGTCTTGCCCAAGGACACAAGTGTCACAACCAGGACTCGAACCCACACTCTGCTGATCAGAAACACCAGAGCTTGAGTCCAGTGTTCTTATCCGCTCGGTCACGACAACCGTCGTGGCTGTATCCCTTGGGTATTGCTGTTGCCACTTTGTTTTCATACCCTGTCTTATTCCCCCAAAATAATTCTGTGCCTCTGCAGCGGTATTATTTTTCGGAAATTTTTTGAGCTTCCAGAGTAACCATTTAGCTTTGAAAATATCGTTGTCACAATGAACCCCAGACTTGATGAAAGGAGAGAAAACAAAAGTTCTCATAATAAGCATCGAGATTTATTGTTCTCTTGAGTGTGGAGTTCAATTCCCGGTCATGACGCTTGTGTCCTTGAGCAAGGCACTTAACCATAATTGCTTCTCTTAACCCAGGTGTAAAAATGGGAACCTGAGATGGCTGAGTATTGTTGGATTAACCCCTTAGCGCTATTATAAGCAGCTTTGGGTTGTATGCACCCCAGGGAGTTGAGAAAGTTAGAGGAATGGACTAAAAGTATGCCTGATGAACAGGGATAATAATGTTATAAAGGGCCTAGATCTAGCTCAGGATATGTGCGCTGTGTAAGAACCAATTATTATTATATTTTCATTATGAAGATGGAGGTCTCTGTGAAATTTAGAGACGCCAAAAAAACATTTCCAGGCTGTTTCATACTGTACACAAAAGAGAACTCAAAGTGAAATTTATGAACATGGGGTGTTTTCTATTTTGGATGATTCACTTGAAATTTTACTCTGCAGGCGCTCGTACACTAGTTTCTGATGTATTAGGCCAGGGTGGCATAGTTGTGTCCATCCTGTTTTTCACATCTATGTGGGAACTCTATTCTAAAATCTGGCCCAGAATGTGATTTGGATTTTCAATCCAAACCTGGTTAAAGGCATAGTACATCATTTGGTAATGACTCTGAAAATTAATGGCAATAAAAACTTAGTACAGCAGCTTTGGATAGTATAATGCATTTTGAGAGACTTTTTACTTCGAAGGACTGCTGTTATGGAAAAATATCACTTTTTATTCCCAAAATATTTTGAATATTGAGAAGCGTTACGGTAACGCTGCTCTTAGAGTGTGTATTCGAATGCAGATTATTCTTCCTGCGTGGACATAACCACTCCAGATTTTCGGCAATATCTCAAAAACGCTACCACCTTTTGAAATAAAATTTTCACAGGCTAGATTTATGGTATATATCTACAACTATGTAGGATTGAAACAAACAATAGGCTCCAATTACCAAACGTGTACGATGCCTTTAAGTGGGGTTTTCCCCATCTGGGTTTTTTCTTCCCATATCTAAATTTGTAAGTATCTTTGCTGTTTTCTCTTCGCATGTATCTTCAGTCCTGTTGGTTACAATTGCCAGTCACTAGGGAGTATTCCTTGGTTTCATTTACAGAAAGATATGGATAGAAATGGATAGATGGCGTGTCGTGATCGAGGGGTTTAGTGCCAAGTTCTGGTGCCATCAGGATGTGGGTTCGAATCCCAGTCATGACAGTTGTGTCCTTGAGCAAGACACTTAACTATTATAAGTGCTTCTCTTCACCCAGTGGGTAAATGGGTACCTGAGAGGGCAGAGATGGATCTTGTGATTGATTTAGCTCAGTTCGCTACATACTTGGCAGCACAGGCTGTATACTCCCAAGGGAGCTGAGATGGTTTCAGGAATGAAATAAATGGCCCAGTGACTAGGGTCCAATTCCATAGAGCTGCTTAAGCAGAAAATATTACTTAAAGTATTTCCGCTAAGCAAAAGTTAGCAGGATACCGGTCACAGATTGTAGATGAGAAATGGCATTGTGGCTGGTAATCATATTCTGGCAAGCATAATTTTGTTGTGCTCAGCTACTTCTTGTGCTTAAGCAGCTCTATGAAATTGGGGTAATAATGTCAGAGCATCATGAGCGTCACTGAGTGATGGATTTGAGCGCTGTATAAGAAGCCACTATTATTATTATTGTTATAAACTAAACTGATTTACCTCTGTGTCCTTTACAGCCACGGCAGAATATGAGCCGAGTCATGAGGTCTCCATCCCCGCTGATGCATACCAAGGGATGCAGCTCCTTGTCGGTTGCTTCATGGCCGTCCTGGGTACGGTCATCATCATCCTGGCTGCAACCATCTGCCGCTTGGTGCCTAATCGCAACCAGAAGTTCCGCATCGATGAGACCCACCTTGTCCATTAGAGCTTTCGTCAGTTCAGATTGTCTTTAAATTCACCAGAATGCTGAAGGCCGTTCCTGCACTGCACTGGAGGTCAGTTCAGTACTATTTTAGAAGATTTGGCTTTGGTTTTTATTTTTTGTTTTAAGTGGTGCAGAGGATTGCGCGTTGTAGGACAAATTGGATTTCAGATAAATAAGCCGGAAACCTTTTCTTATTATATAGTATTAATTTATCACTCAAGCGCGAGTGGAATACAGAAAAATATAGCTCGTCTGCGTCCCATATCCAACAAAGCCATTCTTTCTGTATTCCATGAGTGCGCGTGTGATTACGAATTTATCTTCAAGCAAACTCGACGTGCAACTTAACACAATATGCACTGTTGGAACAGCGCAATACGCAGGGTGTGATATGGGTCGTGCAATATAGGTTTATATCACATCTTTTGTCGACCAATCAGAATAGGGGATTGAAGTTTGCTTGAAGACAATTGGACTTACTCTAACTGCCTTAGGACTTGGCTGCATCATGGTAAAAAAAAATTCTCAGTAGTGATTAGTTTTCCAAATATCCTTTTTAATGCATTAACCTTTTTTTAAATCCAATTTTAATACGTAATTAATTTACCTTTTTAAAAGTATATACATCACAATCACATGTCATGAATAAAATATTAAAAGCAACAATGCATATCTATGTTTTTAGTGTAACCAAGATACTTAATTTTTTTATCGGAAAAAAATGGCAGAGTAGTGTTGTAGTGGAGTATTTTTGAGTCGAGTATCAAGTAATGCCAAGTTCTAGGGTGGCCGAGTAGTTCTCGACTACGAGAGTTTGGGTAGATCAAGAAATGCCTGTTTTGTTTTTTGTTTTTCAACTGGAAAGTGTTTTTCATGGGAGTAACTGTCCGAACCCTTGTTTTTTCATTCTGTTTGGGAAAAGTTGTATACAAAAGGTGGTTGACTCATCAGGTCAATAAATGGGTTTGACTCGCCCCCCACACCTAGACACTTTCTCCTATTTTTTAGGTTCACATCACCGAGTCACACCCCTCACATCAGAAGCCTTCTGTGGTTGTCAATGTGATCATTCTTTGCTGCTGTGTTTTTTTTGGCATAAGTCGTCGACATGCAATGCTTGACTCGCACATCATAAGGTCACCAAATTGGGGTTGAATTCAAATCATAACGTTGGCATAAAGTACACTACCCCCCTCGCTATCCTGAATAAGGTATACTAGCGACATTTATTAGTCGGCTTTTATGTCTGGTATTGTTTATTGATATATACAAATATTTTAGCCATTATAATCAACAAAATTAAAATTGAAGCTTACTTTATATAGGTTCCACTTTTAACATTTTATGAATTGTTTAGTCTGTATTTGCACTTGTAGCTTTTTAGAATTTTGTAAATGCATGTTTCTGTATATTTTTGAAAGATAACCAAATTGCAGGAAAATTACAATAAAAGTTTGGATTCTAAAATGGAACAAAACAATTATGTGAATATTTAATTTGTTTTGTCTATTTCTGTTTCGTTCTGTTTTGTTGCCCTGTACGATCTTTGAAACAAATACTCTGATCAGGGCATCTGCTTTTTTGCTGTTGATTTCTCCCATGTTCTCTCTTGATTTAAATTCGCGTAGAAGGTCTGCATGTTGTTGTCATACCCATTCTCAGATACACAGTAAAGTCATCACTTTTACCAACAAGTCTTCAAAGTGTCTAAAAAGCTTGTGGTCAAAATCCTCAACATTATTAATAGAATCCCGTGCTTCAACAATAAAACCCACTGCAAGTTTGGGCTACCCATCTCCTAAGAAAGATTATGACACACCCTTCTGGCTTGCCTCTGTACTAATGGAGGGGTCTTTTTGTATTTCAGGGACAAGTGGTGCTGAAAGCTTCAGTTGTTATGTTAATACAAATAAGAGTCTGGTAGTATAATGGCTGTGGCCTCCATTGTATAAAGTCTTGTGTTGGTACTAAACCAAAGGCTTCTTAATATACAACAGATCTTAACTTGATTTCTGTGGGTCCTTTTTCTAGCTGAGATTGATCTCAAGTTATGTACCAATCTTAACTGCTATGCAAAGTGTGTTGTCACAATGCAAACCGCTATGGTGGTATTGACAATTCATCTGAAGATGATTCTCAGTGCTTTGTGAAAATCGAACACTGCGGTACTTCTTTAAAACTTACAATTCTATACCATGTACTGAAGAATGTCCGGACAAGGTTAAAAACTAAATGTTGAAAAGGAGTTTAGTCGATGAGAATGGGGTCGATGTCTTGCAAAGTTGTTTTCTTCTTCTGTCTGTGCTTTACGAAGTTAGAAATGACCCATTTTATCTGACCGATGATAGATCGATATGTCTTCGTCCATTTGATGTGTTATGCGGATTTGTTTTCTTCATTTTGTTTTCCAAGCTAAAAAGAAATGCAGAAAGACAACTTGGAAGTTAATCATAGATGAACCACATACACAAATGTTAAATTGAAGTCAATTA
Source organism: Plazaster borealis (assembly GCA_021014325.1). Taxonomy (NCBI): domain Eukaryota; kingdom Metazoa; phylum Echinodermata; class Asteroidea; order Forcipulatida; family Labidiasteridae; genus Plazaster; species Plazaster borealis. The sequence goes on along the minus strand of CM037460.1, from coordinate 9,255,618 downwards.
GTCGACAAATGCCATAATGGTGCTAATGCCAACTGAAAATACAATACCTCAAAACACATTTAATATTGTCTACTTGTCTACTTGGAAATAATATGACTAACTGATTGTTATATTTGGTTTTACCCGTACACCGATGTGTGCTTTACACACATCGGTGTACGGGTAAAACCAAATATAATATTCTTTATCCCCGATGCAAATTTAACATCTATTAAATGATTGTTGCTAACTTGTTGCCAACTTGGTAAACCAGTATGTATAATTTGTTTATAGAGGGACTCAAAGCTCAAATTCCGTTTTGTGATGCACCCCTTTTCCAATAAATCAGTCTCAGTAACTTCATGTTAAAATGGTGTAAAAAGTCATTTTATTTGATATTACTCTTTCGGAGCGAAATTTTAAGCATGACGTCATTGGACTTTAAAAAAAAATGGGTCTGTAAATTCCCAAAACGATTTTTTTGCGCCAGTCAAAAGGTCAGATTCAATGCCTTTTTGGTCGATCATCAAAATTCAGGAAGGAACTAAAAATTCTCTGTATAGGAATGTACAGACCATGTATTTGAAATGTTACGTCATTGGACGTTTTTGGATGTTGACCAAAGAATGCACTTGAAGGGTATCAAACACAGTGGCATTTTACACCTGAGTCTTTATACAAATATTAAGAAGAAATATGTTGTGAATATCTCACATGACAATTTGGTTAGTTTCCTGTCTTTGCTTATAAAGTATTTTCTAACCTGAGCAAGTTAGTAAAATGAAGTCCTTTAAAGCAAATGTACAACATTGGTAAGTGTCAAAGAACAGTATCCACACTTGATGTGACCCAACATATACATGAAATAACAAACCTGTGAAAGTTTAAGCTGAATCGGTCTTCAGAGTCATGAGAAAACAGTGAAAAACCCCATTATATATTTTCACTATTTTCAAACATCAGATTTTATCACTAGTGATAAAGACTAATTGTTTTACTCATTTTCTAAAAACTATAGCATTTCAAGCAAAACTATTTCAAGGGAAGTTTTCCACCATAACCATCTTTATACCATGTAAGTTATGTGCAAATCTGTGAACATTTATATTTTCAACCTTACCAATATTGTACACACCCTTTATACGGTTTGGGTGATATTGGCTACTGTAATGCAATTGCTCTAAAGACAAAAATGTTACACAGAAATTTGTGAGGCCATTTTACAACACCCCACCCAAGTCACCAGTAAATGTATATTCAACAATACGTAGACATCATTAACCAGTGCTCTTCGATCTAACAATGGGATATCGATTAAAACTTTGTGTATACTTCCTGTAGCTGATAGAAGTCTGTCCACAAAGAATACAGCACATTCTCACCTCTTTAGCCCCAGCTTAAATCCCATGGATGACTTTTTTTTACCAACCTAATTATGTAACACGGGAGTCAGTCCTCGGTGCCCTTCTCTTGTTGGGGTAAACCTTTTCATTGACTGAATGTTCGTTCGGCTGGCGTGAGTTGCCGAACAAAGGTCCGCGAGGTGCTTAGAATTCCCCCGTGGACGTTCCTGGCATAACAGTCCATTGATAACCAGATTTGGTGTTGGTTATTAACACTACTAGAGGCGGACTTGCTGTAGGATGCCTGCAAGGAACCTTTTATTATTCATGGGTGTGTCTTTATAGAGCAGGCCTAGATTTTTTTTTTTTAACAACGCGGGTGAAATGGACTGGAAGATGTCCCTCCAAATTCCAGTTGAGAATGATTACCTTCTGAAAAAGCATACTGTCAAGAAAATGTTCGCAGTTCCAGTGGGTCATGATCTTGTTGGAGGGGGATGCATGCATCTTTGTGACTAAATACACCTGTGCCAGGTGGTGGTCATCTTGTTGGTTGAATTCCTTTTGAATGCAACCAAAACCAAGGCTTGACAGAACATAAAGAACTAAACTCAATGCAGTTTAATTAATATACGATTATATATATACTTTTTATTTAATTTATTGGTATTCACGGACAATGACCAACAACTGTAGCTGAAAGGGTCACTTAACTATTATAAAAATATAATTACAAGTAAAAATACTCACACACAAACTCACACACACACACACTTAATGGCCAAAGAGTAAAAAGTTAAACAAATTACAAAACTATTAAAATAAAACTATTACACAATTTTTGTGAGTTGTGTAATGGTTGATTTCCTTTACCTTTCGTTGTTGCATTTAAAGGCATCGTACACGTTTGGTAATGAAAATTAAAGGCAAATTTATTTTTGTACAGCAGCTTTTGAGAGTAGCCTATAATGCATTTTGAGAAACTTTTCACTTTGAAGTACTGAGGTTATGGTAAAATATATCACTTTTTATCCCCAAAACATTTGAATCTGAGAAACGTTTTTCGTGATATTTTCATTGCCTTCGTGAATTGCCGAGGCATGGCCGGTTTTGTTCAATAAGTCGGGTCTTAAAACTGTTCTAGGGCCTATCTATCTATTGTTTACAAGATGTCCATTTTGATGCAGAATTGGAAAGGCTCGTCCGTACCCAGTGGGGACTTGAATGTTTATTTAGTTCTCTTAAAATCAATTCCAGAGGCGTTGCCATTCTTCTTAACAATAGTTTTGAGTTTAAATAATATTAAGACCGACACTATGGGTGATATGCTGGATTTAGACATATTGACTGGTGATTTTACTATTATTAATACGTACGGTCCAAATTCGGATGACCCTGGCTTCTATGACGATGTTTTTTTAAATGATGTGTGATATGGAAAACACCCATACTATTATATGCGGAGATTGGAATTGAATTTTGAACCAGTCCTTAGATTGCATGAATTATAACAACCTCAACAACCCTTTAGCTCGAAATAGGGTTTTATACATGTGTAATTATTTCGATTTGATTGATGTGTGGCGTATACCAGACCTTGGAAGATATACCTGGATGCAAGCTCACTCGCTTAAAGGCCCGGTATCCTCACTTGGTGTATCCCAACATTATGCATAACATAACAAACCCGTGAAAATTTGGGCTCAATCGGTCATCGAAGTTGCAAGAAAATAATGAAAGAAAAACCTCCCTTGTTACACATAATGTTGTGCTTTCAGATGCCTGATAAAGGCTTCGCGCCTATAAAGCCTTTCGCAGATTCAATTTTTTGGGTGAAAAATTACCTCTTTCTCTAAAACTACATTACTTCCAGGGGGTCGTTTCTAACAATGCTTTATAATACCAACAGCTCTCTAGTGTTTTTTACCAAGTAAGTTTTTATGGTCATTAATTTTTTGAGTAATTACGAAAGGTATACACTCCCTTTAAACAATCCAGACTATATACCTTTTTTCTTCTGATTTCGTCTGAACTGAACACCAAAAGTTGTTAGTTGCGAAACAAAAACAGGTTACAGGACAGATCATTCTTAATTTAAGTAAAATTAAACAAAACGATTTTCAAAGATATTCAGCTCACTATCAACGATCAGTTTTTCTTTGAAATGTTGGCTATATGGGTACTAGAAATTTAATAACTCTTTGCTGAAAGATCCACAATATTCTGCGCTTGTTAAGGACTTTGTTAGTGACGCGTATGGAGCATATGTCGCCTCTCCTTGTTTACAATCTAACCTCGACAAAGTTGCTTATGAAAATCAGGGATAAGACGATTTCGTATTCCGCTTGGAAGAAAAAAAGAATCTATAAAAAGATCGAGTCTTCATTGGAGAAATTAAACAGATTTAGTGTCAGATAAAATATATAGGGCGATGTTACTTGTATCTCGAACGCTATTTAAGCACGCTGAATAAGTGGATTTCCGTAAATCCAAAATGATTGTGTTATTATTAGGTCTAAAGCTAGATGACTTGAAAGTGGTGAAAACCATTTCATTTGTTTTCCTGAATATGGAAAAACGCAACTGTGTCAATAAGTCGATTTCTGGTATTATCATCGAAGCTAATTCTGTTTTAACCAGCTCAAAAGACATTCTTACCGAAGCTAGACGTTTTTACCAATAATTGTTATTCCTTCAGGAATGTTCAGGATGGAGTCGAACAATAAGGGAACTGTGTCCTTTGATTAGTGACAACTCACCTGGTTCGGGTGGTTAGGCCTATAGCTTCGAGTTTCACAAATATTTTCCCGGGATAAAAAGGGGGGAAACACAACAAAAAACTGCGTAATTACGTTATAATTTACGTAACAAATAATGGCATGTTGCCGTGTGCAGTTTTATAGACTGCGATGGTAAAACTTGTAAAAAGTAAAAGTTAGACAGTAAATGGGATACCACTTTTAACTATCTTATAGTTGTGGCCGTTTTACGCTTCCGCATGTTTAGCGATTTATTGTATTATTAATACTGATATTTTTTTCTCTCTTCTTTTCAATTTGGGAAGGTCATGCAAAAACAGCGGTACCAATACATCTTTAACGTGGGAAATCCAGCATCAATGAATGCTAAACCACAAAATTAAGAGAAATGCTATTCTGGAAAGAATTATATATTATACAGGATAAAACACGTTTTGAAGATGAACAATGGTTACCCCTACTGAGTTTTTTTATATATATATATTGTATAACTTATTCAACACAAAAAAAAAGAGTTAAAATAGAATAGCCTCCAAGTATGATATTTTGATTCATCAAAGCGCAGGGGGGCCTATGAAATATGTTAAAAAATCAATGTATACAAGTGTTTAAGTGTGCAACATTTAGACTGCATGCTCCTCAACACCCTTGTAAGACCAGTTGAAGTGTTGCATGCCTTTGTCAGCATGGCGTACAAAGGCCGACTTTGGTTGGAAGAAATCCCATCCTGGATTATGTTTTTTTCAGATGGAAGGTCAAAATTAAAAAATTAGGGCTGATAAAATAATCCCGTCAGACGGTACTTTTTTGTTTAATAACATGTTCGCTGTTTTATTTAGGGTGTGGTCGGTTCGAGTTGATGCGTTACACTTCAACAAAAAGGAAATCATCAAAATACCCGATTGAGTGGTTTATATTATTAGTATTATTATTACCAATATTTAAATATTTTTCATTATACACATGAAAATACAAAACAAGAAACATGCAATACAAGAGACACTAACTGGTGACAGGGAGAATTAAATCACTGTCCGGCATTTAGCTCCCGATAAATTCGAGGTGATAAGCTTAATTACAATGTTTTATAAAGAAATTCAAGTCAAAAGAAGATAAACTTAAAGTAGCATGCATCAACAATTACAAGAAAAATAAATTTAAAAAGTAAGAAAAAGAAAAAATAATAAGAATACAAGGACAAACAAACAAACAAATAAAACAAACACCCCAACAAACAACAACAACAACTTCGCTATAGCCGTAACGCAAAATTGTATTTACCGAATGGAAATGAAATTGAGTTAAGTACTGACCTCTTCAGTTTTCTACAGAAAACAGCAGAGTTTCTACAGTGTCCATGCACCCCGGACTCTACCTAGCCAACTTTGTTAGCCTCCCTTTATTGTCCTATAGAACAAAATTGACAATGTTAAGAAAAAGAAAACAAATCCCAAGGGCACTCTGGCGATTTCAAGATGGCGTCAAAAAAGGCCGAAAAAATTGAAAAAATCATCTCAAAAATGTGCACGCGGATATCCTAATTAGACTATTTTCATCTCCTCGCATTGAATACTAAAATTTAACTTTGAAAACTCCACTTAAACCAAGCATAAGATGCTTTGAATGAGGACTAAAGACGATTACACAACTCGAAGGTCATCGTATAAAACCCCGCAGTACACCATCATAATCTATGCGAACACCTAAACCACTAACTGCCCGTTTCGAGCCTTATGTTTTACAATACCGTATAATGTTTCACACCATATGTATTTTATATTTTATGGGGGGGGGCGGGGACGCAAATCTTTTTCAAATGGTCTTAAGCATCTCAGATAATATACCCTTTAGACCAAATCAAACAAATTCAAGTAATGTGGAAAGCTTCTGTATGCCATCATTTTTGGTTCGACATTGCTTGACAACCCAGGAATAATTATATAATTATATCTATTTGTTAACCTCTATTGTGTTCTAAAATTATTTTTCCCAATTACGCACTAATTTTGCTTGTGTTCAAGAGCCCCCCCCCTTCCACAAACAGAAGCCACAGAGCGTTAGTTTTTTGCAGTGATCCCGACGGTTCCGTCGTAGCGCAAGCAAATTGTAAATCGACCTTTAAAGGCACTGAACGCTTTGGTAATTGTCAAAGACCAGTGTTCTCACTTGGTGTATCCCAACATATGCATAAAATAACAAGGCTATGAAAATTTGGGCTCAATTGGTCATTGAAGTTGCAAGAAAATTATGAAAGAAAAAACACCCTTGTTGTACAAATTTGTGTGCTTTCAGATAGGAATAAAAAGGCTTCTTGCAAGAAGTATTATTTTAGTGAGAATTTACCTCTTTCTCAAAAAATACGTTACTTCAGAGGGAGTCGTTTCTCACAATGTTTTATACTATCAACAGCTCTCCGTTACCAAGTCAGCTTTTATGCTAATCATTATTTTGAGTTATTACCAAACGTGTACAGTGCCTTTAATGCAAAATTATCAATGGCCATGCGATTAAAACACTCTTTTTTTTTTACAAAAACCCCACAACATAGAAGAACACCCCAACAAACCATTATTATCAACAAACATGCTTTGGTTATCGACAGGATCAACCAAAATAATTGCATTTTAACAGCGAATTGAAGCATTTATACATATTCAAATCAGGTTATCACAACTTAAACAATCCATTTTGTGCCTTCGTTCATGCATGGAGGTAGGAATTCCTCACCTCAATGGTCCATGCCTTTGGCAACCCCTTATTTTTTTTAACTAGGGGCGAGGCTTTTGTCACACATTGAGGCCACCTTATGCAAGGAGTTGTTACGCAACGCCCTGAAAGGTGACAATACCTCTCAAAGCTCTTGACCAATCACAGAACAGAACTCCCTATGGAAACTTGGGGTCCTTTAATTTTGGGATGGGCGGGCATGAACGTCGTCTTGTACTTTTGAAGTCAGAGCTCAGATAAGGCACAAGGTGTTTGAGGGAAAAACACCTACTTCACTGACAGGCAGCCAACAGTGGTGAGAGCTTTATGCGCTGATACCCCATCGCCTCAGAACTACGTCTCTACTGGGGTTTGAGCCCCCTTCTTTGTCGGGAAAAAAAGTGACAGAATGATGGTACCGCTAGTTTTGGCCTTCGCCGTGGCAATTCTGTTAGGCCAGGCATATGCACAGGGTGAGTATGATTCAATATTAGAATCATCATATAATATTTATCCTCTTTTTCAATCTCAAAGTTCAACCATTTTACTTATTCCCACAACCAATTTATCTAAGATTAACAATTAGTGATAATGAAATGAATATTTGCATCTTTTCAAATGGCTTGGTTTGGGGTTAGAAATGGCTGATTCGGCAGAGGCGGAAACAATTTGCAAAGTAAAAAATGGCCACGACTCTGAATTCTGAGTAGGGGCAACGTCTTATCTTCTCTGTGGAGAAGCTTGCTTGTAAATCTTGTTGTGGTTATCGATAATTGATGTATCAATTTATTGGGCAAACATAATGGTGAATGTCGTTGTTGAAGTATTTACCGTGCTTTGTCAGTGATTTAGGGTTTAAAGACATCGTACACGTTTGGTAATTTCTCAAAATATATATTAGCATAAAAACTGACTTAGTAACGAGCAACAGAGATGCTGTTGATAGTATAAAACATTGTGAGAAACGACTCCCTCATCAGAAGTAACGTAGTTTTTGAGAAAGGTAATTTCTCACTAAAATAATAAAAACTTCTTGCAAGAAGTTTTTATTATTCTATCTGAAAGCACACAAATTTGTACAACAAGGGTGTTTTTTCTTTCATCATTTTCTTGCAACTTTGATGACCAATTGAGCCCAAATTTTCACAGGCTTGTTATTTTATGCATGTTGGGATACACCAAGTGAGAACACTGGTCTTTGACAATTACCAAACGTGTACGATGCCTTTAAGAAGTCACTATAGCTAGTAAAGTTGCGGGTACAACCATGACTTTATGTGTAAAATACCATTTGGGAGGAGTGTTGGCTCTGAAAAGAGAGGGTGTGGTCTCGGTGTATACTCTGCTCGTCTTACGAAGACGAGCAGTATGTGAGTTACTTACCATTTTCCACACCATGGAAAGCTTCAAACATTACTTAGGCCTATTATTTAGGGCTTCTTGGACAACAAAAATATGTGATTTATTATTTTTCAGCATAAAGGGATACCATCTTACACCGTAGTAGATCGATAATGACCAGGAAGAAATTAAAGGGTGCCGAGTCTATAATTCGATCACGGCGGTAATTACTGTGATTGCTATGGTACTTTTTGTTTGTCGGTATATACCAAGGTGAGCAGATCTCGATTGATTGTAAGCTACAATGTGGGCATTCGAATGGAAAAGACGCAAGCATCCAATTCTATAGCTGGGTAGCTCCTTTTGAAATGCGGTTTTCCAAGGACTAGGGACCAACAGTTGGCCTACTTAGCATATAAAAGAGGGTTAATACCACCCGCAGAGACACGCTGGCACAAGAGGGCGGTGCCCCTTAACTTTTGGCATTATAGTCCCTATTTCAAATGAACTTAATATAGGGCCTATTCATGAATAATGGAGATCTACATTGTTTTATGCAGCACTCATTTAGTTGTACTAACTACTCAAGCAGCATGGTGGTTTCCGAGATGTGAGGTTAAAATCATATAGTCTTAGTCTAACCAAATCATCAGGTGAACCGTAAATAGGCCTACTTATTTGAAATAATCCATCTTCACACTTGACTCGTAAGCGCGACTGCTGCGCCCACAACTTTACCGCTACTTCACCAATTCTTCATGTCACTCTATCCTGCGCTGTATGTTGCCAAGCAATGCCCCTATGAACTTGGTTCATCTCTCCGTCTTCTGTATTGTCCCCCTCTCTTTCTTGGAGTCCAGTTGGTTGTTTTGCATGCCCAACTGTTTTCCTATGAAAGATGTTGAATTCCGAGACGACTATAGTCTTTGAAAAACTTAACGTAAAAGCCAAGTAAACTGTTACAATGTGACCGTGTCCGACTGGCGACGGCTACGCGTCATCATGCGTTGGAGTATAAACATTTCTGAAATCAAATCAGTTTTAAATTATATTTATGGAAAAATCTGAACGACAAAAATACTAATTACAATTAGTATTAAAATGAGTTTTAGTTTTTATAATAAATACAAATTATTGAAACAAAATTAAACCTGAAACAAAATTAAAACTCTGCAGACCGGGACTTTCATAAGGGCAAGGCAGTTTTCATTTGCAAAATAGGGCACTTACATTGGAAAATCTTAAAGTCTATGGGAAACTTTTAAAGGGGCACCAAGACCAGGGGCAACAGAGGCCATGGCCTCCGTGTAATTCCAGGCCTGACTCTGGGACAAGGTTGCTTTTTGATCTAAATTTTTCAGAAACCCATTTGCAAAACTACGCCAACAATGGTCCCGGAAATTCAAATACGCGCGAGACTTAGTATTTAAACAGCCGTAGCCGCAAAATTCGGATGCGGCCTACTAACCATTAACACACTTAGTTCAACTTGGTGTACGAAACTCCCAGCAACCAATGCAATGCTAACCTCTTCATGGAATGCAGCATTTGCTTTGAGCTTATTATTGATTTTTGGTTATCTCTGAGACTACTCTCAGTAATATTATTTATTTAGGTCAAAGCACATGCTTCATTATAGGGACCCATTACTTACAAGCTGTGCTTTCTTATGGGTTCCTCTACAGTTTCACTCCCTGTTTATAATAATACTGTATTGTATTTGACTGTTATACTTGTGAATACTGTGGAAATAAATGAACTGAACTGAACTAAATCCAATATATTTTCGGACAACTAAACTTCAAATCTCTGTTCAATTTTTGCTAATTACCCCAGATTTTTTTTCTTCCAAAATCAACTTGCTGCCAGTTTTCATGAAGTACTCTTTCCCAAGCCAAATATGACCAACTCAAAAGTTGAAACACAGAACTTGTCATAAGAAAAGATATAATTATTTACGAAATAAAAAGATACGAGAGTGCACCCAACTCTTCTGGTAATAAAATAGTGAACACTGCCCTCTGTTGACTTAATTCGTTGTATTCTCAAACGGGCTTGCCCCGGTTGCAAAATGTAATAAAACTGTCACTCTTTTTTTATCGTCTGCTAGTGCTAGCATTGCTATACTGTGCTACTGCAGCTAGCAGTGTATGCAGGCACGTTGCAAAATTTGACATGAGTAACTGACCAATTTCGCTTCAGTAACTAGACAAGTAAAGTGATCAACATGGTGCACCTACATTGTATATATAACTTGAAGATTTCTTTAAAATGTATTTTGTTTCATTTTGGCAGAAATGTGCGCCGTGAATCAGTGTTCAAATGGTGAAAATTGTTACAACCGACCAGGTAGTGCTGAGGGCTTTGTATGCGAGTGTAACTTGCCGTTCCGTGACGGCTACAATTGTGCCATTGGACCCGGTAAGTGATGTAGGCCTAACTGTTGTTATATAGTGTTAAGCCATTGTGTTCTTGTTTGGTATTTGTTTTGTTGGAATTGGGGAATTGAATGAGGCTGTGTAAATTAAGTTAGTGTAAATAAATGCTACTGAAATTTAAACATAATTGCGGTCGATTGACACTAAGAAGATCAGGCCTAGTAGTTAGTTGCACAATTTGCAATAGGCCTACCTCCATCTTCGAGACTGGAGGATAACACATGAAGTAAAGCGAATAATAATTCAGGCCATATTCAATTTCGACCATTTATGCCAGACTAATGACCATTTGATTGTCCCCGCAGACCTGCATCCTTTTTTCAATACTTAAAACAAAATTGTTTTCCCCAAATCTGCAAATAAATAGACTGAATTGTTCATGAATTTTCGCTTCATCTTGGCACATGTTCTTTTGGCGATTGATTTATTTTACCCATGAGATATTATTTTAGACTTTGAAGATCTACAAAGCCAGCAAATTTCCAGCTCCTTCCTCCTTGAAAAAAAAAAAAGCCCTGATCCTCATTTTGAAACAAACAAAAACAAAAAATAACTGGGACAATCAACTGAGTGTTTTTGTTGTCTGTCGCCTTACTGCTTTATAGGATACACCTGAATTCAGAAATTTTGACATCAGTCAATTGAGCAAGGTGGGAATGTTATGTCATGATTGCTCTAAAATCCAAACACAGTGCCTGTACTTTTGACAATTCCCATCTGCTGCTCAATATGTGGCATGATGTTTCCCCAATGTGTCTTCATTGTGTTCTGGGAATCTCAGGAATTCTTTGGAGGATTTTAAGGGGGAGGTTCTTGAGTACGAGAGGAAAATAGTGTTAAAGTATGGGAACATTTGAGGGTGGGGGACACCCTCTACCATATATCAGGAGTTTATAACAATTCCATTCTTTCAATTTGTTCAACAGATAACCAGGAGATCTTCACCTGCTACGGTAGCACCTGTACCAGTGGAACCTTTGTCAGTAAGGATTACCCAAACGACTACCCAAGCCGTTACCGAGCCCTCTACCTCCTGTACATCCCAGGAGCTACCGGCGTCACATTCACATTCAACTCTCCATTCGGTATTGAGACTGACAAAGATGAGTTGTACATCGGCAAAGGACTCTCGGTCGACTTCAATCTACTCCAGGGAACTTCGACAGTCGGACCTGATGTGCGTTTTTTTGAAGGGAACGCAATTCCATCTGATTTCACCATCGCCGACACTGACGTCGTCTGGCTGTACTTCATCACTGACAAGAACATCCAGTTTAGTGGTTTTTCTGTGCAGTACAGAATGGGTGAGGATGGTTTTTGATGTTTTTTTATGTTAAACTTCATGAAACATTTTTATGATTAAAGTCTAGTGTTTGGGGTCACTTAAACCTTGCGATTTTTATGTCATTTTAGTGGACTATTTCCGTTCAATGCAAATGCTAAAAATGATCAGCTTCATTAAATTTGTTCTCAGAGCTTCACAGGAATCACAGGTTAAGGATTAAACAAAATTCAAAAATCTGATTTGTTTGTTTAGCCTTATTGAGCTACTCGATCACTTTCTATTATTGCATAGTAGTGCATTTTACAAAGTGTTTGTGAAACTTCTGTTGTCTTGCAGTTGACCAGGCCCCACCAGTCATTAGCAACTGTCCAAATGATATCACTGTGACAACTGCAACAACACAGGCACAGCAGGCCTTCTGGGTTGCACCAACAGCGACTGATGCCGAGGTCTTCACCACAGTGGCTTCCCACACTCCTGGTCAGACCTTCCCTATTGGGATAACCCCTGTGACGTACACCTTCACAGATCTGCAGGGAAATCAGGCCGTCTGCCCCTTCAATGTTAACATCGTTCAAAGTAAGTGAATCAGACATCCAAAAAAAGGTGCTGAAACTAAAAGCCCATTATATGCATGTCCCAATGGGCGTGATCGACGCAAATATTCTGGGTGAAACTCAAATCCAAGCAACACTGGTTACCATCATAGCAAACGATTCTGGGTGAAACTCGAGTCCAAGCAACACTAGTAACCATCATAGCAAATGATTCTGGGTGAAATTCGAGTCCAAGCAACACTGGTAACCATCATAGCGCACTGATTTTGAAGCAATGCAGTACACAACTATAAAACCTGGCATAGTGGCATGTAAATCACACCATTGCGTCCATCTTGGCGGCTTGATTTATTTTCTAACTGTACTCGGTTTCCAAAGATGCATTGCGGTATATTTTTAAGATGGCGCTTGTGCATGGCCTTTTAGGAATTTCAGGAACCAGCAGAAGAACCAACACAATGTCAAAACATTCTTTTGAAAGCAACTTTTTGTAATTTGGGGTTGAACAGAACAAAGAAGAATTGACTACTGCGGGATTTGAACCACCGATGTGCCGGCGCTCTACCAACCGAGCTATGTTGGCGGTCTCCCTTTTTGTACTAAGTTTATTCAGAATGTATTAATATGGAATGCTCACAATTATACAATGTTATTATGAGATACTTTATTTTGATTTTGAAACAGCTGATAATCAACCACCGGTAATAACGGTACCTGCTGAAGATGTAACAGTTACTGTGCCCTTTGGTACTCCTGGTACCAATGTCAACTGGGTTGAGCCACAGGCTACAGATAACTCTGGTGCAGTGTTTACTAGCAGAAGCCATGTACCAGGGTCTTTCTTCAGTGTGGGAGAAACCGTTGTCACCTATACCTTTGTTGATGCTTTGGGAAACTCTGTTAATGCCCCATTCACAGTCAGGGTTGTGGAACTAGGTAAGTGTGCACTGAAGTGGATGGGTATTTGCTTTTTTCTAAGTCAGAACACTTAGTCAAGATTTGAAAGATTTGGCAGGTGAATAAGTGTTCATAAATTGTTCGATAATTTTGTAAGAGGTAGAGCATTTAGTAAACCACATGTTAGTTTGCATGATAAAATTTAAGATTAAAAATGCAAGAAAAAAAGCTCAATTCTCCATAAAATCTGAAGTATTTCTTGCTAATTTGCCATATTAGAATTAAAAACATATCAGTTTTAAGCTACATTTACTGCGACTCTTCTAGCAAATGTTGTTCAACTTTTATTATTTCTACAGCTGATGCCATTAGACCAGTGGTAACAAGTTTCCCATCCGACATTACCATTACGGTGCCTTTCGGGACTAACAGCAGTCCAGTCACTTGGGATGAACCAACAGCTGTGGATAACTCTGGAACTGTCTTCCCAAGTTCCTCAAGGCCATCAGGAAGTACCTTCCCAGAGGGAACCACCCCAGTCACCTATACCTTCACTGATCCAACTGGAAACTCTGTCACACAAACATTCAACGTCAATGTTGTTGTGCTTGGTAAGTGAAAGTAAAAGAATAATAAAAAACATTGGCGACTATCATATTTTGTAGACTTTTCTAGTTTGCAAAAGACATTTACACTGGATGCAAATGTGTCAATATAAATACTTGATACTTTGCTGTAAATGTATGCAGACTCCGAATTCAAGCACTTATGTTCAAAATACCACTTTCCTTTTCACTTTTAGTCCATTAAACTAGATGCATAAAGCTCCGGAAAAAAGTAAAATTTAAAGTGTCTATAATGTATTCATGTCAAAAAGATAGTTATCATAAGAAATTCACAGAAATTAGTTAAAAAGTAAACCAATAAAAAAATTGTATACCTCATTTTTTTAATACCCCAGGTTTTTCTATTTAAATTATTCAGACACTTTTACTTGAACACTTGTACTCATATACTTGATGACCCAAGCACCCGTACTCAAGTTAACGTGGTTATGCTGGCTAAGTTTTTAAAAAACTTCAAACTTTATCAGACCCCAGAAAAATTTGCCAAGACTTGTATTATTTGATTTTGAATTAACTATTCCAGAGTGAAAACTATTGAAGTTTGGTTTCTAAGAGGCATGTTTTTTATATTGAACCTGATTTCACCCCATTCCCCTACAGCCGATGATACTGACCCATTTGTCACCAGCTTCCCAGACGATATCACAGTTTCTGTTCCCTTCGGTACTCCAAGCACACCAGTGAGCTGGAATGAGCCTACAGCTTTTGACAATTCTGGAACTGTTTTCCCAACGAAATCAAGAGATCCAGGAAGCTCCTTCCCAACTGGACAGACGACGCCTGTTACATACACCTTCACTGATCCCACTGGAAACTCTGTTACAAGAACATTCCAAGTGACAGTTGTTGAACTGCGTAAGTATCCAGTAAAAAAAAGATGGCCAAGTTCATATCAGTACAAATATGAAAAAATAAAAACAAAGTGCAATAAACATTGAGATTTTCGGGATACATTTATCTCAAATGTAGGTCAGCAAAACGTCTACTCATATCTTCAAACAAATTTTTTTAATCTATCAATGAGGTCAAACACAGCTTTCAACTTCCCTTGTTAATTGTTTTACTTATGCAATAAGCTAGTTGAATTTATGAGATTTAAACCTTTTGGGGTCGGTATTTAAAAAGTGCTATGTATCTGCGTCAGTATTGTTTTTAAGAACATTTTTATTCACGGAGTAATAATTTTCCTTTGAAAATACCATTGCCAAAATGAAACCATGACTTAAAAAAGGAAAGACAACGCAGGTTTTTGTTATAAGTACCTTGATTTATTGTTCTCGTACATGGATTTACTGGGAAGAGCAAACCTTGACCCTAAGCCAGGTAATCTGATGTGCTAAGCTGGAATCTTGAAATGCTTGAAGTTACCTCCAATTCAGCAGAAAGCAGCTTGTCCATTCTTGTATGCCACATTTGTCCAACAGAATAAGGGTTTGGAATTGGGATTAGACAGTAACCTCCAGGAAAAGGGAGATTACAAGCCTGAATTTCAGTACCTTCTTTCCCTCTTTGTATGGAGGAAACGAAACATAGCATGGGAGGTAAATGCTTGTGTAAGCTACACAATGGAATGTCTGGGTGGATATTCACATCAGCCTTTCAAAAAATAGACACTTTGAAGTTTTTCCAGGCCACCAAGACTGCCTACCGTAGGTCAGTTTATAAAGATTTAGCGTGTATACACGTCATTCAAAGTGAAGTGGTTATTCTACCTTTCCTGAAAACAACACCAGAGCCAACAGTGACTGACAACACTGATTTCCACTGTTCTCATTTTATGTTTTTCTTTCTGTCCATAGCTGATGGCATACCACCACAGGTGTCGACCTTTCCTGAAGACATTACCAGAACTGTACCATTTGGAACCACAAATGTACCAGTAACTTGGACAGAGCCAACAGTGACTGACAACTCTGGTACAGTCATCCCATCCTCTGACAGGCCATCTGGAAGTTCATTCTTACCAGGCACAACCCCAGTGACATACACCTTCAGCGATCCCACTGGAAACAGTGTCACCCGATCCTTCAATGTGAATGTGATTGTGCTCCGTGAGTTTGCCTTTTGAAATTCCTATTTTAATTAAAGCACAATGTGTTTGGTGTAAACCAGGAAACTGTCCCATGAATATGAGACATTTTGCCTGATATCTCTGTAATTCTGGCCTATGCAATGTTCATTAATGTACATTAAAAGTATCAAATGTTTTCCTCCCCAGCTGATTCAACTGATCCATTCGTCACCAGCTTCCCAGAGGACATAACCGTCAGTGTGCCCTTCGGTACTCCAAGCACACCAGTGAGCTGGGATGAGCCAACTGCTTTTGACAACTCTGGAACTGTTTTCCCAACGAAATCAAGAGATCCAGGAAGCTCCTTCCCAACTGGACAGACGACGCCTGTTACATACACCTTCACTGATCCCACTGGAAACTCTGTTACAAGAACATTCCAAGTGACAGTTGTTGAACTGCGTAAGTTTATCTGCACGAGCAAAAGTATTTAGCTTAAGGAAATTTGATACCATAGTCATTGAACTGCGTAAGCCTTTTAAAAATAAGGGTCTGTGAAAGCAGGCATGTTGCTGTAAACAACATCATGAATGTGGGCATTTATCATGATAATCAAGCCTTGATTACAAAGAAATACTCGTCAAAAGCGAAAACAAAAAAAATATGTACAAAATACCACCCTCTTCTTGATGTATTGTTTTCGAGGACTCCTGGCTTTCTAGAATATTTCAACATCTAACCCAAGTATTTTCTGGATGTATGGCATTTTTTATTTTTCAAAATAATATAAAATGTAATTTTACCCTTTTTACTTTAAACTATATATAATATGTATATATTTGTCTTTATTTGTTTTATAAATCCTGTTTTCTTCCTTACCTCCACTACCCATCTAGCCGATGCAATCGATCCATTCATCACCAGCTTCCCAGAGGACATCACAGTTTCTGTTCCCTTTGGCACTCCAAGCACACCAGTGAGCTGGAATGAGCCTACAGCTTTTGACAACTCTGGATCTGTCACCCCATCTAAGTCAAGCGAGCCTGGAAGCTCCTTCCCAACTGGACAGACAACGCCTGTCACATACACCTTTACTGATCCCACTGGAAACTCGGTTACGAGGACCTTTACAGTTACAGTAGTTGAGCTGCGTAAGTGTTTCAATAAAAGCTTTTAAAAGTAAATCTGAATGAGACCTTTGGAATATCAATAACTGAAAAAATTGGCAAGTGTTTCTACCACTTATTTCCTTTTCTGTTTTTTTTCTTTCTGTCCATAGCTGATGGCATACCACCACAGGTGTCTACCTTCCCAGAAGACATTACCAGGACTGTTCCATTTGGAACCACAAATGTACAAGTAACTTGGACAGAGCCAACAGTGACTGACAACTCTGGTACAGTCATCCCATCCTCTGACAGGCCATCTGGAAGTTCATTCTTACCAGGCACAACCCCAGTGACATACACCTTCAGCGATCCAACTGGAAACAGTATCACCCGATCCTTCAATGTGAACGTGATTGTGCTACGTGAGTTTGCATTTTAAATTGAATGAAACAATATTACTGTCCGTATTATAGGGAATAGTGATGCAAAAGAGCCCTATGCTTTAGTTATGTTTGCTTTTTTAAAAGTGTACATATTTTTTATTCTGACATGTTTTTGAACTACTATTTCTCCCCAGCTGATTCAACTGATCCATTCGTCACCAGCTTCCCAGAGGACATAACCGTCAGTGTGCCCTTCGGTACTCCAAGCACACCAGTGAGCTGGAATGAGCCAACTGCTTTTGACAATTCTGGAACAGTCTTCCCGACAAAAACATCTGAGCCTGGAAGTTCCTTCCCAACTGGACAGACGACGCCTGTGACATACACCTTCACTGATCCCACTGGAAACTCTGTTACAAGAACATTCCAAGTGACAGTTGTTGAACTGCGTAAGTATCCAGTAAAAAGAAAGATGATCAAGTTTATATCAGTACAAATATGAAAAAAATAAAAACAAAGTGCAATGAACATTGAGATTTTCGGGATATGTCTTATTTCAAATGTAGGTCAGCACAACGTCTACTCGTATCTTCGAACAAATTTGAAAAAATCCATCAATGAGGTCAAACACAGCTTTCAACTTTCCTTGTTAATTTTTTTACTTATGCAATAAGCTAGTTGAATTTATGAGATTAAAACCTTTTGGGGTCAGTATTAAAAAAAAAAGTGCTATGCATCTGCGTCGTCAGTATTGTTTTTAAGAACATTTTTTATTCACGGAGTAATAATTTTCCTTTGAAAATACCATTGCCAAATTAAAACCATGACTTGAAAAAGGAAAGACAACAAATGTTTTCATAATGTTGTTCTTGACATGGATTTACTGTGAAGAGCAAACCTTGACCCTAAGCCAGGTAATCTGATGTGGTTAGCTGGAATCTTGAAACGCTTGAAGTTACCTCCAATTCAGCCGAAAGCAGCTTGTCCATTCTTGTATGCCACATTTGTACAACAGAATTAGGGTCTGGAATTGGGATGAGACAATAACCTCCAGGAAAAGGGAGATTACAAGCCTGAATTTCAGTACCTTCTTTCCCTCTTTGTATGGAGGAAACGAAACATAGCATGGAAGGTAAATGCTTGTGTAAGCTACACAATGGGAATGTCTGGGTGGATATTCACATCAGCCTTTCAAAAAATAGAGGCACTTTGAAGTTTTTCCAGGCCACCAAGACTGCCTACTGTAGGTCAGTTGTAAAGATTTAGCGTGTATACACGTCATTCAAAGTGAAGTGGTTATTCTACCTTCCCTGAATACAACACCAGAGCCAACAGTGACTAACAACACTGATTTCCACTGTTCTCATTTTATGTTTTTCTTTCTGTCCATAGCTGATGGCATACCACCAGAGGTGTCAACCTTTCCTGAAGATATTACCAGAACTGTACCATTTGGAACCACAAATGTACCAGTAACTTGGACAGAGCCAACAGTGACTGACAACTCTGGTACAGTCATCCCATCCTCTGACAGGCCATCTGGAAGTTCATTCTTACCAGGCACAACCCCAGTGACGTACACCTTCAGCGATCCCACTGGAAACAGTATCACCCGATCCTTCAATGTGAACGTGATTGTGCTACGTGAGTTTGCATTTTAAATTGAATGAAACAATATTACTGTCCGTATTATAGGGTATAGTGATGCAAAATAGCCCTATGCTTTTAATTTTGTTTGCTTCTATAAAAGTGTACATATTTTTTATTCCGACATGTACATAAACATTTTTGAACTTCTATTTCTCCCCAGCTGATTCAACTGATCCATTCGTCACCAGCTTCCCAGAGGACATAACCGTCAGTGTGCCCTTCGGTACTCCAAGCACACCAGTGAGCTGGGATGAGCCAACTGCTTTTGACAATTCTGGAACTGTTTTCCCAACAAAATCAAGAGATCCAGGAAGCTCCTTCCCAACTGGACAAACGACGCCTGTTACATACACCTTCACTGATCCCACTGGAAACTCTGTTACAAGAACATTCCAAGTGACAGTTGTTGAACTGCGTAAGTTTATCTGCACAAGCAAAAGTATTTAGCTTTAGGAAATTTGATACCACAGTCATTGAACTGCGTAAGCCTTTTAAAAGTAAGGGTCTGTGAAAGCAGGCATGTTGCTGTAAACTACATCATGAGTGTGGGCAGTTATTATGTTTATCAAAATACCACCCTCTTCTTGATGTATTGTTTTTGCGTACTCCTGGCATTCTATAACAAATCATCATCTAACCCAAATATTTTTGGGATATACGGCATTTTTTATTTTTCAAATTAAATGAAATATAATTTTACCCTGTTTACTTTAAACTATATATATGTGTATATATTTGTCTTTATTTTTTTTATAAATCCTGTTTTTTTCCTTACCTCCACTACCCATCTAGCCGATGCAATCGATCCATTCATCACGAGCTTCCCAGAGGACATCACAGTTTCTGTTCCCTTTGGCACTCCAAGCACACCAGTGAGCTGGAATGAGCCTACAGCTTTTGACAACTCTGGATCTGTCACCCCATCTAAGTCAAGCGAGCCTGGAAGCTCCTTCCCAACTGGACAGACAACGCCTGTCACATACACCTTCACTGATCCCACTGGAAACTCGGTTATGAGGACCTTCACAGTTACTGTAGTTGAGCTGCGTAAGTGTTTCAATAAAAGCTCTTAAAAGTAAATCTGAATGAGACCTTTGGAATATCAATAACTGAAAAATTGGCAAGTGTTTCTACCACTTATTTCCTTTTCTGTTTTTTTTTTCTGTCCATAGCTGATGGCATACCACCACAGGTGTCTACCTTCCCAGAAGACATTACCAGGACTGTACCATTTGGAACCACAAATGTACAAGTAACTTGGACAGAGCCAACAGTGACTGACAACTCTGGTACAGTCATCCCATCCTCTGACAGGCCATCTGGAAGTTCATTCTTACCAGGCACAACCCCAGTGACGTACACCTTCAGCGATCCCACTGGAAACAGTATCACCCGATCCTTCAATGTGAACGTGATTGTGCTACGTGAGTTTGCATTTTAAATTGAATGAAACAATATTACTGTCCGTATTATAGGGTATAGTGATGCAAAATAGCCACATCAATAGAACATAAACATTTTTGAACTTCTATTTCTCCCCAGCTGATTCAACTGACCCATTCATCACCAGCTTCCCAGAGGACATAACCGTCAGTGTGCCCTTCGGTACTCCAAGCACGCCAGTGAGCTGGAATGAGCCAACTGCTTTTGATAATTCTGGAACAGTCTTCCCGACAAAAACATCTGAGCCTGGAAGCTCCTTCCCAACTGGACAAACAACGCCTGTTACATACACCTTCACTGATCCCACTGGAAACTCTGTTACAAGAACATTCCAAGTGACAGTTGTTGAACTGCGTAAGTATCCAGTAAAAAAAAAGATGGCCAAGTTCATATCAGTACAAATATGAAAAAATAAAAACAAAGTGCAATAAACATTGAGATTTTCGGGATACATTTATCTCAAATGTAGGTCAGCAAAACGTCTACTCATATCTTCAAACAAATTTTTTTAATCTATCAATGAGGTCAAACACAGCTTTCAACTTCCCTTGTTAATTGTTTTACTTCTGCAATAAGCTAGTTGAATTTATGAGATTTAAACCTTTTGGGGTCGGTATTTAAAAAAAAGTGCTATGTATCTGCGTCAGTATTGTTTTTAAGAACATTTTTTATTCACGGAGTAATAATTTTCCTTTGAAAATACCATTGCCAAAATGAAACCATGACTTAAAAAAGGAAAGACAACGCAGGTTTTCATTATAAGTACCTTGATTTATTGTTCTCGTACATGGATTTACTGGGAAGAGCAAACCTTGACCCTAAGCCAGGTAATCTGATGTGCTAAGCTGGAATCTTGAAATGCTTGAAGTTACCTCCAATTCAGCAGAAAGCAGCTTGTCCATTCTTGTATGCCACATTTGTACAACAGAATAAGGGTTTGGAATTGGGATTAGACAGTAACCTCCAGGAAAAGGGAGATTACAAGCCTGAATTTCAGTACCTTCTTTCCCTCTTTGTATGGAGGAAACGAAACATAGCATGGAAGGTAAATGCTTGTGTAAGCTACACAATGGAGTGTCTGGGTGGATATTCACATCAGCCTTTCAAAAAATAGAGACACTTTGAAGTTTTTCCAGGCCACCAAGACTGCCTACCGTAGGTCAGTTTATAAAGATTTAGCGTGCATACACGTCATTCAAAGTGAAGTGGTTATTCTACCTTTCCTGAAAACAACACCAGAGCCAACAGTGACTGACAACACTGATTTCCACTGTTCTCATTTTATGTTTTTCTTTCTGTCCATAGCTGATGGCATACCACCAGAGGTGTCGACCTTTCCTGAAGACATTACCAGAACTGTACCATTTGGAACCACGAATGTACCAGTAACTTGGACAGAGCCAACAGTGACTGACAACTCTGGTACAGTCATCCCATCCTCTGACAGGCCATCTGGAAGTTCATTCTTACCAGGCACAACCCCAGTGACATACACCTTCAGCGATCCAACTGGAAACAGTGTCACCCGATCCTTCAATGTGAATGTGATTGTGCTCCGTGAGTTTGCCTTTTGAAATTCCTATTTTAATTAAAGCACAATGTGTTTGGTGTAAACCAGGAAACTGTCCCATGAATATGAGACATTTTGCCTGATATCTCTGTAATTCTGGCCTATGCAATGTTCATTATATGTACATTAAAAGTATCAAATGTTTTCCTCCCCAGCTGATTCAACTGATCCATTCGTCACCAGCTTCCCAGAGGACATAACCGTCAGTGTGCCCTTCGGTACTCCAAGCACACCAGTGAGCTGGGATGAGCCAACTGCTTTTGACAACTCTGGAACTGTTTTCCCAACGAAATCAAGAGATCCAGGAAGCTCCTTCCCAACTGGACAGACGACGCCTGTTACATACACCTTCACTGATCCCACTGGAAACTCTGTTACAAGAACATTCCAAGTGACAGTTGTTGAACTGCGTAAGTTTATCTGCACGAGCAAAAGTATTTAGCTTAAGGAAATTTGATACCATAGTCATTTAACTGCGTAAGCCTTTTAAAAATAAGGGTCTGTGAAAGCAGGCATGTTGCTGTAAACTACATCATGAATGTGGGCATTTATCATGATAATCAAGCCTTGATTACAAAGAAATACTCGTCAAAAGCGAAAACAAAAAAAATATGTACAAAATACCACCCTCTTCTTGATGTATTGTTTTCGAGGACTCCTGGCTTTCTAGAATATTTCAACATCTAACCCAAGTATTTTCTGGATGTATGGCATTTTTTATTTTTCAAAATAATATAAAATGTAATTTTACCCTTTTTACTTTAAACTATATATAATATGTATATATTTGTCTTTATTTGTTTTATAAATCCTGTTTTTTTCCTTGCCTCCACTACCCATCTAGCCGATGCAATCGATCCATTCATCACCAGCTTCCCAGAGGACATCACAGTTTCTGTTCCCTTTGGCACTCCAAGCACACCAGTGAGCTGGAATGAGCCTACAGCTTTTGACAACTCTGGATCTGTCACCCCATCTAAGTCAAGCGAGCCTGGAAGCTCCTTCCCAACTGGACAGACAACGCCTGTCACATACACCTTTACTGATCCCACTGGAAACTCGGTTACGAGGACCTTTACAGTTACAGTAGTTGAGCTGCGTAAGTGTTTCAATAAAAGCTTTTAAAAGTAAATCTGAATGAGACCT
Organism: Plazaster borealis; assembly: GCA_021014325.1. Classification (NCBI taxonomy): domain Eukaryota; kingdom Metazoa; phylum Echinodermata; class Asteroidea; order Forcipulatida; family Labidiasteridae; genus Plazaster; species Plazaster borealis. The sequence continues at coordinate 9,232,375 of CM037460.1, read as the reverse complement.
TTGGAATATCAATAACTGAAAAAATTGGCAAGTGTTTCTACCACTTATTTCCTTTTCTGTTTTTTTCTTCTGTCCATAGCTGATGGCATACCACCACAGGTGTCTACCTTCCCGGAAGACATTACCAGGACTGTACCATTTGGAACCACAAATGTACAAGTAACTTGGACAGAGCCAACAGTGACTGACAACTCTGGTACAGTCATCCCATCCTCTGACAGGCCATCTGGAAGTTCATTCTTACCAGGCACAACCCCAGTGACGTACACCTTCAGCGATCCCACTGGAAACAGTATCACCCGATCCTTCAATGTGAACGTGATTGTGCTACGTGAGTTTGCATTTTAAATTGAATAAACAATATTACTGTCCGCATTATAGGGTAAAGTGATGCAAAATAGTCTATGGTTTAATTTTGTTTGCTTCTATAAAAGTGTACATATTTTTTATTCTGACATTTACATAAACATTTTTGAACTTCTATTTCTCCCCAGCTGATTCAACTGACCCATTCATCACCAGCTTCCCAGAGGACATAACCGTCAGTGTGCCCTTCGGTACTCCAAGCACACCAGTGAGCTGGAATGAGCCAACTGCTTTTGACAATTCTGGAACAGTCTTCCCGACAAAAACATCTGAGCCTGGAAGTTCCTTCCCAACTGGACAGACGACGCCTGTGACATACACCTTCACTGATCCCACTGGAAACTCTGTTACAAGAACATTCCAAGTGACAGTTGTTGAACTGCGTAGGTATCCAGTAAAAAAAAAGATGGCCAAGTTCATATCAGTACAAATTTGAAAAAATAAAAACAAAGATTTTAACCACTTTGGGTCGGTTACCGGAATTAGTTTCCGTGCCTTTGCGTCAGTATTTTTTTTTCATTTCAGAAGATTTTTTCCTTTGTAAATACTGTTGCCACAATGAAACCACGATTTAAATGAGGAAAGACAGCAAAGGCATGGTAGGTGCATGCCTGTGCATGCTACACAATGGATTGTCAGCCTGCAAACAAATTGAGGAGCTCCAATGTTTTTTTTGGGGTGACTCAAAGTCCCTGGTAGGTCAGTTTAGAAATTGGGGAGTATGTATTTCCTACGGATTGAATTGGTTATTAGCCAACTCAAACACTCTAAAGGTATCTACCTTCTCTGAATACAAATTCCCTGAAGTCATCAAACAACTTTGATTTCCGCTATTTATCTCATTTTCTGTTTTTTTTTTTCTGTCCATAGCTGATGGCATACCACCACAGGTGTCTACCTTCCCGGAAGACATTACCAGAACTGTACCATTTGGAACCACAAGTGTACCAGTAACTTGGACGGAGCCAACAGTGACTGACAACTCTGGTACAGTCATCCCATCCTCTGACAGGCCATCTGGAAGTTCATTCTTACCAGGCACAACCCCAGTGACGTACACCTTCAGCGATCCCACTGGAAACAGTATCACCCGATCCTTCAATGTGAATGTGATTGTGCTACGTGAGTTTGCATTTTAAATTGAATGAAACAATATTACTGTCCGTATTATAGGATAAAGTGATGCAAAATAGTCTTATGGTTTAATTATGTTTGCTTCCTATAAAAGTGTACATATTTTTAATTCCGACATTTACATAAACTTTTTTGAACTACTATTTCTCCCCAGCTGATTCAACTGATCCATTCATTACCAGCTTCCCAGAGGACATAACCGTCACTGTGCCCTTCGGTACTCCAAGTGCACCAGTGAGCTGGGATGAGCCAACTGCTTTTGACAATTCTGGAACAGTCTTCCCGACAAGAACATCTGAGCCTGGAAGTTCCTTCCCAACTGGCCAGACGACGCCTGTGACATACACCTTCACTGATCCCACTGGAAACTCTGTTACAAGAACATTCCAAGTGACAGTTGTTGAACTGGGTAAGTGTATAAGCAGCAGCGAAAGTATTTGGCTTAGGGAATCTGATATTGAGTTTGTTACAAAATTATTTTTACTCCCCTGCCCCCAGAAACCACCATTCGTCACAAGGACCTTCATAGCTTGTTTGTGAAACCTGGGCTAGGGGTTTGATCTCCGTTCACCTGATTGAAGCCCCATAAGGAAAATGAACATTTTCAAATAACTGGCAAAGCCCAAGCCCTGGTTTCGAAAAGTGCCATAATTTAGTGTGGTTGAACAGCTGAAGTTCTTAAAGATAAGACTTATTTAAATATGATCACTATCAACTCTGCAAATGGCCGAGTGTTCTATCGGACCCAAGCTCTGGTGTTGTCAGCAGCAGAGTGTGGGTTCGAATCCAGGTCATGACACTTGTGCCCTTGAGTCAAGGCACTTAACCATAATTGCTTCGTAAAAAGTTGGGAAGGTAGTGCATTCTGCTCCACCAGCCAGGCTCCTAGTGGATGATACCCATGCCTACATCCTTACAGACCGTGAAAAGGGGTAACCCTCGTTTAATAATGGTAATTCATGTAGTGCCAGTAATGCCAATTTTAATTCTCCATGGCACATAAAAAACTATTACCCTGGTCACTTATTTATTTCCTTCCTTAACCCTTCGAGCGTAGCCAACATTCTGAAACGTCATGCTGAATATCCATCCACATGCCGCCAACGTACCTTACGTTTAGACTGGTCCCCTGGCTTTATCCGCAAGGATAATAATGCACTTTATTCACTAGCCTCGAAGTGTGACTTCAGGTGTTCAGGCTACCTTACCTTCTGCCCTTCGAGTTCAGCCAACATTCTGAAACGTCATACTAAATTTCCATCCACAAGGCGCTAATGTTCCCTTAGGTTCTTAAAAAACAAATGGGCGGCCTGTGGACACAGAATTACCAAAAAACGAGGCCGGCACTGTTGGGGTTAAAGCACCTCATCGTCAACCTAAATCAATAACATGAACTATCTCTGCCCTCACAGGTACCCATTAAATTCCGAGTGAAGAGAAGGACTTGTAGTCTTGCTCAAGGTCGCAAGTGTCACGACCGGATTTCAAATCCACACCCCAATAGTTTAGCCACCTGAACTTGAATCCAGTGCAATAGACCTTAATCATGGTGCGGCCATCTTGATTTCCTCCCATTCAAATCAATGTAACCAAACCGAGGCTAGGAGGAGAAATAGTCTGGTTCCTTTTTGTACAATGAATGTTATTATTCATTGCTGGTATTGGATACAAGGAACATGACCAAGATGGTGGCAGCATGATATAGGTCTATAGACTACTTGGCCCCCGACATTCCAGATTTGAATTGAAAAACAATTAATGTGAACATTGTCAACAAAGTTTTTATTTTAGGCTACATTTTCTAGCAAATCTTTTTTTAACTTGTTTTTCTATTTTCTACAGCTGATGCCATTCAACCAGTGATAACAAGTTTCCCAGATGACATCACTGTTACGGTGCCTTTTGGGACTAACAGCAGTCCAGTCACTTGGAATGAGCCGACAGCTGTGGATAACTCTGGAACTGTCTTCCCAAGTTCCTCAAGGCCATCAGGAAGTACCTTCCCAGAGGGAACCACCCCAGTCACCTATACCTTCACTGATCCAACTGGAAACACTGTCACCAGGACGTTTAATGTTGAAGTTGTCATGTTGCGTAAGTGTTCATTTTTGCCCATTGAGGTTTTCAGAAATCAAGTTTATTTAGAAGTTTTTGTACTTACAGACTTTCAAAGACTTTGCAATTTGCCTTTCCCATCTTACTAGAAATGTATTTTAAGCTTGAATAAAAAACGAAACAAATCTTGTCATCAATTTTATTCATACGTTTGTTCTTGAAACTAAATTGTTTAAATGTAATCTTTCAAAAGTAAATGTTGAACATCCCTTCACGGACAGTATCAAGAAAATCAGATCTTATTAAGGTTTGATGTATGACATGACAGAGCAATCAATTATTACTCGACTGTTTCAAAATTAAATAACTAGTACTTGACCGTTTCAATATTAAATAACTAGTACTTGACCGTTTCAATATTAAATAACTAGTACTTGACCGCTTCAAAATTAAATAGCTAGTGTTGAAAAATACCAACCTTTGGTCTATTTTTTAGATCTTCCTGTGATTTTTTGTAACTGATGGACTTACACTAACTCTTTACCCTACCCAAAACCCCCTTTTTTTTTGTTTTCCTACAGCCGATTCCGAGCGACCTCAGGTGTCTACCTTCCCTGAAGACATCACCAGAACTGTACCATTTGGAACCACCAGCACACCTGTAACTTGGGATACCCCAACAGTGACGGATAACTCAGGAACCGTCTTCCCAACCACTGACAGGCAGCCGGGTAGTTCCTTCACTCCAGGCACCACCCCTGTGACGTACACCTTCAGTGACCCTGCTGGAAATTCAGTCACTCGCTCATTCAATGTTAATGTGGTTGTTCTGCGTAAGTACTTCTGAAATTTGAATCTGTCTAATCATCAGGCCTGTGAAATCTCTGCTTTAAAGCGGATATCCGCTTTTTAATTTTTTTTGTCGATTTATTTATTTCCGTTTTTTTTCCGGGTTTTTTTCCGGTTTTGGGGGTTTTTTTCTTCACTTTTTGGCCTTATATATGCTGGGCAACAGTAATGTACAACTACAATAATGTGAAATAAGCCTAGTTACTGGATCAATGGGGTGCCCCAAGTCGACCAGCGTAAATGCATGACGCGCGCTCACTTGACGTTCCATGATCATTCTTACGTCATTTAGTGTTTCAGCTCTTTTTTTTAAGGGTCCACTCACAGGCCTGAATCATTTACTATGCTTGACAAAATAGCTTATTAAAGTCTCAAATCATAAACAAAATGAGATATGATATTACAGATTCATATACTACAAGTTTTCAGGATTAATTATACTTTGCCTTGTATTCCTTTTTTAAAATAGATTTTGGGGTTATGGAATTTTAGTAGATATAGGGTTTAATAGATGTTAAATTTGCATCGGGGATAAAGAATATTGTTGTTTGGTTTTTACCCGTACACCGATGTGTGTGAAACACTGTATACTCAGTACTTTCCCGAGTCCTGTGAAAAAAATCACAGGCATATTACTCGGGTGGGATTCGAACCCACGACCTTTGCCAAACTAGAGCAGATGTCTTACCAACTAGACACCGAGATTACCCGGTAGATATAGGGTTGTTGGCAGAAACAATCGGCACTGCACATTTTGTTTGTCGCGGCATCTCATGTTTTCATTCAAACTCGATTAACCAAAGTGAAACGGCAATGAAAAAATGATCTGCCCCTATGTTTGATTTTATTGTGAAGTGGTGTTATTGATTACCAGCAGCTTTCTGACTGAAGATGATGTTTTAATGGATACTTTTTTCCCCGCCTTTGTAACAGCTGACGACACTGTACCAGTGATAACCTCCTTCCCAGATGACATCACTGTTACGGTGCCTTTCGGGACTAACAGCAGTCCAGTCACTTGGAATGAGCCGACAGCTGTGGATAACTCTGGAACTGTCTTCCCAAGTTCCTCAAGGCCATCAGGAAGTACCTTCCCAGAGGGAACCACCCCAGTCACCTATACCTTCACCGATCCAACTGGAAACACTGTCACCCGTACATTCAACGTTAACGTCATTATGCTTCGTAAGTGATAAAATATTGGTGGCTATCAGATTTAAAAAAGAAAAGAAACAAAAATGACAATCACATGGGTTGTAAAGTCTTTACAAATACAGAATACTGATCCAACTGGCAACAATGTCATGAGGACGTTTAATGTTGAAGTTATCATGTTGCGTTTTTTAACTTTTTACTCTGAATTCAACAAAAAAATTATTAATTGAGACTTATTTCATGAAGCTGCTCAACCACACAAATTTGTTAAAAACATAAATTTGTTGATAAAAGTAATAACAGGTTGCCAGCTAAATAGGCTGTAGGATGTACACCGTTTCCTGCTTTCAAAACAATTTGTAAGCTGCATATTCTGCCCACAGCAGCTGAAATGGGTACCTTGCCGAATTTACCACATTTGGACACAAGTACTGTAATATCATAACGTTCTCAAAACCCATGCACCATCCCACATTAAAATTTGAAACCCCTAAAACTGTTTTTAAAAGGACTTGACATGTCCAGCAGTTGAACAGTGGCAGTTGTGCTGGAAAAGATCAAGATCATTTGAATAAGCAGTCAAATATGGCTACCATTGGCAGACGGAACTCATCAATCCAGTCTAAACAACGATTGTCGGATCTAACTTTTGTCTTAAATGGTTGAATTACAGCCGACACCAACCCTCCCACTATCGTCAACCCTGGTTCCAACATTGTTGTTGACGTTCCCTTTGGCACTCCTGGTACCAATGTGAACTGGGACCCACCGACTGCCACGGACGACTCTGGAACTGTCACACCATCAACAACTTCTGAACCAGGAAGCTTCTTCCCCACCGGTGTCACTACCCCTGTCACCTACACCTTTACTGATCCAGCTGGAAACCCGGTCACGACCACATTCACAGTCACAGTGAGAGAGTTGCGTAAGTATCTATCAAGTGTGCCAGTTAATTTCTATGCCCTACTGCGGGTGAAGCCATTAAAGGGGCAAACTGTATCATGTCCTTCTGTGATGCGTGTGTTTCTGTGAGCGTGTCTACCCGTTGAAACCAAGGACTTTAACAAAATGGATCCGGGTGTTTGACAGAGCGAGGACGTCCTCACTTCGCTTTCATGTAAAAAAACTAAATAGGGACGTCGCTAAAAAACCAAGTCCAAACAATGGGAGAACAAAAAGAAGTCCTCGATTTACAGGATTTACAAACATGTGTGTGTGTGGGTAGGTATACACATTCAAACCAGGAACCTATAACAAAAGAGGACAATAAGGTCGCCGGTTGAGAAAGGTCCCCAGTTGGAGAGCGTGTACAAAACCAATGGGAGCTGCTGCTAAAAAGTACAAACAAAAGAGGGACAATAGGAGGTCCCCGATTGCACACACTTGTGTGTGTGAGCATGTGTTTGTGCAATCATTGTCCAATCATTGTCAAGGACTTATCAACTCCAAACTTGATGTAGGTCCATGGATCCCTCCGAAGCTTATTGTTTTTGGACCACAGAGGTCAAATGTCGAAAAACGGACTGGCTTGTGAGTCATTTGTACTTACCAAACACAACTTTTCTTGTTTATCGTGTTGTTCCAACAATTTATTTGAAACCACCATTTATCATCTTTTGATTCAGTGTAGTAATGGAGTGGTCGATCGATTGGCAGTTATGAATTTTAACCAAATAGCCGACATTTAGTTTTGGTTTTTAAATCAATATCTGAAAGTTATCTTTGAAATCCAAGTATGACATTGAAGAACTAAGGCAGCTCAGACTGAGGCTGTTGGCATAAACGGTAACGTTGAAGTTTACTGATGTGTCCGATTTGTTTTTTAACAATTTATTTACAGCTGATGACATAAATCCTGTCATCACTTCAACCAGCAATGACGTTACAGTGACAGTGCCCTTCCAGTCTCCAGGGACAAATGTGGATTGGACTGAGCCCACGGCCACTGACAACTCTGGATCCTTCACCACGACCAAGACCAATGAGCCAGGATCCTTCTTCCCCACTGGGTCTGCAACCCCTGTCACATACACCTTCACCGATGCCGAAGGCAACTTCGCAACAACTACATTCACTGTGCGTGTGGTTGAAGAAGGTACGACCTTTGTTTATTTTATTGTCGCCAACTGAGACTAAACCAATTACCATGGGTAAAAAGTTAAAGGACAAACCGACACACCTAGTAAGTATTTGCCGTTGGGGATCAGGCTGGCTCAGTGGTTTTTGACCCTGCCTTTCATCTATGTGGACCTCAGTACGGATCTTACCTCAGACAGGAGCCTAGTGGATTGGGTTTTCAGTCCCTACCCGATTCATGCATTATACCCTTTTTGGGTTTTCTTCCCACATCTAAAACTGAACCTTTCCTCTCGTTTCCTAATCGCCATCCTGCATTTGGCACTTGCGCTGTTCAATTAAAAAAAAATTGGTTTTACCAAAAACACCACAGAATTTTTCTTCTGTTCTTTTGAGTTGTAGTGGTTCTGAAAAAAAGATGCTGTTGAGCTTCCAGTTCCTTTCAGTGCCACCATAGAGATAATTGTGTGGTGTTGTGGCAAATCTCACTAGAATGTTTTACACCATGCAATGTTTCAAGTTCAACAAACACATTTTTTAAATTAGATGAGCGGGATATAAATTGGGGTTGTACCAAAACTAGGGTCGTACCAAAGTTGTTCCATCTTTGAAGAAGTTTTTGAAAGAGTACAATTTCTTGTACATGTTTGTAGAGTCAATGTTAACAAAGTTGATTCTCTTCCCTTACAGCCGACATGGTGTCTCCAATGCTCCTCTTCTGCCAGATGGACATTACCTACACTGTAGTGACTGGTATGGCCCCAGTCCCTGTCAGCTTCACAGCACCCACAGCTGCTGACAACTCCGGCAATGTCAACCTCCTCTTCAACACCAAGAGCCCTGGGGATCTGTTTGAAGCCGGAGCGACCACTGTTGAGTATCGCTTTGGGGATCAAGCAGGAAACACTGCCTCGTGCACCTTTGTGGTTACTATTGTTGAAGGTGCGTAGAAAACAGATGTCATTTCTAGATTGTGTATTGGGAAAATTCATGGAGGTGTTAAAGTGTCATGGTTGGGGCCCAATTTCAGAGATACTGGTGGCTACCATGAAACAGTGATTGCTTTCTAGATTGTCTGCTAAACAAACAAAAAGAAATGCAGAGACCATCGCCCATTTTCGTAGAGCTTGCTTACGCAGAAAATATTGCTGAACAATTTCCTACTTGGCAGTCACAAATGGTACATGTGACTTGGTATCTGGGCTGGTAACCTATTATTCTGGTGAGCATAATATTGTTGTGCTCGGCTTATTTTTGTGCTTATTATAAGCAGCTTTATGAAATTGGGCCCAGTACAAAGCAATATACATTACATGCTGTTTTCCTGTTAATGTTTCTTCAAAGCAACACTTTTCAGGGGATTTGCAAATATTTATGTGGAGACTCTCCCACTAGTAGACCTTATTGATGTCGCAGTTTGTTTTACCACACTACAGAAGAACAGGAAACCATTGTTTCTTCTGCACAACTGGCCGAAGAGCAGCGCCCAGTTACAGTACCTAAGCAATGCAGTGAACAAAGCATGATGTCTAGAGTTATATTGTCTAGACGCTTTTTAAAGGATGCTTTGGCTTGCCAATGTGCCAAAGCGTTATCTGTTTTAGAGGAGCCAGCCCTCGGTCCTACAGAATCAATGCAGATGGATTTTTGATTGGTTTAATACTGTTCAAGTCGGCAAATTTGTTCATCTCATCTTGTCCATATTCCTAAGTTCGTCATTTTATCAAACGCTGTTTATTTTCCCTGCAGCCAACCCATGTTCACCACAGCCCTGTCTGAATGGAGCTGCCTGTGTCCCAGAGACTCTGACCACCTACCGCTGCATCTGCCCAGATTGCTTCTCGGGAGATAACTGTGAAATTGGTACGTATTCTAAAAAAGAAAAAATCATTTACTTTAACTCTTTCAGTGCCAAGGTCGTACATGTACGATCTATTTTATGTATTCCGAGAGCGCCATTATCATACATGTACAATTTGTTTTATCTACTCAAAAAGTGTCAACAATCGTACATGTATGACCCATATATACATGTTATTACGAGAGTGCTTTCATTATCTTTGGGATGTACCAAGGCAACACAAACCAGCAAGATGCATTTTGTGTCGTGAGGAAGACTTATTTTATTTTTTTAGATACAGAATTTGAAAAAGCTGGGCAATTTTGGTTTGAAACGCCCCCCACCCAAAAGAGTTAGTACGAGAGTCAGTTAGTAAGTGCATGTTAAACTGGTAAAGTGTTACTAAGTGTCTTTCTATTATAATACGGTGATCTGTTATAAGGTAGTATTGACTTTATTGGGTTTTTTCTTTCATACAGCGAGGGATGCTTGTCAAGCCAATACTTGCCAAAATGGAGCAGTGTGTGCTGCCCAGCCTGGTTCCTGCACCCAATATGAATGCCAGTGCCCAGCCTGCTACACTGGCCAGTCTTGCGAAACATGTAAGTACCCATGGAGAAGACAACCAGACTTGCCAATATTAGTTTCGTTTTGTTTTACTTGTGTGGAAATGTATTTATCCTAAATCTGACAATCCAACAGCAAATTCAAATTTTATCGAAAGTTTTGCTAATGTGTTTTGGCTGCTTGTTAAATGAACTTAAGGCCGTGTCCGAGTTGGCGGCTACGACTGGGTTAGACCGTCCTTAGCAACGCCCTTAGCAACAGTTGCAGCCGTAGCCGACTAACATTTATACACTTGTCACAGTAATAACGCAATTTAAATAGTACATGATGAGGTGTCTTATACCAGAGAGTTTATGGATTGGTCTTTTGAACAATTCTACTTACAGTGGTTAATAGTTGTGATAACAACCAGTGTGCCAACGGAGCTGCCTGTGTGCCTGCTGCTGAAGGCTGTGTTGAGTACACCTGCCAATGCCCACCATGTTTCACCGGACGCTACTGTGATATCCGTAAGTTATTCCACAATAGAAACGATCATCTTCTATCAAATAGACCCTCAATATTGTGCAGCTTCAACCACCCCCTTTAATAGAAAAACCTGTAATATAGTACAGAATTAATAACTCGGTCCGTGGCAGTGAAGTTAATAACGAGAAGTCCCCTGGATCCACTTAGCGAAAGTAGTAGTCCCGGCCAATTTCCTACCTCCCCAGGTAGTACTTAATAAAAGCAGGACAGTTCTTCTCACAATGAAGTAGTCTCCCGAATTCCGAAATCTACTCCGCGGCAGTAGGATAAATAGCAAGACAAGTTCTCAAGAACAAATCTACAGAGCAAAGTAGATATATACGCATGGTGTTACTGCAAACTGAATATACTTTTCAATTCAATTCAACACTTATTTACATTATGCCAAGTGTACATTCAAGTAATTGTAGAGAAAGTCATCTGAACAGGGATTTGCAATGGTACAGAATCCTTACAATTTTGAATAAACATAAGAAGGTATATTATGTAACATGCGCAAGTAAACGGCAAACAAATTTTGATAAAATGTTTTAAACAGGAAGAGAATTATGGACACAAACTTGTCGATACGTTTTACACACAAAAAGTGATGGTAGGCAGTAGATCTTCAACTGTCCTTGAAATGTTTACTGGGCCCAATTTCATAGAGCAGCATAAGCAGAAAAAAAGTGCTTAACAACTTGCTGCTTAGCAGAAATAAGCAGGATACCATTCACAAACTGTACACGTGACATGGTAGTTTGGCTGGTAACCTTAGTCTGGTGAGCATAATTTTGTTGTGCTTGGTTATTTTTTATGCTTAAGCAACTCTATGAAATTGGGTCCTGATTACAAAGCAGGGATAAATGCTAAATATTTTCATTATACCCAAAAAGGTTGTGACTTTTTTCAACTTCAGCCTCAGTTTGATCAATTTCTCCTTTTGGACTTGTCTTATTACAGCCATCTCTGCCTGTGACAGCAGCAGTTGCCAGAACGGGGCCGTCTGCATGCCCTCATCAGAAAACCCCGACGCTCCCTACGCTTGCTCCGAGTACAAGTGCTCCTGCACGAACTGCTTCACTGGTGTTTTCTGCGAGAATCGTAAGTCAGGAACACAATATGAGGCTCTAGTGTCCATCAACAGTTATGGTTGACCTTTGGTTGAAGTATCCATTCAAATGGGCTTCATCAAGGCACTCAAGATTGAATAAACCATAAACTGAACATTTTTAAAAGTTGATGAAAATCTGTACATACAGACTTGGGCTATTGAGAGTTTGGATAGCTTGTCTTGGGGGAATTACTTCAAAATCTTATGTATTCAGGGGTATTAGGATCAACATTGAACATAATCTCCATTCCAAGTGCTATAATCTCATTCAGTATCATCCAAATGGTTTGTCAATTTACTAGCAATAATAATGGGATATAATATAATAGGGGGGTAGTACATGTGGCGTGTCATTGCCGAGTGGTTTAGCGCATCGGACTCAAGTTCTGGTGGCTAAGTCTTCGGGGTGTGGGTTGGAGTCCCGGTCATGACACTTGTGTCCTTGAGCAAGATGCTTTTCTATAATTGCTTCTCTTCCCCCAGGGGTATAAATGGGTACATGTGAGGGTCGAGGTTGATATTGTTTGTGAAAGGCTTTCGGAGCGCCACGTCAGCCCAGGGCTGTATGTTCCTCAGGGAGCTGAGAAAGATTACATGAATATTATTGGCACAATGACCAGGCCATTAATGTAAAGCACATTGATACGTTATTGTAAAATGCGCTATTTTATTCTTGGTAATGATAACTAATAGACATAGCCGTTTTGGTTTTCAACTAGAAGTCCTTTAAAACTATTGATTGGTTTTGTTTTAACACAGAGCGTGATGCCTGCAGTCCCAACCCCTGTGTAAATGGCGGTGTCTGCTCTGCAACTTCAGGCTCCTGCACCTCTTACGCCTGCGAGTGTCCAGCTTGCTTCAGTGGCTTCAACTGCGAAATCTGTAAGAACCTTTGAAAAAATGTTGTCTTTGTTTTTCAAATTTTAGTCGTACGTCTTTATCTGCATGTTCAGCTGTTGATTCAACACATTTTGAAATAATTCTGATTCTTCTTTCATCAGCTGTACCAAACCCTTGTGACAACAACCCTTGCTTGAATGGTGGTGTCTGCAGTACAGTACAAGGATCCTGTGGGGCACACACATGTGCCTGTCCCAACACCCATATTGGCTTGAACTGTGAAACATGTAAGTGGAGTTTACGTTTTTATTTTGTTAAAAGATTCCGACTTTCCCATCAATGGAAGAAAGACACAACTCTATCTTTATCAGACTTTCAAGTGTCAAAGTAAGTACAATATATCGTCGCAACCGTGCAAATATGTTGTATCTCGATTTTGCAAAAGCGTCTCATTCGAAAATGCTGGTGTGTACTTGTTTTGTGTGTATATCCGGGCTATTTTAAGTGAGATGCAACATTTTGACAATATCTTATAGCACACATTGTAAGTGCTTTTTTAGGAGATACAATATTTTTGCACTGATATGACGATATTTGAACCTTGTGAAATGTAATACCTTAGAAGTTTAGGAGCTTTATATACCTAATAGACTGTTGTCCTCATTCCAGATTTTCTTCTGGTACAATTCTGATATTTATGTTCTTGATACCATACTCGAGAGCAGATATTGCTGACTCCTCTTTAAAATTTGGCACAGTATCTGAAAGTTATCATAGAAGTATCAAGGCCTTTTTTATGTAAATTCCAGTAATACCGAGAAATTTCTTCCTCTTGTCTGAGAGGATGACTTTGCAAAATGGAAAAGGGTTGGTTTATTTGACAACTAAAGTATTCAAAGCATCAGGGCTTGATTTCACAAAACACTGAGATTCATCTGAAAAGATTTTTGAATTACCGCCCTTCCCGCCCAAATGTGCATCCCTCCAGCCCTACTTAAAACTCAGCATCATCAGCAGTCCATCATTCTCCTGAAGACGAGCAGATTATACTGTGTGAAATGTCGAGACCACACTGGTTCTCACTGCAATAATTTGTCTTATCTTGAGATGAACTGTCAATATACACTATAGTTGGTTGGTATTTTGACATCGCGCTTTGTTGAGCATTTAAGATTGATACACAGCTTAACGTCAATCTTAGCTCTTTGTAAAATCGGGGCCCAATGGGCTTTACTTGATGACTTGTCAGTATGATTGCAAATGTTAAAGAACGTTTTATTTTTTTATTTCAGCGGTTATTTCAAACCCCAACCCCTGCAACAGCTTCCCCTGTAAGAATGGAGCTACTTGCCTGACGATGGATGCAAACAACTACGTCTGCATGTGTGCACCTAATTATGTTGGACCTGACTGTGTCACACCAAAATGTAAGTACCTTATATTTGTGTAATTCATTTACATTTACTTTGATGACGTATCATACTTAGTGTCGTAATGTTTACTTATGACATAGTTTCTTTCATTGTACAGCGCCCTCGCAGTGTAATATTATACTTTTAGCAGGTTCATCATTATTTTCTGTACAAAGATACGATGACATGTTCAGTTTCTGTCTTCGTTATTTTTCAGATTAAATCTTCCCTAAACTAAGTTGTTGACTTCCTTTGCCCAATTGTATCATTTGACAACCCACATATTACTATATTGTACCATTTTTTTTTTCCCCCTTTCCACTTTCTTTAATACCGAGTACCACAGACATCTTAGCAAATGTTTTATTTTTAGAGCGAAAACAAGTTCCAAGTTTGGAAGGAATAAATTGTAAAATCCCCCTGATTATGGAAACTGTTTCCCTATCATGTTGAATATGATTCTAAATATCTCCCCGATTGTTGTACAAAATCTCTCAGATTGCAAGACGCAAATGTTGGCAGCTCTGCCACATGTGATTCAAAAAAAAAGAAGAAAGAAACAAAATTATCTTTGAGAAAACTTCAAATAAGCTTCGTTCTCCTACCGTTGATTTTTAGCCCAACTGCCTCAGATGGATCTGTGCCAGAACACCCCGTGCAGCAACGGAGCCGATTGCTACAACAGTTACAACAGCAATACTGGGACTAACAACATCCCCCAGTACTCCTGTGTCTGTCCCTCTGGATTCACTGGATCCAACTGCAACATTCCAACCGGTAGGTTATATTACTAGCCGGAGGGGAACCCGAGTATCTTTTTGATGCCCCGTCTTTTTAAAATGTTGACACTACTTTATCTCACTTTTTAAAGATATCGTACACGCTTGGTAATGACTCAAAACAAGTATTAGCATAAAAACTTACTTGGTAACAAGCAACGGAGAGCTGTTGATAGTATAAAACATTGTAGGAAACGACTCCCTCTGAAGTAACGTAGTTTTTAAGAAAGAGGTAATTTTTCACTAAAACAATAAAAACTTCTTGCAAGAAGTTTTTATTCCTCTCTGAAAGCACACAAATTTGTACAACAAGGGTGTTTTTTCTTTCATCATTTTCTTGCAACTTTGATGACCAATTGAGCCCAAATTTTCACAGGCTTGTTGTTTTATGCATATGTTGGGATACACCAAGTGAGAACACTGGTCTTTGACAATTACCAAACGTGTTCAGTGCCTTTAACAGGAAATATATTGTGACCTATTTTGTAATTTAAATCAAACCTGGACACCTCATTCCCACCAGATCAATAAGCCATTGATGAGTTGGATTTGAATAATATCTTGCACAATGACATGCTTAGTCATAATTTACCGCTTAAATCTGAATTCCTCACACTAGAGACAATTGCTATGTCAAATGGTTCGGGGCAAGCATTTGTGTAGCAACCTCCAGATGAGCAAACGCTGGTACCATTGTGCCACACACATTCATTCAGAAATGTGTGTGGGTGTTCGACGTCTTTTACATAGCTACGCAAAAGCTTGCCCCGAATCATGTGACATAGCAACAGTTGATATAGTTTAAGGAATTCAAATTTAAGCGGTAACTTGACACTGTGGCGTGTCGTGGCCGAGCGGTTAAGAGCACCGGACTCAAGCTCTGGTGTTTCTGATCAGCAGAGTGTGGGTTCGAGTCCCAGTCATGACACTTGAGCAAGATACATTACCATAATTGCTTTGTCCTTCGGATGGGACATTAAGCCGTAGGTCCCGTGTACTAGGATTGGTAGTGCACGTAAAAGAACCCAGAACACTTATCGAGGAAGAGTAGGGGTTAACCCTGTTGTTTCTGGTTCACATAGCAAGCACTTACAGGTTTCCTCAGGCTTGCGAGTTACAGTGGTTAAGTTCACTTATGAGACATCCTTGGTTTCATTACCAGAAATATATAATAATAATAATGATAAATGTACAAGACATTATTCAAATCTAACTCTCATATAGTTTATTGCAATTGGCACCTCTCCCTTAAGCCATAGTGCCTTTTTGAAATTTCCAGAAGAAGTTTGAAACGCTTCTTATACAGGGTGCCATGCCACCTCGTTCAAGGTCAACATTTAAATATGTATTTGGGTTCTTCCATTGGGTGCAGCCTCGCTACCATGGGCAGCGTGCCGTATCGATACCTCTCCTCACTAACCCCTGGTAGGGATGTGCTGCAAAACAACACTGATTGGCTCCCAAAAGTGACTGCTTCATTCTCAGACAAACTGAACAGTTTCCAACTTCCCACTAAATTTTTTTTCACAGGAGATGCCCCAGCATTGGACATCTGCAACTTGTCTGAGAGGCCCCCCTGCAGACAGGGTGCCGCTTGCTCTAACACCTATCACAGCATTGATCAAAACGTGGACTACTTCTGTACTTGCCCAGTTGGCTACAGCGGCCACAACTGCCAGACCGAAAGTAAGTTTGTCATCCTATTCTTGTACAGTGGGGCAGATAGGGAAAAATATGTGGGGGATTTGTGTAGCCATGATACAAGCATATAATTCGGCACACAGAGTATGTTATAAGAAAGACATTTGGGTAGATTAACAAGCAATTTCCAATTTTTTTTAAATGGCTGCCATTGCTTGTTATACTACCTATATTTTTTCAAATGACACATCTGTCATGGCCCTGTATCACAAATATCTTTCTCATGACATACTCTGACTGTGTGCCAATGTCCAAGGTTGTATCATCAAAGGCACAATCCCATCACCTACCCGTGCCCAACTGTGTTAAATACAGTTAACCCGTCACTATTAATGAGTGCTATGGCATGTTTGTAATGACATTTGATCAGAAGTGCAAGTTTTTTTAATCTTAATACAAATGTCTGTATGGAAACGATGCAATATAAATCAAGCCTTTTTTTTTTGACAGATGTCGACCCTTGTGCCAGCAACCCTTGCCGCAATGGAGCTAACTGTGCGTCCTTTAATAACTATTTCATGTGTGAATGCCTGTCTGGATTTGGAGGAACAACCTGTGACAGCCGTATTGGTGAGTATAGAAAAGAACCCCACCCCCACCACCCCCCAAAAGAAAACAAAAAACAGAAAACAAACCAACAAAAAACAGCTCTGTGTATGCATTCCTTCCTTCAACTTCTGGAAACTTTTTCTCAATTTTTTTCTCTTCAGAGCCACCACCTTTCCAAAAGAGATCACCTCATTTGTATTTGTATAATTAAATTTTCACGTATGATCTTTTCATCTTCATATCAACTTTTTAAGAAACTGCGCTTTTCCCATCCACTATTTATCCATCAACATGTTATTATCTTGCAAACAGGCGACACAATCGCACCAGTCATTTCGGGCTGCCCCGAGTCTATCTACACCAACGCTGGCACCCAGCCATTCTCCGCTGTGACCTGGACTGCACCTACAGCTACTGACAATTCAGGCGTGGTCTTCCAGACCTTTGCCTCTCATCAGCCTAACCAGCAGTTCCCTGTGGGCGCCACTCCTGTGACCTACGTCTTCTCCGATCTGAGCCAGAACTACGCCCGTTGTGTCTTCTTCGTCACTGTCTCCAGTAGGTTTTTTTCTTCTTTTCGGACTAGGTCTTACTTTTGAAATTTTTCGGTGCTCTTAACCGCTCGGCTACGACACCCCATATTGCAGAGGTTAATAGTAATTAAAACAATTTGAGGGATTTTGTTTTGACCCAACTATCACTTCCCCTCACAGGTAACGTACCTGTCACCCCCAGCCCAACGGACAACATCCCGCCAGTCATCTCTAACTGCCCCATGGGTGCATCGGCGACAGCACCCAGCGGTAGCAGTGGCACCGAAGCCATATGGGTAGAGCCGACTGCCACAGATAATAGCCTCCCATTGACCGTTACTCGCAGCCACAATCCAGGAGCCTTTTTCCTCATTGGCGTGACTGACGTCAAATACACCTTCACTGATGCCGCAGGCAACTCTGCAGAGTGCAATTTCGTCGTTATGATCAGCAGTAAGTTGGCTTTTTCGTTTTCAAGTAATAAACCACAAAATTTCTCAATAATTTAACACACATTTAAGACAAATTGACTAGAACGGGATTTGAACCTGCGACCTCTGGGTTAACGTGCCGGCGCTCTACCAACTGAGCTATATAGCCCTCTAATGGCAATCTCCCTATTTTGTCAATATCTTTGTTCAGGGGTGCCAGTCAGAAGCCATCCTTTATGTTTCTCTTATTCTTTTAACAGAAAATTACTTCTTATTTATAACTTTCACTGTGACTTTTCAAAGAATGATTTGAGGCTTTGGGAAGATAGACACTTTCTAATTGGCAGTTCACCATATTCAATCTCACCTGAAGAATAATAATTAGCTGTTGTATTTCTTGTAAGAATAATTTTGGTTTTCACAACTTTCCACTACCCTGCTTCGATCCTGGTAGGAGCATTTTGTTGTCTTTTTTCCAATTTGTATTAAAAAGAGAGGAAAATGTGACCGCTGCATCGAAATGGAAGTTGGTGACGTAGGCTCCACTGTTGGCATGACATCAGTCATAATCATTGTTCACATAGAAAGCTATAAGTGACAAGGCACCACCGTATCCCAAGGAACTTCTCTCACCTTAAACTCCAAGTCGCATTTATCTTCAATCTACAAATAAACCTTCCTCTAACTGTCCCTAAAACATCCCCATCCTATGGTGATCGTGCCTTTTCAGTATCCGCTCCCAAACTCTGGAACCCTTTACCATTAAAATCCTCGAGCTACAGAATCTCTGGAAATTTTATAAAAGCATGCTTAAAATGCATTTGTTCGGCAGTGCTTATGACTCACTCTATATATTGTGTTGATCCACATGCTTTGTTGCTAGTGTGCAAATCTCTCTTTAATGTGCTCTTAATTATACCCCATGTATACTTTGATAATCTATGGTATGTATGTTTTTCTTAAATATTCTTTTTTTCCAGCACCTCGGGAGAATATGTTTTGTCATAGATAGATGCCGCTTTACAAATGTTGTATTTTTATTATTAATCATGGGAAAAACTTATGTCATTTTTTTTATAAACAGGCCCAAATACGCCAGACACGACAAAACCAGTCATATCCAACTGCCCGGAAAATCAAGTTGTCACCACTGGAGAAAGCACTGCCAGTGTGACTTGGGTTGAGCCAACCGCTGTGGACAACAGTGGGCAAACACCTGGGATTGCCAGCTCACACATTCCTCCAGCTGTGTTTAATGTGAACTCTTTCACCAGGGTATCTTATATTTTCTACGACAACGCCGGCAACTTTGAATCGTGTTCATTCACTGTTACAGTCACTCGTAAGTTGAAAAGCTGTTCAATTTGTTTTATTTAATATAATTTCAATACCTGTTCCAAACAAACCATCCATGAAAGAAGCCAACTTTCCCAAGAGAAACCAAATTGTAAGTTTCAGTGAACTTAACCCACACTGAAAAACAAAACGAATTTATCCAAGAGTACCATTATTGGGCTCGTCTTCCCCACTAAGATGTGATGAAAGACATGGACCAGACTATAACATCAATTCAATATATTATACAAATATTGGATGCATATGAGTGCATTGTCACAGAATATAATCACAAGGTGAAATCTGGACTAATTCCATTTAACGAGGCAAAGCCGAGTGAAATGAAAAGACAGAATTAACCTTGCAATGAATTGCATTCAATAATTGTGTAATATAACTCGCACATAGATAGTTGTCATTTCAAGAATTTTTCAAAATAAACACAAAACAGAAAATGGAAACTCGTCCACCCCACACTCTGAAAATTCTTAAACCCCATCTAAACAATTTGGACGACTCCATGTAGACACTGACCTTTTCCACAGTGACACAACCTTGCCCTGTTTGGACAAACGGGCGGGGAACGATTATTTTGGAAACGAAGCTGGGCAGCGTCGCTGTGAAGTGCCCCTAGCATCCTATATTCATCAATATAGGACTCCTATATTAAATTTTGGAGTGTCATGGCAATAAATACAGGGCAAAATAAAGTATGACACGTTAAGCATGTTCCACCAATCCATTGACAAGGAATCTACGTGTGCGGTATATACATTTTATTAAAAGGTATGCTTGGGTAGCACTTGGGTAATGGTCCTTGATATTCTTGCAATCTGTTGAATGTATATAGCTGAAACAGGCCCAACTGATACCACCAGACCAGTCATCAGCAACTGTCCATCAGACAACACCATCACTGTATCTTCCGGTGGAACATCTGCCATCGCCACCTGGGTTGAACCAACGGCCACTGATAACGATGGTCTGACACCAACCGTTGTCAGGTCCCATGCCCCCAACACGGCCTTCTCACTTGGCTCCACCACGGTCAACTACATCTTCCGGGATTCGTCTGGAAATGAAGCCATGTGCTCCTTTGATGTGACAGTCGCTGAGGGTAGGTCTGATTGCCTGATAACAGAAATAAATACTGATATTAATAATACGTAATTGGGGCCAGACTAATTTCTCTTGCAGCCTTGATTTAGCTCAATGGCAACCCTGCAAGCACCCAGTAAATATTTAGTAGAAAAAGAGAAGAAAATGAACCCCTCAAATCGTATTTTTGTTTACTGCATGATGAGGGCGCTTTCAAAGGCTTTCCTTGCAGTACAGTTTTATCTTACTTTGACTGCCTAGTATGTTGATTTCTTGTATCAAGGGCCAAATAACTAAGATGGAAAAACTTTTGAACTCCAATAATATTGACTGGATAGGCTACGTCGAGCACGTTGCACACGTTCGATGACCAATGCACAAGCTAGCGTATCGGGCCGATATGCGCTTGCGTGCAGATATGCACAAATTTTGGCCGATAAGCAAACAAATTCGGCTGATATGCATTAAAAAGAAAGGAGTTTCACAAAAAACATGAAAAGAAAACCATATAGAATGCTCCAAATTACACAGGGCTTTGAAAACCAAGAGGACATTGTTTCAATTCAGCACGCTTCAGCCAAACATCCCAAAATTTTGGCCCAGAATGCCCCACAGTTTCGAAAAAACCCGGGGAGAACCCTGGTGCAGTACAGTGTACTCGCTCTAGGGGTCTTCAAGTGAAATAATGCATGCACATTAAGCTATAAACTGAAGTTTACTTAGCGTCACTTCCTCAAAACGAAGGAGTTTGCTGGATTAAATATACATAGGAGGAATCTTTTCAAATGAAGATACTGGTATGCGATTAGAATTTTGCATTCAGATCAGAACAGATCCAGCAAGAAAAGACAATACACTAATGTTAAACATAGTCAAAGTATTTTGTTCTGCCTCTTGAGTTCTGAAAACCTAGAACTGTACAACACTTCACCATTGCTGATTCGGAACCTTTATGTTTGGTAGAAATAAGTAAAATCTGATGAAGATAATTTCCTTTGGAACCAAACTTCATTTATTGCACCGCGCACAGATTAGTGTGCCGACCCGCGTTTTGTATTTTCAAACCACTTGGAACAAACGTGCGTGTTGACGCATGGCGGTGCAAAGTACCCTATCCAGTCAATATTAATATTCGTTTCACCTGTTTTGCACCAAATACATTTTGCATTTGGTTCACACCACTCTCCACAGGGTCAAAAATACCAATTTTGTTTAGGAAATTGAGTATTATCACTTACAGTGGAAAACTTAATCTTCCCATTTTTCACTCGCAGCCGGTGATGAGACTCCTCCCGTCTTCACCAATTGCCCCACCAACATCGTTTCCTACGTCAACGGTCCCTCTGCTACCACCAGCATTAACTTCCCAACACCCACAGCAGTGGACAACTCTGGCGTCACACCCCAGGTGTCCGGCACCCTGAACTCTCCGGTTACTATGGGTGTTGGCTCTGTGATTGCTAACTACGTGGCACGGGATGGATCTGGCAATGAGGCGTCATGCAGTTTTTCAATTAGCGTAGTTGGTATGTGGTTCTGTTATGCTCATTATTATTGACAACGTATCAAAAGCAGCCTGCTTTTTGCCACAGCTTAAAAGCTTGATTTATTCACATGCACAAGATTGTGAATTGTTTCTCTAGCTTATTTTCATTTGAAATCAAATTTGATTTAGAGTTTCATTACAAATTATATACAGTTTACTCTCGCTATAACAAGATCGCTGGGACTTGACAAATTACCTCTTTATAACCGGAATGTCGTTATAAGAGGACACCAAAACAAAGCACAAAGCAGAAATGAGATTGGGACTTCGAAAAAGTACTCTTTATAAGCAGAACCTCTCTATATTAACAGTGCTCTTTACAACAAGGGTTGACAGGAACGTTGTTATAAGAGGACAGCAAAACAAAGAAGCACAAAGCAGAAATGAGATTGGGGACTTCATAATGTACTCTCTATAGGCAGAACCTCTTTATAACAGTGCTCTTTACAACAAGGGTCGACTGTAGATTACATATCTCTCTGGTCTTCCTTTTAAAACAATGCTAAGAAGAACGAACCTTTGTGGATGGTGTTAAAATAGACTGGCACCTTTTACATTTTGATTTTCACTACTTACATTATACTGGTATACGGGATGTCAATCAAAACTTAAGGATATTCCAGCCCCCCCCCTCCAATACATGAGGTCTATTCCTCTATTCAATTATTTTTAAAACCTTTCCTTTACTCCTGAAACAGTGGACAATGAAGTACCAGTCATCAGTGATTGCCCATCTGACATCGTTGGAACACTCACACCAGGCAGCACCTCAGTCGCCCTCATCTGGGTCGAGCCCACTGCAACCGACAACAGTGGAGCGGTTTCCACTTCCCAGAGCCACCAGCCTGGACAGTCATTTACCCAGGGAGAGACAACAGTCGCATATACCTTCTCTGACTCTGCTGGAAACCAGGCCACCTGCTCCTTTTTGATCACTGTCAACACTGGTAAGCTTGTGTTTCACAATTTGTTTTTTGGAAAACTTACCACTTCCTTTAAAGCATGAAGTTGAAAACCTAAAATATCCACATCCTGGTCTTTTGTCAAATATTTTCATGAGCAAACAAAGTCATTTAAAAAGTGAAAAGTTGCATCCCCTTAAGGTGATCCCTCTGCTGCCGCTTCCCACGTTGTATCGTAAACTTGGATGTGATCCCTGGCTATACGGCAGTTACAGGTTGAATGGCTTCTAACTGGCTCTCCCGAACAGAGATATTGATAAAATGGGGAGACCGCCAATATAGGGCTAGATCACTCAGGTGGTAAAGCGCCGGCACGTTAATCCAGATGTCGTAGGTTAAAATCCCGCTCTGGTCAATTTTTCTTCATAAAATTAATTAAAATTTACCCAGTCGGTTTCCCTTGTTGTTTATTATTTGATACACAAAATATTCTGCAAGTAGGACAAGCATTCTTATCTTTCGTGAAGACAAAAAAAAGTTAAAAACTTGTACAACTTGTTATAGTGTTAACTTTGTCTATTTTTGTTCTTACAGCCGCTGTAGCTAATCCCTGCTCAAGCTCTCCTTGCGCTGAAAATCTGAGATGCTACTACCGCTCCTCACCTCCTGAGTACCTTTGCCTTGGTAAGTAAACCTTTGGTAAAAGTTGTTCACATTTTACCGACAATGAGCTCGGCCCTCTTGTTTGCTCCCATTTGGGACTCCTTTTAAGACATGTTTCAATCGGGGTGGTGCTTTTCTTAATTTTTTACCACTTAGTGGTGTAGTTTTAATTATTGACCATTATTCTTATGATGTTTTCGTTCTTTTAATTTGAGCTGTTTTTTGTTTGTTATTATTGGAAGTTTAGCAGAAATTTGTCAACCTACATACCATAACTATACATTTCTGTGGTGTGTTGTGGCCAAGGGGTCTAATGCATCAGACTCGAGTTCTGATGGTTGAATCATCGGAGTGCAGGTTCAAATCCCAGTCATGACACTTGTGTCCTTGAGTAAGGCACTTGACCATAATTGCTTCTCTTACCCCAGGTGTAAAAGTTGGAACCTGAGAGGGCTGAGATAGTATTGTGTTGGATTAACCCCTTAGCGCTAATATAAGCAGCTTGGGGTTTGATGCTCCCCCTGGGAGTTGAGAAAGTTAGAGGAATGGACTAAGTATACCTGATGAACAGG
This sequence comes from Plazaster borealis, assembly GCA_021014325.1. Classification (NCBI taxonomy): domain Eukaryota; kingdom Metazoa; phylum Echinodermata; class Asteroidea; order Forcipulatida; family Labidiasteridae; genus Plazaster; species Plazaster borealis. The sequence continues at coordinate 9,208,348 of CM037460.1, read as the reverse complement.
GATAATAATGTTATGCGCTATATAAGAACCAAGTATTATTGTATTTACACTTCTTTTTTTTGTTTTTTTCCTTTTTCCTTGAATAGCCGCAAGGAGGAGAAGAGATGCAAGACAAGGTAATTTTTATGTTAACTTTTTCTTAAATGGTATTGTACACATTTGGTAATGACTCAAAACAAATATTAGCATAAAAACTTACTTGGTAACAAGCAACGGAGAGCTGTTGATAGTATAACACATTGTAGGAAACGACTCCCTCTGAAGTAACGTAGTTTGTGAGAAAGAGGTAATTTCTCACTAAAATAATAAAAACTTCTCGCAAGAAGTTTTTATTCCTATCTGAAAGCACACAAATTTGTACAACGACAGTGTTTTTTCTTTCATCATTTTATTGCAACTTCGATGACCAATTGAGCCCAAATTTTCACAGGCTTGTTATTTTATGCATATGTTGGGATACCCCAAGTGAGAACACTGGTCTTTGACAATTTCCAAACGTGTTCAGTGCCTTTAATAAATATGGGCAGAAACGTCATTCAGACTCTGTTTTTGCTGGTTTATGTGAATCTGGTGGGTGAAGACAACACATACGTTATTAGAGGTCTTCGGCCCAAAACAATGATTATAGCAAAATGCAAAATAATATATAGGTGAACTACTATAAAATGCTGCACACTGAAATAACTTATTAACTGGACAATACCTCCTGGTTCGCGTCAAAATTTAAAACGTCACCGCCATCTTGGATTTAGGGAACATAAACGAGGAAATCTAACAAATACAAGTTATTTCAAATCAAAAAGTAATATAATAACGGTTTTCCTTAATGGTACTACTTCGGGGAGGGAGGGGTCCTGAAATGTGGCACTCTAGTACGACCTTTAAAAAAAATGGTGACAACTTTGGGACGATCTCTTACTGAGTAAACGCTGAGCCTCAGGAATTTTTCACTCAACAATCTCTTGTATGTGGTTTTCAGAGGAATGTCTTTGCAAGAACGGAGGTATCTGCGCTGACATCGATGCTGGATTCTCATGTGCCTGCCCAAGTAACTTCACTGGTGTCATCTGTGAAGAAGGTACGTCCTGTTCAAGGGTTTATATCTCTTAAAATAATACTCTTAAAAAATCACTGATCCCTGTTGATCGCGACCCCCTCTAAGACTTGCCGGCATGGTCCAGCTTAGGCTATCATGGCATATGAGCTGACCAGTGTGGGTTAGTATACACACAGCTGTGAGGACTTTTTCACAATGGAACAAGGGTCCCCCACAACGTTTTTCTTTGTTAAATTGGGTCCCCACAGGGGAATTCTTTAGAAAAGGGAATAATAAGAACAACAGTAACAAGTCCCCACAACTGTGTGTGCAAAGAATCACCGTACAACATGGTTGAGACAATGGAAACATTAAAATATGTCGGCATGTGCTGACAGCGGTCCTCACTGCAGGGTTTTTAAAAAAAATTGTTGTCGGAAAGCATGTAAACTGGTTGGGGGGGGTGGTATGGTATGAATTTTAATTTGCACAATCTGATATTTGGCACTAGGCTGCTGTTATGCTGTTAGAATACAATTACAACATTTTGTGTGTATAAATTTGTCAAAGCTTTCTCCTTCAAACTTGCGTTTTACTCTCCCTTTTAAATGCAAGTCAATACTTTTGTCTTTCCCCACCCTGCAGAAGTGAAGATCGCCAAGCAGCACACCAGCGACCTTAACAGCCTGGAGGTGTTACGCGAGACCAGCTCTCACTTTGAGTGGATGATGGGCTCGGTCATGGCCATCTTGGGAGTCATCATCGTCATCTTGGCCTTAACAATCTGTCGTATGGCTCCACGAGCCTCCTCTAAGTTAGACAACGTTGATAAGGCTTCCCTTGTGTACTGAGGTCACCAAATCAAAAATAAAATAAATAAAAACTCTAACGGTGTAGTTTCCTTTTAAAATGTACACATGTATGCTTTTTACGGGATTTTCTTATCTTTTTTAACAAATTTCATTTTACGCCTTTGTAAAGGATTATTTTAACCTACTTTTGATACTGCTCTGAATAATGTAAACTGAATTCTTATTTTGTATATTTTTGCAGGTGTAAAAAAATGTTTGTATAGAACTGACCATGGCATTTTCTTGTATTAGTGTTGCTGAACTATAAGCACACGCTACACTGTCTTTTTGTTGAGTTAAAATATCCCATCTCCCTTTTTGATTTACCACAATAGGCTGTTTTTACAAGATTTAATGACTTGTGCTGTTTGATAGAATTTTAGTATTTTTAACAAGTATTTCAAATATTTCTGTAAGCTAACAAAATTGTCATGCCTGCTGCATCATAAGTTTCATGGGCCTTTCAATGGTCAAGCTACTTTTAATAATTATTAATTAACAATTCAACCAGTACCTGTTGTTTCATGGTAAACCTCAGTTTTTGAGACTCAAAAGAAGTTTTCTAAACAAATGACATGGTTCATTTATTGAGCTTTTTTAATGTAAGTTCAATATTTCTCCATTTGCCAGGTCCTTAAGGAAATGTCTTTTTTGAATTGTCTCTTTCTCTGAAGGTAGAAAACAACCCTGAAACATATAAGGATTACAATAAATGTTAAATTGTGAGCTTATTTAATTCCAATCTGATGTACAACTAGTTACTTAAAGGAATTGTAGTTATAAAAATGAATGTGACGTTTTCTGCATTTCTTTCTGATTGTTGTTGAAAATTGTGACTTATTACTTATTTCCTACAAATCTTGGCCCAAAAAGTATAAAATGAAAATGTTTAAGCAGGAGCTACCATGAATTTCAAGTAATTGGGACATATTTTGCCCATGAAATGAGTTGTTGTATTTTTGGCACGTGACTGTGTTGCTATGTAGCTTGAAGTAATAAATAATCACTTTTCTAAGAAAAAGAAACAAAAGTTCTGTAGTTTGTTTCTTTGTTTGTATTTGTCTTTTTTGAATTCATATTCAAAGAATTTTTGAACTTGTGAGGTGAACCAAATTTACGTGATGTTGAAATAAGTAAAATTAAGGGTTTTTTTCATTGGTGTTATTTGGCCATTGATAAAAGAAAAAATATATACATTCAGTCAAATTAAGATTAAAGTCTAATTTTGATGCAAGGAAATTCGCCGCAGAAAGCGCCCTCATACGGTAAAAAATGCGGACAATAAATTGAACTTTTTGTCTGTGTGACTGGGTATGGCTAGATAGTTACAGTGTTGTTTAAATACTGCTTGTTATTGCTATATATGGTTTTCCCTTATCATTATCAGACTTGTCTGTCTCGTCTAATGTCTGTCTATAGTCTTGTCTCTTTGGCCGTCTGTCTTGTCATATGGCTGATTTCTACAACATACAAAGAAACAGTTCAATTGTTTTGGTAAAGTTACCCGAATGTAACTGCTCACAAAAAGTTAGGAAACCTTTTTGAATCAAGTATATTTTTATTATTTATTACTCTCTTTGTATGTGTTATATATCAATGCAAAGCTGAAGTGTTCCTCTTTAAAATGATACACATTTGCAATCATGTTGCTGAATTTGGCTACATGAATGACAATGAGGCAAAGTCACAAATGAAATGTGCCAAAATTACCGTTTTCTGTGCTAAACAGTCAATAGGTAATGATCAATAATCAAACCGGTCAAGCTTGAGAACCATAAATGGTTTTACACAAAGATTTGCACCAGTGAGCACACCACACACAATTAACCCTCATCTCTTGAAAAACACTCGTTACTGAAATCCTTGTCTCAATAAAGTGGATTAAGATCAGTAAATTGTATTGCTTGTTCAATATGTTTTCAAACAGTAACACAAAATTGCTAATTTTGGCACATTTTATTTGTGACTTTGTCTCATTCTCATTAATGTGGCCAAGTCCAGCAACATGTCATCATTGCACATTTGGTATCATTTTAAAGAAGAACACTTCAGCTTTCTATTGATATGCAACATAATACAAGAGGGTAATAAATAATTAAAATATACATGATTAAAAAAGTTTCCTAACTTTTTGTGAGCAGTAGGCCTACTTCCATCTGGCCAATGACATTATAAATTTATTATGACACACTGCTTCCTCTAGCAAAGAAACATGCAATTTTGTATAATTTTGAAGTGATGGTCTGACCATCTTTTGAACGTGTGAGTTTTAAAGCAACAAGGTCTGAGTCTGACAGTTTAAAACTGTCACCATTTGTCTCATGTGTTTCTTGGCAGTCAAGGTCGCTAAAATGGAAAAACATTGTAAACAGGTCGGTAGAACGATATTTCATATTAAATCCCATCCCACAAATCCACCTTCGAAAACCCCCCAATTATCAAATGATGTAATTTCCCTTTAAAGGCATCGTACACGTTTGGTAATATTGTCAAAGACCAGTGTTCTCACTTGGTGTATCCCAACATATGCTTAAAATAACAAGCCTGTGAAAATTTGGGCTCAATTGGTCATCGAAGTTGCAAGAAAATGATGAAAGAAAAAACACCCTTGTTGTACAAATTTGTGTGCTTTCAGATGTAGGAATAAAACCTTCTTGCAAGAAGTTTTTATTATTTTAGTGAGAAATTACCTCTTTCTCAAAAACTACGTTACTTCAGAAGGAGTCGTTCCTCACAATGTTTGATACTATCAACAGCTCTCTATTGCTCGTTACCAAGTCAGTTTTTATGGTAATTATATTTGGAGTAATTACCGAACGTGTACAGTGCCTTTAAAGGGTCTGAATACGTTTGGTAATGATTCTGAAAATTAATGGCAATAAAAACTTACTTGGTAAGAAGTACATCAGCTTTGGATAGTATAATCATAGAGGTCTCTGTCCTTTCTCTATGGTATAGTGCATTTTGAGAAACTTTTCACTTCGAAAAGTACAGTGCGGTTATGGAAAAATATATCACTTTTTATCCCCCAAAATTTGAATATGAGAATGTAACGCTTCTCAGATTGTGTATTCCAATGGCAGATTATTCTTCCTGCGTGGACAAACCGCTCCAGATTTTCGGCAATATCTCAAAAACGCTACCACTTTTGAAATGAAAATTTCACAGGTTAGTTTTATGGTATCTACAACTACATAGGATTGAAACAAACGTAGACAATCCCTCTAATCGGCCGATCCATACTCCTCTAGCTTTCTATAACTGTTTACATTGACTTCATTAATTTGTCATTTTACTTTGTTTTTGATTCGTTGAATTATTTTCTCTTGTATGAGAGTATGGGAATAATTCTTTCTTTGAATTGACTTGGATGGACCATTTTTCCAAGGCCAGAGTATTCAAATTGATTATTTCATCAGCTTGTATATAAAACTAATACAACTAGAAAACAAAATCATCCTCTAAAACAGACTAAATAAAAATTCCAAAAATAAATGTACACAAAAGCGGGGGGATCAAAAAGAAAAGAAACATTAAAAGCACAACCAAAAAGGGTGGTGAAGGCTTTGCATCATACTAAAGTATTGTTCCTTTTGTTTTGCTCACCAATCTGACATTTTTTCAAACATAAAACCCACAAGAAAAGTACAGATATTAGTACAAAAATTGAACATTTTGTCACACAGTAAAAACTGGGCAACTATCATTAGAATGGCCCGCCCTCTTGTTCTCCCCTTACCACCCCCCCCCCCCCCCAGACCACGGCTGAAAGGACAAAATAGACATGCGCTTTAATTATATAATTATGAGGTGAAAGTTATACTTTATATGTATCATCAGTGTCGTGGTGTAGAGTTCCCTGTTTTTTTTAAATAACAAAACTGGATCACTTGCTGCCCCCTCCCACATTACCCCGCCCATAAGTCTCACACATCCGAGCAAAATAATAGGCAGAAAACAAATCGCATGAAATAGTAGCAGGGGCGTGTATAAACTAACAGTCACCTGACAGTCAGCAGTACGTACGTGTGTGATCTAGCTAGCTAGGGGGGGTGCAGCCCGACGACAAACCATAAGGCTGGGTGGGTATTTCTACCTCCATTGGAACCCATTCTATTAAACAGAGGAAGGAAAAACAGTGGAAAATCGCCCATTTTTAATGTAAATTTCGTTAAAAACTTTCAAAGTGTCCGGGACACTATCTTGCATGATCATGCCGTTACCCGGGGAAGACGAAAGCTTCAACACTGGTGGTCAGATCGACAGTAAGTGTGGACAAATTTTACTGCTGCATCTAATTCGTGAAAATTTTATTTGTTGTGTTATTTTATTGTTTTAAAACTTGCTTGTTAAAGCGTCATTAGGCCTAAGATTACGTCATGCAATTGCTAAGTTTAATTTTGGACGAAATATGTTTTGGATAAAGATGCTGAATCCGACCGCCACGTTTTGTGACCCAAAACAAATCTGGATAAATAATCTAGCTAAACTAGGGCAATGTTGGGTCAGTGATGCTGTGATAATCATAACCCTTCATAAAGTTCATCCTCTCCAGGTAATCGCAGATGGTCTGCGACTGTCGGGAGGATCGATTGAGGGTTACGATTATCGCAATTGTATATTTATAATGAATTAGGCCTAACAAAAATAAAAACAAAAACAGAAATGCAGGTCGGATGGAAACATTTTTCCTAGATTTTAACAAAGTGGCTAGAGGAAGATTTCCTCCCCTTTAAGTTTGAAATGAATGAAGTATATTTTAATTTTCCTCTTGTGTCTTGTAAGTTAATACTAAATAAAGCCAGATTTTCCATGCTAACAAATTACTAATAATTAGAAGAAGTGTTAATGTTAGTTGTGATGATTGTAACCTAGCCCACCATGTTGAGCTGTTGGCTCTCTTGACTTCCAAATAACATCCGTCACCTGCAAGTTAACCGACTCAAACTCTCCACTTGATCAGCTCACGAATTATATCTTGAAATCACACACCAAGGACGGGTACAGACAATCTCATTTAGGCCTACCTGTGCACAATCCCACAGTGGAATGCATTCCTACCATAGATTTTCCAGCTTTTAAGACCATGCTGGAAACTTTGTGTGTTAATTGTAACTCACCATGGCGTGTCGTGGCCGAGCGGGTAAGAACACCGAACTCAAGCTCTGGTGTTTCTGATCAGCAGAGTGTAGGTTCGAATCTCAGTCGTGACACTTGTGTCCTTAAGCAAGACACTTAACCTCATGGTTCGTTCTTCGGATGGGACGTTAAGCCGTTGGTCCCGTGTGTTGTGTAATGCACGTAAAATAATAATAATAATAATAATAATGTACATTTCTATAGCGCCAAATCCATATTAAGAAAAAAATGCTCCCTGGCGCTTTACAGTCCAACAATAAACAAAAAAATAAAAAAGAATAAAGCAAATTCAAACGATAAATAGAACCAGTGCAGTTATCGAAAAGAGAAGGGGTTCGCACCGGTGTTCCTGGTTTGATTGGCTGCATATTGCGCCACAGCACCTTGTAAACCATTACATGGTGCTATGTAAAGGAGTAGGTCTCATACTTACGTAGCCCCACAACCTTGCAGGAAAATACTGAATGTTGAAGCGCCTTGAGCGTCACTGAGTGACGGATATGAGCGCTATATAAGAAGCCATTATTATATTATTATTATTATTACCATCCTTCCTAAGGTCACAGAGGAAGGAGGGTTACGATTAATAGTGGCTTCTTATATAGCGCACATATCCGTCAGTCATTGACGCTATTGAGGTGCTTCAACATTCAACTTAAGAATTCCCTTGTGGTGTCCATTTTTCCATTACAAGTAAAAGACCCCAAAGGCACTCCCGTAAGCTAACTCAACCCTACCCTAGCAACCAACCCCTACCCTCAACACCAATCTCTACCCTCACAGTCACACCCATCTCATGCCGCCTTTAGTTTGTTTTGTAGGTGCTTATGTTTATCTTTATTATTAGTGGAATACTTAAATAATTTTATGATTTTTTCTTCTCCTATTCAGCCATGGTAATGGCTATGATAGACACGGCTTACGACAAGAACGCTGGTGTGCGTACAATCATCGCCACATCCCTTGTCAATATTGGAAAGAAGAAACCTGCGTTGATGTTGCACTCATGTCACAACTACTTACGCAAACATAGCAAGGTTGGTTCAGTGTATTTGACCCACTACCTGCCCCGATCCCCTCAGCCTTTTCCTCTTGCTCTGTTAAATTAAATGCGGTGTTTCATTTACTTCACGTTGGATGACGTCGGCCAAATTTTTCTAAACTGGTTCTGTCTGGTCCTTTGTTACCACCCGGAGCAACTTCGGATCACCCTCAATTTTTGTTGCATTCAGTCGGACGGCTGAGGTGTACATTTACTCTGACATATTCTATTGTGTAGCACTCACAGGCATGCACGTGGGCAATTCCACACTAATGGGCACAAAAGTGTGACACGGGAGGGGAATGTTGGATAGTAGTACCAAAATGAACTACGTTGTCATGTATTTTTGTCTGTGTACATTCAGAAGCACGAGGATTGTGGTTAACAAAAAAGAAGGTAAATGACCGAGTATTTAAGAAACTGGAAGGATAAGTCTTCAAGATTTATACGTACGTAACAAGGACAGACATTTGGGTTATCATTTGATAGAAGTTATATTAAAATAAATGTATTGCCCAATGTTGTCCAGATACCAATTCTACAGACCCTTAGGGATAGTTACCAGCCAAAATTAAGAAATTTTCTTCCCTGGCTATTTTAAAAATTTAAGTTTTAAAAACAAATGTCTACGCACAAACAAGGACAGAATTTTGTCACGAAAGTGTCTGTCCATTGTTCGTACGTGACTTATTTCCCATTTTTATTGTCTTAATACCCACAGCAACATCTCAGTTTCATTGCTTACAATCTTTAAGAGTCAGGAAAGTTACTAACACAATATTTTGTAATTGTTTTCAAATTCTTTCTTTAGTTTCCAGGCCATATGTCTGTCTTTGTTACATACGTAACACATTTCAAATGACCTTGTAATTCCTAGAGGTCACCAAGGTTTGTTTTAATTTTTTACTAGGAACAATCATAAACAGATTTAAAATGTAAAGGAAAAGACTGTAACAAAATAGTTACTTTTGTCTCACTCTCACATGCCTATCTTACAAAGTTATCTTTTGGCCCATTAGTGTGGAATTGCCCACCTGCAAATTGTGGCGTTACGTCCCTTGCGAAGGACGCAGCAATAATGGTTTTAGTGTCATGACCGGGACTCGAAATACCAGAGCTTGAGTCCAGTGTTTTTATCCGCTCGGCCACGACACGACTGTATAGAGCCTGTTGTTCTGTTTTGTTGAATGTTGCACACAACCACTAATCACTTTTTTCAAAAATTATTATAAAAGAAGAGTAAATAACGGAATAAAAGCCAAAAAAATTCTGTTTTCTAAAAAAAATAAAAAAATAAAAGAAACAAACAATAATAAAACAAAATAGCCGTAGACAATAAACCAGTAAGGTCTAATGATTTTTATGACATATTTTGCTTAAATCCACCATTGCAACAAAAATAAAAAAATAGTACCCTTATATTTCAAACTCAGACACAGATGGTTGATCATATCATTTGTCCAATCATTCACAAAATAATTATGCTTATAGTATGTATCATCTAGGCCTATACAGTCGGTCACCTGAGCTAGAATATAGTAATTTCAAGTCCCTCACCTCAGTAATAAATGCTGGTACTGTAACTTGCATCAACGCTGTCTTTACATCACAGAGTTCTCAAGCCTGGGACAAACATGTTAAAGGGTGTGTACAACATTGGTAATAGACTGGGCAAGTCTCGCGCGTATCGTAGCGAGAAAACACATCAAGCGAAGAACGTATTTTTTTCTGAATTCAAATCAATGTTTTTAAGTTAGATCTATGAAAAAATCTGACCAACAAAAATAATCATTACAATTTGTAGGCTATAAAATGAGTTTGAGCTTTCATAATAAACACACAAATCATTTGTTAAAATTTGTTGAAACAAACTAAAAAACTGTGGGACAAGGATGCTTATTTGATGTTAACTTTTTAGGAACCCCTTTTGTAAATCCACTCAATGTGACCCAACATATACATGAAATAACAAACCTGTGAAAGTTTTAAAAGCTAAATCGGTCTTCGGAGTTACATGTATGAGAAAACAGTGAAAAACCCCCTCATGTGTTTTAACTTTTTTTCAAACATCGGAATTTATCCAGCAGGATAAATACTATTATTTTACTCATTTCGTAAAAACTATGGCATTTCAAGCAAAACTATTTCAAGGGAAGTTTTCTACCATGACCATCTCTATACCATGTTTAACATTGGTAATTGGCCTCAATCGATCATTGGAGTCACAAGAAAAAAAGTGGGCAAAAAACATAAATGTTTTCACGTTTTTCAAACATTGAGTTTTGGATGACTGGGACTCATACACACACACTCTGCTGATCAGAAACACCAGAGCTTGAGTCCGGTGCTCTTATCCGCTCGGCCACGACACGCCATAAATCATCTCTTAGTTTATAGTGCTTTTCAGTTAAAAACAGTTTACATGTTGAACTGTGTAGAAAGCTTCTTTCTCACTACCAGTCTTAAAACGGTCCACATGTATGTGCTATAGCCGGCTAACTTGAGACGCGCGGTATTGCAATCAGTCTATAATTAAAGACTGTCTAAGCGCGTCTCAAGTTAGCCGGCTATAGCACATAGACCGGTTTAAGACCACTTGGTGCAATCCGCCCCAGGTCTTATAATATAGTCTTATATAGCGCACGTATCTACCAAGAAGGTACTCAAGGCGCTTGAACAGACAAACAGTAAGTTTTTCCCGCAAGGTATACGGGGCTACATTTTTGAAGTATGAGACCTATTCCTTTACAAAGCACCATGTAATGGTTTACAAGGTGCTGTGGCGCAATATGCTGCCGATCAAACCAGGAACACCGGGGCGAACCCCTTCTCTTTACGATAAGTGCACTGGGTTCTTTTACGTGCATTACACAACACACGTAAAATAAATTCTGATCCAGTAAACAATTTGAGCTACGATCCCTGTGGTCTTGTGGAATTTTATCCCACAATCGAGCCCAGCTGGGACATCATTACCAATGTTGTACCCCATCTTGATTCATAGAGGGTAAGCATTCCAGTAAAAACTGTTTTTGTCTTCTGTCACCAAAGCTGCACTCATATTTTCTATAGCGCTCGGAGAGAATTTAGTAAAAATAAAAAATAAATGTTTTTTGGGTGAAATTTAGTCTGAACTTGAACTGTTTTAATGTGGCGTGTCGTGGCCGAGCGGATAAGAACATCGAACTCAAGCTCTGGTGTTTCTGATCAGCAGAGTGTGGGTTCAAATCCCAGTCGTGACACTTGTGTCCCTAAGCAAGACACTTAACCACATGATTCGTCCTTCGAATGGGACGTAAAGCCGTTGGTTCCGTGTGTTGTGTAATGCACGTAAAAGAACCCAGTGCACTTATCGTAAAGAGAAGGGGTTCGCCCCGGTGTTCCTGGTCTGATCGGCAGCATATATTGCGCCACAGCACCTTGTAAACCATTGCATGGTGCTATAAATGAATAGGCCTCATACTTCAAACGTAGAAACATCTGTATTAAGCGCCTAATAAATGTTGTGTATTATTATTATTATTACTATTTATCTGCTATTTTTCTGTTTTGGAGCAGCTCCAGAAGGACCACCGGGTTGTCATCTTACAGACCATGGAGCGGGTCTTGAAGGACACCCTGGACCGAGTGCCTTTACCCCTCATCCCTGACCTGGTCAAACTTGCGTCGGATGAGCTCACTGCATCCAAGGTGGGTTTTTTTTCTCCCTAAGAAATTTGAATATATCTAGTAAAACTTAATAACTCAAGTTATTTGAGCTGTATCTGTGTACACTCATTTTCTTAATAATAAACTATGCTTATATAAAGCGCCTTACATCCATGACTGGACCCCGAGGCGCTGTACAAATTAAAACAGCACCAAAACAAGAGGAGCAAAATAAACGAAGAGCATTAAAGGCAGTGGACACTATTGGTAATTACTCAAAATAATTATTGGCATAAAACCTTACTTGGTAACGAGTAATGGGGAGCTGTTGATAGTATAAAACATTGTGAGAAACGGCTCCCTCTGAAGAAACGTAGTTTTCGAGAAAGAAGTAATTTTCCACGAATTTGATTTCCAGACCTCGGAATTAGATTTTGAGGTCCCGAAATCAAGCATCTGAAAGCACACAACTTCGTGTGACAAGGGTGTTTTTTCTTGCATTATTATCTCGCAACTTCGACGACCAATTGAGCTCAAATTTTCACAGGTTTGTTATTTTATGCATATATGCTGAGATACACCAAGTGAGAAGACTGGTCTTTGACAATTACCAATAGTGTCCAAGTGTCTTTAATTGATGATTTAAAATATTTAACCATACAAAATGGGCCTGCCAGTAATGAAAATTACGACACACCACAAAAGTTAAAACGATTCGGAAAAGTACCCCTCTTCTCAGCATAAAACTATACAGCTACTAATTGTTTTATTATTTTTTTATCTCAGTTGCTGTGTTAACTTTTTGTTTGCAACCTCATGGCTGGTAGTGCCTGGTACCCTCCTTCCATGTACACACTCTTTGAAATTTGTTTGTGAGCTCTCACTGTTGTCTGTAACGACATTTTAAATCCATTCGTATTCAAATATTAGTGTCCACTTATGACAAGAAAGATGTCCTAATAGATGTTAATTTTGCATCGAGGATAAAATATATAATTTGTTTTTTAACCTTACAGTGTATAATTAAGCACTGTATACTCAGTACTTTCCCGAGTTCTGTGAGGTGACAGCGGGTACCAACCGCATCTCTGCTCGCAGCATTAAGAAATCTGAGCAAAAATAATAACAACTTATAAAGAAAGATGTCATTCAAATTTAGCTGGCAAATACCTGGGTCAATATTTCAAAAAATTAACTCCATTGATGAAAAGATTTAATGGTAGGGTCATATGTACAAGATTGGTTTTTGTTAACGTAATGCTGATTTATAGGCCAAATTATAAGGAAAGTTCCTATCTGAAAGCACAGAATTGTACAACAAGGGTGTTTTTTCTTTCATCATTTTCCTGCAACTTCGATGACCAATTGAGCCCAAATTTTCACAGGCTTGTTATTTTATGCATATGTTTGGATACACCAATTGAGAACACTGGTCTTTGACAATTTCCAAACGTGTTCAGTGCCTTTAACGGATATGTTTGATAAATTTTTTGGGGTTTGCCAGGAGGTGAATCCTGAGTGGCAGACAGCGGCAAGTGGTGTCCTGGTAGCTCTGGGTCATAAATACTGCAACGATGTCATGGAGGAGCTCGTGCGTAAATTCCAGCCAGGGACCCTACCCCACTATTTTGTCATCCACACGATGGCTAATCTGGCCACAGCAAATAGTAAGTTGATGACTGTAGAGATAGAACCAAAGATAATAAAGCACCGAAGGCGCAAGATGGGTAACTGGAGCTCTTTCTATTGTTGGACATGTTGGAACGTGAAATACTCATGGATGCCATTTTAGCAAGCAAATGTTTTGTTATTATTGATGGCAATGGTCATTGTCTGCACTGATCTATTGTTGAATCAAAAGAGTTGCTTGCTGAAATGGCGTCCAGTGCATATTTCACATTTCATCCTGAGTTACCAGTCTTGCGCCTTCGGCGCTCTATAGTCTTTGTATAGTACCTAAAGGACGCTGAATCCATCAGTATACACCAAAGTAGATCCTTTACAGGAGGATTGGAGGTCACAAGGCATTCATTATTCGCCCCATGTCACGGCCGACATCATTAAGCATACATTTTGGTACTATTCATCATGCATTGTCATTCCATCCTTTGTGCACTATTGCACGCTAGACCACCACGCATGTGGACGCCTTAGGCTCGTTCGTTTATCGCATGGCAATGACCCTGTTTTTTTTAAACGGTCGTTTTCTTGTCACCACTCTTTCATTCCCTTATTAAAACATACTCACTAAAAAACCACTTCAAGTACACAATTTCAAAGAAGGCATACACAAATATACAGTAATAATTATTTCATAAGTACTAAAAAGTAAGTAAATGATAATAATAATGAAAAAAAACCCAGTAGCTGACAGTCATACTTCCACCTTGCCAAGTTTCAAGTTTTACTATTTACTTTCTGAGCAGACAAACCAATAATCTACCCTCGGGTGTTGTGCCCAATTTAAAGGTTTACCATTTGCATATTTCATTTGCGCCCTCCCAGGTTTTGGCTTTGTGCCGTTTCTTACGGCTACGCTGGGCACCATGCTCCCAATGCTTGGAATGGCCAAGCAGGACAACATGAAATGGGTCATCGTTAATGGTAAGAATTGATTACTCAACCGTCTTCACATTCTTCACCTCAGGTTTTGAACCGATTCTTCGACGTCATCATCACAATAATCTTGGGCCAAGTTGTCGCAAGGACCAATGGTTAACTAGTGGTTGTTTAGTGACGTACGTAATGCATGCGCACATAAGTTGAAGTGCGAACGGCTCTAGTCCTGTCATGTCAACGCGACCGGCGACTCGCGTACATTACAATTCTGCACTGTGCTATGTAAACGGCTAATGATAACCATCGATGCAACCATGCCCAGTAGGCTGGTTCCAAATAGTCGACTAGTGTAGTCCAACTATCGTCGACTAGACAAAGTTTGGGCTAACTTAGTGGAACTATAGTCAACGATAGTTCTTGCATGAACTCGGCCACTGTTGTGCCATTTTGGGAGTCAATGCGCGTTATACTGTGGTGTAGTGTGCACTTTTTGGGATGCGGCATTTTTACATTTACCATAATTTGTATATGTGCAATTTGACTCCCAAAATGGCGAGCGTGGCAGAGGCTACAGGGCCCAATCCCATCGAGCTGCTTAAGCTCAAAAAGTAGCTAAGCACAACAAAATTATGCTTACCAAAATATGGTTACCAGCCAAAATGCCATTTCTCATCTACAATCTGTGACTGGTATCCTGCTAATTTTTGCTTAGCAGAAACTATTTAAGCAATATTTGCTGCTTAAGCAGCTCTATGAAATTGAGCCAAGGTTAGGTATTGAAAATGAGAGGACTAGCCACGTTGGCCAGGGCCCAATTTCATAGAGCCGCTTAAGCACAAAAAGTAGCTAAGCGCAACAAAATTTTGCTTACCAGAATTAGGTTACCAGCCAAACTACCATGTCACGTGCACAATTTGTGACTGGTATCCTGCTCATTTCTGCTTAGCAGAAAATTGTTAAGCAATATTTTGTGCTTAAGCAGCTCTATGAAATTGGGCCTAGGACTCAATTTCATAGAGCTGCTTAAGCAGAAAATATTGCTTAAACATTTTTCTGGTTAGCAATAATAAGCAGGATACCTGTCACAGATTGTACGTGTGACATGGTAGTTTGGCTGGTAACCTTATTCTGGTAAGCATAATTTTTTTGCGCTCAGCTCCTTTTTGTGCTTAACTCTATGAAATTGGGCCCTGATTGCTGTACTTGCTTGATTGTAAATGCTTGTTTGACCTTCCTGCACAGCGTTGTCAAAATTCAGTGAGAGTATAGAAGACTATGTGGCCAACATTGAGAATGCTCCTGATTCGTCAATCAGCAGGCATACGTACTCCACTCAGATCTTCACTGCATTTGACCACGTCTTCAACTCATGGCTGCAGTCAAAAGAAGCAAAGGTAAAATCGTTTATTATACCTTTAATGTTAGATTCTGCGTGTCAAGACTTCAAATTTTGCCAATTTGATGGATTTGATTGATGATTGTTTGCCTGCCGCATTAAGTTGTTTAATTACACATCCAACAGCACAATGGCCAATAACAAGATGAAAAAGAAACAATAAGAAATGTTCAGTTTTAGATGTGGGAGGAAAATCCCCAATGGGGGAAAACCCATGCAATCAGGTAGGGACTGAAAACCCAATCCACATGCAAGGTTCCGGTCTTGGGTGGCATTCGACCTGGGGTCCATGGAGATGAAAGGCAGGGAAAGAAACCACTGAGCCAATCTAATGTTAGCTCCTACACCAAACATCAGAAGTAGGTTAAAATTCATCGTCTGTGTACACACCAGTTGGAAAACTTTAGATAGATATCCAGAGAAGAAATCTCTCAATCCACTTTCAAAGCTCTTTATCTCCAGACTATACATCTGATCTTCTGCATAAATATATTCCTGTTCGTCCTCTTCGTTCTGCTGGCCAATCCTTACTGACACATTCTACTTTTCCAACAAAATTCTATGGTCAAAGAGCCTTCAACTTCATTGCACTTTCGTTATGGAACCACTTACCTCTTCATATTCGCCAAGTCGACTCTCCTCTGATTTTCAAGGGACTTTTAAAGACTCGTTTGTTTGAATCTATATTTTTGTAACAAATTGATTTATATATTTCATTTCATTTTTATGTTTTGTGTTGCGCATAGAGGCTCCTGCATTATGCGCTATATAAATTTATGGTATTATTATTATTATTATTATTATTATTAATAATCCACCATCTAAAGCTAATCTACTGAAGGTTGTGCTTACAAGTGAAGGAGTTTTTTAGCTGTTTTTGTTTCTACTTTTTAAGAGTTAAAACTTTCCTTAATTTGTCTTTTATTCTCTACTAGCTCCGCTTGATTGTCGTGGAGGCGTTGGGCAACATGTCTAAGATCATTTCCCAGGAGCGGCTCGAAGAGCAGACCCCAAAGCTCATTCCTTCCATCTTGAACCTGTACAAGAAACACCATGAACCATTTTTCATTACACAGGTAACATTTTTAAGATACCATCTCTTTATTTTCCCCACTCCACTAAGCGAAAGTAGTAGTCCCGGCCGATTTTCTTACCTTCCGCCCAGGTAGTAGTTAATAAGTAGGACAGTTTTTTTCAGTACTTAGTAGTCTCCCGAATTCCTAAATCTACTCGGGGACAGTGGAATAGTCTCCCGAATTCCGAAATCTACTCCGCGACAGTAGAATAAATAGCAAGACAAGTTCTCAAAGAACAAAATCTACACAGCAAAGTAGACATACACATGGTGTCACCGCAAACCGAATACACATTGATATCTCACCATGCAATGCCCCAAATCCTATATAAGTATCTATTTACATAAGCAAAAAATGGTTAATGCCCTGGGCCCAATTTCATGGCTCTGCTTTCTGTGGAATTCTGCCCTTACAGCGCCCTGTAAAGCACATGATTCTATGGGCTGAAATTGGACCCTGACGTTTCGACCCTAGCAGAAGGCCTTTTCACACGAGGGAAATAAGCAGGGGGTCCATGGTTCTAAGAACACAACGTTGTCAACTCCACATGGTGTGAAATGTACCTCTGCTCTGCACAGCGTGGGTCCCTAGTCTTTTTCTGACCATGATCGAGACCAGCAACAAAAAAACACACTGTTGTGAAAATTCACCACGATCGTCTGTGCATGCTGTGTGAAATCAAAAAAACCAAGGACCATGGTTTAGCTAGAGCTACTATGCATGCACGCAAGATAATCAACACATGCGATAGCGATTCCATGCTAGCTGTGTGGACACCAGTGAGATGGACAATAAACAATGTTGACCTTTGACACCCCAAAAGATGAAGGATCTGTGACAAGGGACGTTGGTTTCTGCGTCGTGTGAAAGGTCTTTTCGAGTTTGACCAATGTCCATGGTCAAGACAACTGGCACCGGAGTCCAAGGACCCTAGTTTGCCTTTGTCAGGTGAAAAGGGCTTAAGTCTTTCTCGAAGACTAACTGACCACACAACACACAACACACAAGTACTATTTTTTGCATTTACACGATAGGTCTTTTTGGTTGGTAAGAAGTTTGCAACAGCTAAGCACAAGAACTCAAGAACGCTTTGAAATTTTTATTTGGCATTGCTGACTGAGCTAACTGCAAACAAGTACATTTTTGGATGGGTACATTTGGTGGTTAAACTCATAGAACCCTAGATTTTGTTCTTTGACATGTTTGAGAACTTGTCTTGGTATTTATTCTACTGCTGCGGAGTAGATTTTGGAATCGGGAGACTACCAAGTTCTGAAAAGAACTGTCCTGCTTATTAACTACTACTTGGGTGGAAGGTAGGAAATCGGCCGGGACTACTACTTTCGCTGAGTGGATTGAGGGGACTTCTCGTTATAAACTTCACTGCCGCAGAGTGAGTTCTCAATTGTTCGCTGAGTGGATTGAGGGGACTTCTCGTTATAAACTTCACTGCCGCAGAGTGAGTTCTCAATTGGTCTCAACATTTCGACTGGCCTGCTGTAGTCATCGTCAGGAGACTGTTAGATACACAGTGTCCACATTGTAAATAAAGAGGAGGAGTTATTATTGTTTATTATTGTTTTTTACTGAATAGGGCCTTTGTATGATATTGGAGGCAGCCGTAGAAAATGGAAGCACCATGCTAGATCCCCAGCTAGAAACCATACTGAACACACTGCACGCTCAGGTAGGACATTGACTATTAAATAATCCAGTCTTCGATGTTATGATAAATTGATTTTACCAAAGTTTCAGTCTGTGGTGATATTATCAAGAAAAAAAAATGGTTCTTGTAATGAAACACCATCAACAGGAGCAATATCAGTCACATTGTGCTACAAACTAAAGCATGATGTTGATCCTCTGAAATACCAAGCCTCAAATCTTTCTCTTTAACATTACAGTGACTGTACCGCTCCTTTAGAAACTGTTTTGATGGAAAAGAGAAAATTATTGCCTTCTGTTTGCCACAAAGACAAAGATGCATTTGGAGTCGGTGAAGGTGTATGGCAGCACCATATTAACCACTTCACGTCGGTATTCTGAACTTTTATTCGTGCCCAACCCACGGTATTTTGTGTGTGAACTTTTTGGAGCTTCTTGAGTAATCATTTTCCTTTGAAAATATTGTTGCCACAATGAAACCCTGACGTGGCAAAGGAAAGAAAACAAAGGTTCTCATAATTAGCTCCCGGATTTGATGTTTTCGCGTGAGAAAATATGAGTAGGCACTCACCGTGATTCGCAGAACCTCGGCCATGAGCCATGGCCGATCATTTGCCATGGTATGCTGGAATCCCGGAACGCTCGGACTTACCTCCCATTGAGCCGAATACAATGATAAACAATGCTGGCAGCCTGTCCATTTTTGTATGCTATGTTTGCACAAGAACAGGACAAAGGTCTGTAATCAGGGGTTACACAATAACCTCCGGCAAAAGGATATAACAAGGCGTGTTTTCCAATACCTGGTGTCCCTCTTTGTACGAGCGAAACAAACCATAGCGTGGTAGGTGCATGCCTGTGC
Source organism: Plazaster borealis (assembly GCA_021014325.1). NCBI lineage: Eukaryota > Metazoa > Echinodermata > Asteroidea > Forcipulatida > Labidiasteridae > Plazaster > Plazaster borealis. Next base: position 9,189,074 of record CM037460.1, on the reverse strand, counting down.
ACACTACACAATGGAAGTCCGGGTGGATATTTCCGTCAGCCGTCTACAGCTGCCAGTAAAAAATGGAGGGTATTCTGAAGTTGTTTCGGTTGTAATAAACTGTCGGACTTACGTTCTTTTCTTGATTCTTGGCGGGTTGTGTCTTGTCTTTCAAAGGTATGTGTACCGCCAGATTTCGCCCAACCCATGACGATGAAGAACCACAATGAATTGTTGCGTTGCTTCGCCGTTGTCGCAAGGTCCTTCCCAGATCGCGTCGTGGGGTACCTCCTTCAGAAAATAGAAGGCAACGAGAAAGTCCGTATCGGGACCCTCTTCGTCTTCAAACAACTCATCAACTCAGCAGGTGAAGCCCTCTCCTGATTCCACTTTGTCAATGAAAATGTCTCGACCAATCAGATTATATGTTACAATTCAAAATTTAATTCCACTTTTCAATCTGTCAACGTCTGCTCTTGGGTTTTCTAACTGCCGTTGCACTAGCTGTCGGTATTGAGAGTCCTTCCATTTGTCCCTTTCTTTCTATCAGTTTGCCTCCTCCCTCCCTCTTTCCTCTTCCCCCTTCCCCCTCCCCTTTCCCCTTCCTCCTCCCCAACCCCATCCCCTCCCCTTTAATTACAGTAGAATGGCTCTGCAGAGGTACTGGTCACCTGATCTTGCCACTCAATGTTGTAACTTTTGTTTATATTTGTATATACTGTATGTAATTGTATATAATTATACTATATTTTTTATAAATTTATCTATTTACTACCTTGTATATTTCTTTTTGTAGTGTTGTGCCAGTGAAGTAAAACAAAAATGAATAACAAATAAAATAATAGAGAGCTTGTTTGGTACTTGCCAAGATGTTTTACAATGAAATCTGTGTTGATTTTTGTTTTGTCACGCTCATATCTTTTTTCAGGTCCACATATGGAGAACAAGAAATCATTGATACTGTCTGGTTTAAGGATAGTTCTTGGAGATCAGAGTAATAAGGTATGCATTGTGTCTGCGTATGAATCTTCCAGGAAGCCACTTGCAAGTTAATCCTTTAGAGACCATAGCGTCCGGAAACGGCTTGTACCAAAATGCCCATAGCGACCGCAAATGGCTGCAAGATCTGACCTACTTCAACTCAACCAAAAAAGGTCAAAGTAAAGGTCATGACCTGAAATGACATTTTCCAATGTTTCTCATTTTAACATAATATATATGTTTCTAAAACAAAAGCAAACTTCTGTTCTATCTTTTTTTTCAGACACTTTTACAAATGTTTTTATTTTTTTCTCAAAAAATCAGTAATAAAACCATGTCTTGGCGTATGATGATGATATTACAGAAATTAATGGTCGCTAAAGTGTTAAATTTGAATAATTTTCAGCACAAAATTTGCTTGGTCTCAGTTTCTCGTTTTAGTTTTGAATCTCTCATACCAATGAAAGTTTTACTGTCAGGCCTGTGAAATCTCCGCTTTAAAGCGGATATCTGCTTTTTCTTTTTTTGCCGATTTTTTATTTCCTTTTTATTTCCTTTTTTTTCTTCTTCACTTTTTGGCCTTATAATGCTTGGCAACAGTAATGTACAACTACAATAATGTGAAATAAGCCTAGTTACTGGATCAATGGGGTGCCCCAATTCGACCAGCGTAAAAGCGTGACGCGCACTCACTTTCACGATCATTATTACATCATGTAGTGTTTCAGCTCTTTTTTTAAGGGTCCACTCACAGGCCTGTACTGTATCACTTCGTTCGGAGCAAGCTTTTGTATGATGGGTATAACCTAGGACCCTTGTGTGGATACAAACTCATTGGAGATTGTGTACGAGTGTTCTCTGTTTCATATGTAGCTGTTTAGACTCTTGCATTGGAGAGCAAATTCCTGAACTGCTTGAACACCAAGCTCGCTTGTTGATGAAGGCGGGGCTCATTTTCTATAAGGCACCTTCTCAAAACTATTCTAGGATTACTTGCAGATAGACTTCTCCACAGTTGATTTTCCAAACCGCAAGATATCAAAAAGCAGTCCAATTATTATTGTGGATAAGTTTGAGAGGAAAGTGTTGTGGCGTGTTCTGGCCGAGCGGTCTAGTTCACCAAACCCAAGCTCTGGTGTTTTCAGCTTCAGAGTGTGGGTTCGAATCCCACTCATGACCCTTGTGCCCTTGAGCAAGGCACTTAACCATAATTGTTCGTAAAAAGTTGTGAAGGTATTATATTCTGCATTACCAGCCAGGCTCCTAGTGGATGATACCCATGCCTACATGTACATGTACATCCTTACGGACTGTGAAGGGGGTAACCCTGTTTCAGCCCCAGGAGTAGGTGGCAACATGCCCCTGGTGGTAGTTGATTTGGGTCGATAGCCCAAATCAGTTAAGTGTAGCCCTCACCTTGAAGTGGCCGTCCGGCCTTGAGATGTCAGGCGATTTCTCATAAACCCCCCCCCCCCCAAAAAAAAAAAAACCCCAAAAAACCCCCAAAACCCCCCCCCCCCCAAAAACCCCCAAAAGCCCTAGGTAATTTCTTCAAAAGATGACTGAACCGCAGACCTTTAGATTCTTCTCTACTGCAAAACCAGCAGGTGATCCAAGTTAAGCACTTACATTGACTTTGCAGAAGTAATAAGACTAAAGAGTGTCCTTGAGCAATAAATCAAGCATGTCACAAGACCTCAACATTGTCAAAGGCTATGAGATCTTATCAGTTGGCCAAACCACAGACTGCTCAGTGGGGGAATCTGTCAACATACTTGTGGATAAAATGAGCTTTATACTGGGCAAACATCTAACTACAAAAACCCATCCAATTACGGTTTTTGTCTGCATGTATCTTTTTCTTGATTTTTTTTTTATACTCAGGGCCTGTGGGAGACCACATTGTTTGTGAACGGGTTACACCCTGATAAAAGATGAGAAATAAATAAATAAATAAATAAATCCATCCGCAACTTATCCTTTGTGGATAAACTTTCCGTACAACTTATCCTGGAATAGTTTTGAGAAGGTACCTTATAAGAAGGAAATGTTTGAATAATTTAACTTTAATAGATGTTAAATTTGCATCGGGGATAAAGAATATTATATTTGGTTTTACCCATACACCGATGTGTGTAAAGCACTGTATACTCAATACTTTTCCCGAGTCCTAAAATATAGGATTCGAACTGCCTCTAGCTACCGGGCAATCTTGGTCTAGTTGGTAAGACATCTGCTCTAGAATGGCAAAGGTTGTGGGTTCGAATCCCACCCGAGTAATATGCCTGTGATTTTTTTCACAGGACTCGGGAAAAGTACTGAGTATACAGTGCTTTACACACATCGGTGTATGGGTAAAACCAAATATAATAATAATTTAACTGTTAATTTTTCAATTCAAATTTGAAATGTTCATTATCACCTAGCAGACCTGGAATTACAAGGAGGCCATGGAGGCCATGGCCTCTGTTGCCCCGGTCTCGGGCCTTTGTGGCCCTTAAAAAGTTTCCCATAGACTTGGAAGATGTTCTCAATGGAAGTGCAAATTGCAAAACGAAAATGGCCTTGCCCTTTCAAAGACGAAATTCTAGGCCTACCTTTGGGCGAAAATGACATCATTAACAAAAGACTTGTTCAAATTTGACTTGGACAGTGACAGAGAGAGAAAAGAGAAATAAGTCGAAGATAACAGACTACAAAATAAAAAGTTTGACCTTGATTTTTTGAACTCTGAACTTTGAACAGGTGAAGAGGATATTTGCGCAGGTCGTGATCGCGATGGCTCACCATGGTTACCTGGAGCTAGAGGGCGGTAATCTCATGGTAGAGTTTGTGGTGAAGCAGTGTGCACTCTCGCCGAACGACATCCAGCAAATGGTTCGTCAAATTGTTGTACCTTAGGGACCATGGATAAATTAAAAATGTGTTCGCACGTGTGGCTGCACGGAGTCGTTCCCAAATTGCACAGCCCTGTGCAACCATTTGATTTGCACTCCAGGGACTATTGGGTTCCCTCATTATCAATCTCGATTGTTTGTGTCTTTTGTTGGTCGGATTACTTGGACAAGGCAGCTCGAAAGTAGCCCCCAAAATGGCTAGGGTTTATCTAGTAAGCCTATTATAACTACACATTGACATTTGGCTTAAGCCGGCCAACAGCATTGTTCCTTTCTTATACAGTGAGTCTCCCTCAAGACCGGACGATTGCAGGAGAACGCATTCCTATGCGTGATACTGGGTTGGTTTTCTTTTGTTTGAGCTTGCACGCATAGTAACGCCTCGGATTGCAGCTGTGCCCGTGACATAATTTATCCATGGTTCCCTTTACAAAAAACCCATTAACTCTTGAACTGCCAATTGGTCTGTGATTTGTCAGGTTGTTTTTACAGCTCCCTCCTGCATTCACAATTTTTCTTGAAAGATGTTAACTTGCCATCAAGGAGCAAAGACAAAGTCACTTATCCAAACCACATAGTTTATCTATCATTTAAAACTACAGTAGACGATATGGAAAGGTCAGACAGTAGGAGGGTTGACTGTGTACTGTGTAGATGCATTCACCACATGATATATTGCAGGCCGCATTGTTTATTTACATGTATCATTTAAAATTATAGTAGACTATATTTAATGGTCACAGAGTAGGAAGGTTGACTGTGTACTTTGTAGATGCATTCACCACATTGCAGGCTGTATAGTTTATATATCATTCAAACTACAGCAGACGGTATTTAATAGTCACAGAGTAGGAAGGTTGACTGTGTAGATGCATTTACCACATGATATCATATTGTAGGCTGTATAGTTTATCTATCATTCAAAACTACATCAGACAATATTTAATAGTCACAGAGTAGGAAGGTTGACTGTGTACTGTGTAGATGCATTTACATGTACCACATGATATCATATTGCAGGCTGTATAGTTTAAATATCATTCAAAAACCATAGTAGACGATATTTAATGGTCACAGAGTAGGAAGGTTGACTGTATTGTGTAGATGCATTCACCACATGATATATTGCAGGCTGCAAAGTTTATTCATCATTCAAAAGTACAGTGGACGGTATCTAATGGTCACAGAGTAGGAAGGTTGACTGTGTACTGTGTAGATGCATTCACCACATGATATCATATTGCAGGCTGTATAGTTTATCTATCATTCAAAACCACATTGGATGATATTGTATAGTCTGACATTATTGTAGTGTAAATCTAGATTTTCTGGCAACATTGATAATACAAAAATGTAATATCCTTGTTAACTTTACGGTTGTTGTGTACTTTCTGGGTTTTTTTTCCGAACATGAAGAACAAGAAAGAGAAAGCTGATTCAGAGCAAGTGACCAACGCTGCATTGAAATCCATGTGTGAAAACGTCATTAATCTCATCACTACAACAGTTGTGGACATGGAATCAGTGAGTAATATACACAACAATAAAATGTCTTTTATAAATCCCACTCATCAGTTAACCTGTGCCCAATTTAATGACTCTGCTTTCCATAAGCAAAGAATCGGCACTTAAAGGTATTGTACACTTTTGGTAACAGCTCAAAATCAGTGTCCACATTTTGTGTGATGCAACATATGCATGAACAAACAAACCTGTGAAAGTTTGAGCTCAATTGGTCATCGAGATCACGGGAAAATAGTGAAAAGAGACCTTATGTGTTTTTTCAAAATATCACGCGTGATAAAAACTATTGTTTTACTCATTTCTCAGAAATGATAGCATTTTAGGCAGAAATATTTTAAGGAACCCTTTCAACCATTACTTACTTTAAACCATGTAAGTTATGTGTGAATCTGTGAACATTTGTGTTTTTCGATCTTACCAATAGTGTACAGGGCCTTTAAGGAAGCAGGGAATTCCGCGCTAACTTCAAGCGTATTTCACAGGTTAGCAGGGAATTTTTGTTTATGCGCTTGCGTACTCCATGTTACTAGGCATTCTTCGCTTATACAGCTAGCGCATAAATTTGGCACTTGCCAAGTAAGTGAAGAATGGTGATTGCAAGCGCAGAATTCAGTGGTAAGCAGAGTTGTGAAGTTGGGCCCTTTTGGCTTTGGAGGACCTAATAACATGCGGAAATAAGCGGTAGGCTTACAAACTGGCTTTTGAGTTTCTGAGCGTGTCGGTGGTGGTCATGTCAATAGGCCATGTGTGGTGAGACACTGTGTGTTTACACAGGCAACTGTTTCACAGAATCAATGGGGGGGGGGGGGTCGGTGGCCTGGGGCAAAAGGCACTGCAAACAATGAACTCTTTGCATAGATTTGTACATAATGTCTTTATCATTCAAAACACGTGGCGTGTCGTGGCCGAGCAGATAAGAACACCGAACTCAAGCTCTGGTGTTTCTGATCAGCAGAGTGTGGGTTCGAATCCCAGTCGTGACACTTGTGTCCTTAAGCAAGACACTTAACCACATGCTTCGTCCTTCGGATGGGACGTAAAGCCATTGGTCCCGTGTGTTGTGTAATGCACGTAAAAGAACCCAGTGCACTCATCGTAAAGAGAAGGGGTTCGCCCTGGTGTTCCTGGTCTGATCGGCAGCATATATTGCGCCACAGCACCTTGTAAACCATTGCATGGTGCTTTAAATGAATAGGCCTCATACGTAGCTCCACATACCTTGCAGGAAAAAATTTGTAGTCAAACAAAGGTGCGCTTAGAAACGTCCGTATTAAGCGCCTAATAAGTGTTGTGTATTATTATTATTATTATCAAAGACCTGTTCCAGCCAAGATTTTGTGAAAGATGGTTTATACTGCATTGACATGAGGCCTTTCATCTCTCTCCGGGATGCTGTCTGTTCAACCGGGCGTGGGTCGATGATCGGCCGTTACATAGCGGCTTTCTAACAGTCTGGGCCCAACTTTCATAGAGCTGCTTAAGCACAAAAAGTAGCTAAGCACAACCAAATTATGCTTACCAGAATAAGGTTACCAGCTAAACTACCATGTCACATGTACAATTTGTGACTGGTATCCTGCTCATTTCTGCTTAGCTGAAATTTTTTAAGCAATATTTTCTGCTTAAGCAGCTCTATGAAATTGGGCCCTGATTGTGCTTCAGAAACACGAAATAAACAAAAAATCCGAGCCATAAAAATCTGTAATTGTCAATGAGAAAACGTATCTATAAGGGTGTACACACCGAGTTTCAATAACAAAACAAACTATTAATGGCTAGAAAAAAAAGGTTACTTTCACCCCAAAATTATTTAAAGGCACTGAACACGTTTGGTAATTGTCAAAGACTAGTGTTCTCACTTGGTGTATCCCAACATGTGCATAAAATAACAAGCCTGTGAAAATTTGGGCTCAATTGGTCATCGAAGTTGCAAGAAAATGATGAAAGAAAAAACACCCTTGTTGTACAAATTTGTGTGCTTTCAGATAGGAATAAAAGGCTTCTTGCAAGAAGTCTTTTATTATTTTAGTGAGAAATTACCTCTTTCTCAAAATTTACGTTACTTCAGAGGGAGTCGTTTCTCACAGTGTTTTATACTATCAACAGCTCTCTGTTGTTGTTAACAAGTCAGTTTTTATGCTGATACATATTTTGAGTAATTGCCAAACGTGTAAAGTGCCTTTAAACTTGATTGTAAACAGTGACCAAACTTTGTCTTTGCTAGGTGCTATGGCCCTATCTGATGGAGTTTCTTACCATGCCTCAGTACACCGATGCCATGGGTGTACTCTGTCAGAGCCTGGCCTTCATCGGGGCCAAGAAACGCGACGAGGAAGCCGACGATTATAAACTCCTCTTTGAGGAGTTGAGCAGTCTGCCAAAACCCAACGCTCTTGTGGCTAGACTCATGGTAAATAAACTGCTCACAAAAAGTTAGGAAACTTTTTTTAATCGAGTATATTTTTATTATTTATTACTCTCTTTGTATATGTTATATATCAATGCAAAGCTGAAGTGTTCCTCTTTAAAATGATACCATATTTGCAATGATTACATGTTGCTGAATTTGGCTACATGAATGACAATGAGGCAAAGTCACAAGTCAAATGTGCCAAAATTACCGCTTGTTTGAATTACAGTGTCAATTTGTTTGTTCACACAGTAACACAAAATTGCTAATTTTGGCACATTTGATTTGTGACTTTTTCTCATTCTCATTAATGTGGCCAAGTCCAGCAACATGTCATCATTGCACATTTGGTATCATTTTAAAGAAGAACACTTCAGCTTTCTATTGATATGCAACATAATACAAGAGGGTAGTAAATAATAAAAATATACATGATTAAAAAAAGTTTCCTAACTTTTTGTGAGCAGTTTAGTTAGTTTAACAGATTATTAACTAGAACTGCTTAACCCTTTAAAGACTACAGCGGCCACAAGCGGCTTGTACCAAAGTGCCAATAGTGTCCGCAAACTGCCGCAAGGTTTGACCTACTTCCATTCACATAAAGAGGTCAAAGTAAAGGTCATTTCTGAATATGAAGTTTTCCAATGTAGTATGTTAACATAGTATCCAAATTTCTAAACACAAAACTAAATTTTCTGTTTCAAGTTATTTCTGTTGACATTTTACTGACAAAATTTGATTAAAGAAATGAACAATATTAGTAAAGTCTGGGCGTTTTGTGATGATTATTATACCACACAGAAATGAATGGTCTCTTCAGGGTTAATAAGCCAAGATGATAACAATTGAAGTTTGAGATTGAGAAATATACATTTTCCCCCTAAAAAAACTTATTCATTAAAAATAAGTCAAATTAGTTTAGTTTAGTTTAGTTTATTGTTTTTACACTCGTGGCCAATGGCCAAATTACAGTAAAAAATTACAAGCAATACAAAAATAGTTTACATACAAAAATAGTGTACATATAAAAAATAAACAGCATATCGTCATTGAAAGCTACATTAAAAGATTCAAAGATCTGCTTATACTTTAAGTTAAAGCAGGACATTTTGCTTAAAAAAGTTCTGCAATTAAGCAAAAAGGAGCGGGAAACCAGTCACAAATGTTACATGTGACATGGTACCCTGGCTGGTAACCCAATTGTGGCAAGCATAATTATTTTGGGCTTAGTTAGGCCTACTACATTGCATTGCATTACATTACATTTCTTTTATTTGTCTCAGATCGCGGCCCGGTAAAACTTGTTTAAGACAAAAAGGAGAGAAAAATGCAAGGCAGGAAATACAAAAAAATAATTGAAAACAGAAAAACACATAACCAGGGAGACAAAACATTCCTTTTGTTATCAAACACAAAGTAATTTGTCTTCTTTTAAGGTGATGAAAAGTTGAATGTACTGCTGATGCCCCTTTCTTTCTATTTCGTGTTTTCATTTCTGTTGCTCCTGAGATGGCTGACAAGTTTGAAAATTTTCATTGGGATGGGAGGGGGGGTGGGCGGGCGTAGTTTGACAGACTTAAAAAAATTCTGTTTGCTTGTAGCGAAATGAATAATGTTAAAGGTATCGCACACGTTTGGTAATGACTCAAAACAAATATTAGCATAAAAACTAACTTGGTAACAAGCAACGGTGAGCTGTTGATAGTATAAAACATTGTGAGAAACGACTCCCTCTGAAGTAACTAAGTTTTTGAGAAAGAGGTAATTTTTCACTAAAATAATAAAAACTTCTTGCAAGAAGTTTTTATTCCTATCTGAATGTACAAAAATTTGTACAAAAAGGTTTTTTTTTCTTTCATCATTTTCTTGCAACTTCGATGACCAATTGAGCCCAAATTTTCACAGGCTTGTTATTTTATGCATATGTTGGGATACACCAAGTGAGAACACTGGTCTTTGACAATTTCCAAACGTGTTCAGTGCCTTTAATTCAAGTGTGACGACATGTAGATAAGATTGTAATATTATACATGCACTGGAATTTGAATTTATAAGAAAAATCTTGTTGGAACCCCCTTGTCTCCAGGTTATGGCCGGACGACCAGAAAACGGCCGAAAACGTGGCATTCACGTTTTGAAGCTGATGCATGCAATGTCTCCGAACATCCACAGTGGCATTGTGGACATGTGGGATGCTGTGATACCTAAACTCATGCAGTACATTGAAGGTAGGACCCTAACCAATTTACCCTCATTCTGGGAAATGTTTTTGGCTACCAGAACCAGAACACGAAAAGGTTCGGTAACCAGAAACAGCTCGTGATGGAGACTACCTTCAGTTTATTTTCAAGTAATGGAACTTGGTCTGAATAATTTTATCAACATTGTTGGATTGGTATGCTTCAATGCTTTCATTTTTTAAAAGAATTCCGTTGACAATAAATCTGCTATCTTAAAACCAAGCCTAACTGAGCCAACAACTCGATTACAGTTTGGTTGGAAAAACCGACCAGTATAATTATTATTTTGGACATTTTCATTCCCTATTGCAAATTAATATCTATAATTCTGTTGGTTTAGAAAACCTGGACAATGAAGAAAAGTGGTCGCAGAAGTCGTGGGAAGATTTGCTGTTAAAGGTAGATATTTCCAGCTGAAGCCTGTTGTGTTGGTCTGATTTGCAGGCATGAGAATCTTCCAGCATGTGAATCTTCCAGTAAACTGGAATTCCGTTGTTTTCCCTTTCAAATTTGTGGTCTTCGAGTTCAGTGTGAATTTGATATAAAATTTGGGGGTGAGTTGTAGGGGGTATGCATTTGGATTTCGCTAATCCCTCTTCTGTAATCAGAAATTGTAAGTTTACCCATGGTTTACCTTTGTAGTCAAATATCGCGGATCGACACACACAGTTCGTGAAAAAAAACAGCATGTTAACAATTGCCGCTCGGTCTCCATGTGCATTATGCAGTGAGATCAATGGATATGTGTAGACTTCTCTCATTCCTCGCTTCAATCACGGTGCGCTTTATTAGTTGTTTGACCATAATATGTTTACTGCTGCAGCAAAGGAACATGTGTAGAGACTTTGAAAAGTCTACTGACAACAGTTGACTGAGTGCGGCACTGACGCCTGGGTCACCTTGTCCAAATTCCCGACATTGCCATAAAATCCAGACATGCATTTTTAGCGTTAGACTTTTCCGATTTTGTTTGTACAAAATGGATTTCTTTTGTCATCATCGCCCATTCTCATGCCTGGATTTGAAGTGTTTGCCAGCATGTTTCTTTGAGCGTTTTTTTACCACTTATCCTGGTTTTTATTTCCACATCACAGCTGCTCTCCAAGACGTTAGACACTGTGGAAGAGGAAGACTGGCACTGTGACATCGGCACAGCTCTAGGACAACAACTCCCACTGTACCAAGATACACCTCAAGAAAAGGTCAGTATCTTGTGTCATGATAATGGTGTGTCGTGGCTGAGCGATTAAGAGCACCGGACTCAAGCTCTGGTGCTTTGGAGTGGGTTCAAGTCCTGGTCTTGACACTTGTGTCCTTAAGCAAGACACTTAACCATTAATGCTTCCTCATTCGGATGGGACGTAAAGCCGTAGGTCCCGTGTGTTGTGTATTGCATGTAAAAGAACCCAGTTGCACTTATTGCTCAGAGAAGGGGTTTGCCCCGGTGTGTCTTGCAGTGACTGCTGAATGCGCCGCAGCATCTTGTAAACCCTTCTAAGGTAATACGTAAATTTGGTCGCATACTTAAAAAAATGTCAAAAATCTGTCTTTGAATGTTTCTGTCTGTTCAAGCGTCTTAAATACCTTATTGGTAGATACATGCGCTATATAAAACTGTATATTATTACATTATTATTATTATGACAAGTGACAACCCATCAAAAATAAGGACACGCGAACATGCCTCAAAACAACCTCGCATAGAAAGCAGTTTAATTTTAAAGTTGTATCAGATTACGTTCAACTGCTTATTTCAAAAGATTGCATTACAATATTAATATTATATATTTCTGGTAATGAAACCAAGTATGCCTCATAAGTGTAATTAATCATTGTAGCTCACAAGGCTGAGAAAACCTGTAAACAAGGGTGCTTGCTATGTGAACCAGAAACACCGGGGTTAACCCCTACTCTTCCACGATAAGTGTTCTGGGTTCTTTTATGTGCACTACCAATCCAAGTACATGGGACCTACAGCTTAATGTCCCATCCGAACGACAAAGCAATTATGGAAAAGTATCTTGCTCAAGGACACACGTGCCACGACCGGGACTCGAACCCACACTCTGCTGATCAAAAATACCAGAGCTCGAGTCGACACAACACGATACAAACTAGCAGGGACTGTTGCAAAAAACACCCATGGCATTGCCTTTTGGCCTTTGCCCATCTTGGCTGATTTTCTCAAAAAGTTTAGCCAAAATTTGAGTGAAAATTTTAAGTGAAAATTTAAGTCACTGGGCATTGGCTAAATTTATGATGTGCTTTGTGTTGAGGGAGTGTCTCAAAAATTTGGGCACATTCTAGGCTCAAAAGAATGTTCCCGCGGACACACGCAAGCAATCCATTGGAGGGCCAGACTGTTCCGCTAGACCCCATCATTGTGCCCAAGTTTGCGCATTGGTATTTTCAATTTTCCAATGGAACGTTCCGTTGGTCCAATGGAACAATCCATGTGCACGCGATGGAATCTTTATCCGATCCAATTAAAATGTTTCTACCGTTCCAACTTTTGAGATGCTCCCTGAACAGATAAGTAATTATTTTTACATTTTTGTTTTTCTCTCAGAATTTCCTGTTCAAGTGTCTTGGGGTTGTGATGCGAAAGGTAAAGAACACGCAGTTTGTGCAGAAGCACCTTGACATCATGTTTTCCTCTATGAAACACAACGATCACATAGAAAGAGAGGTAAGCACAGACTTTAACTACAAACCTTGTACACATGACATCATCGACCAGTGCAGTCTTTCTGGTGATCACCAGTGCGTATTTGAGTAAAGTGTAACTGTTACAAGTAGCTGGCGCGTGACGCAAAATGCAATATTGAGCCAATCACCACAAAACTTTATCCTCGGTGTTACGAATTATGTTCGTAATGTAGTTGTGAATCAGGCTGATACATGTGTTGAGAATAAAATCTCCTTTTTAAACTCAAAATACAAAAATCTTTATTATGAAAGTAGTATTTCTACATGCATTCATTAGGGGACATAGGCCCCCCTTAATGGTTTTCAGTTTCCGGAAATGATAACAAAGTTCCTGCTTGAATCTGTCACCTATTTATAATAAACATCATCTTTGATGGACTTTATTTCCCCCCTCCCCCCCCCCCCCAAAAAAAAGCATCGATCGTTTCTCAGATTCAAATGTTTTTTGGTGAACAATTATTTGAACAATATTACTTCAAAGGGAATTCTTTCTCAAAATAGTTTATATTGTTAACAGCCGCAGTGCTTCTTACCAAAGTAAGTTTTTTATGGTCATTCATTTTTGGAGTATTTACCAATCTATGACCCTACCTTCAAGCTAGTAAGGTTTGAAGTAAATTGTCCAATCAGACTAAGAGCCACTTTAAAGGGATTGTATACGTTTGGTAATTGGAACCCACTGTTTGTTTCAATCCTTTATAGTTGTAGATATATACCATGAAACCAACCTGTGAAAATTTCATTTCAAAAGGTGGTAGCATTTTTGAGATATTGCCAAAAATCTGGAGCGGTTATGTCCATGCAGGAAGAATAATCTGCAATTGGAATACATAATCTGAAAAACGTTACTCTCAGTAACGCTATCTCAGATTCAATTTTTTTGGGATACCAAGTGATATCTTTTTCCATAACCACAGTACTTCGAAGTGAAAAGTTTCTTAAAATGCATTATACTATCCAAAGCTGCTGTACTTCTGACCAAGTAAGTTTTCATTGCCATTAATTTTCAGAGTCATTACCAAACGTATACAGACCCTTCAATCAAGATGAACATGCACAGGTGTATTGCTCACAAAGATAGCTCACTTTGACTGTTAGTTAATTATTATTTTTGTTCTTCTTTTCATCTCCAGGGTTGTGCCTACGGGATGGGATTTTGCGCCTCTTCCCACCTGGACATCGCACTGGGCAAACTAGAAAGCGTCGCCAAAATGGACATGGCTCGTAAGTCAACAGGCTTCTTTGGGCTGGTCAAGGTAGGTCTTGATTTACTTAACATCTAGGCATTTAACTGAGCCTGGTATCATGGAAGCTGGTTTGAAACAAATTTAAAGAGGGGCTCCAAGGTTGAGTTCAGTTCTGTGATGCACTCATTTTCCAATAGAGTCATTATGAAAGTGGAAAACAAATTCAAAGTCTGTAACCTCACGTTAAAACGGTGTAAAATGCTACTGTATTTGATACCCTTCCAGTGCAAAAGTTGTCATCAAAAGAGAACTGCCCATGATGTCTCATTTTAAATCTATGGGTCTGTACATTTTTGTACGGGAATTTTTAAAAGTTTATTCCTAAATTTTGTTGATATTCAATCAAAAAGGCATTGGCCTTTTTGAGATATGGTGGACACATTACGAGGACATTAGTTGGTAAATCTGTCTGTAAACACGCAAACCGAACAGTGCACTCAAAAAAGGCTAATTGATTTTGACCGCATTGATTCCTTTTTGGAATATATACAAACCCATTTGTTGTTGATATCCAACCACATCATGTATATTCGGTTTGCGGTAACAGCATGAGTATACTTTGCTGTGTAGATTTTGTTCTATGAGAAATTGTCTTGCTATTTATTCTACTGCCGCGGGGTAGATTTAAAATTCGGGAGACCACCAAGTTCTGAAAAGAACTGTCCTGCTTATTAACTACTACCTGGGCGGAAGGTAGGAAATAGGCCGGGACTACTACTTTCGCTTAGTGGATTGAGGGGACTTCTCGACACCATGTTACAAATTTTGCTCTGAAAGAGTATAAAAATAAAATGAAGTTTTACACCATTTTAACGTGAGGTTAGAGACTTGTAATTTATCTCTTGGAAAATGAGTGCATCTCAACACTGAATTCCACCTTGGAGCCCCTCTTTAATAAGTACAGTGAGATCATGTTAGCCAGAAACTGGTTACCAGCTAAAATGTAATGTAATGAAAGTTGCTTGTGACTGGTTGCCTGCTAACCTTTTGCTTAGCCTGTGAATTAGCTAACCATCATTTTCTGCTAAGAGGCTGTGTGAAATTGGGCCTACCCCTATGTTTCTGTTGAGGAGATGTTTGTTACAGTCCAGTCATCTTGCTTTCATTTCTTAAAGGTAGGTTCATCGTTTGGTTTTTGTCATCATAATGCTGATTTATAGGCAACATTATAAAGAAAAATACACTAAAAGTCACCTGTGAAAGTTTCAGCTAAATATAGAGTCTACTTGCTGAGAAAACAGCAAAAGAATTCATGGTAGTTTCGCTTGAACGTCAAACCTATCCACGTTTAGCGAGGTGACAGCGGGTACCAACCGCATCTCTTGCCACAGCATTTGCGATTGGACACCAACCCAGATTCAAATGTTTTTGGGTGACAAATTATTCAAACCATATTACTTCGAAGGGAATCATTTTTAAGAATAGTTTATACTATCAACAGCTGCAGTGCTTCTCAACAGCACTCTCCTGACGACTGACAGAGTATACTGTCCGAAATGTTGAGTCCATCGGTTTTTCTCAGTACCACCAATCACTCAAAAGAGATCTACATGTATCTACATGGTGTCATCGCAAATTTCTTATGTTTAAGTTTTTATGGTAATTCATTTTTGGAGTATTTACCAATCTATGACCCTACCTTTAACACACCTTGTCACCGAACTCAGGAGTTAGGAATTATAGCATAGACTGGTTCTCTTCATTTATATATGAGTGTTTACACTGATTGGTATTAGGATCATAAAAAATCAAACATATCTGGTCAATTCCACACTAATGGGATTAAAGATAACTTTGAAAGACTGGCATGGGAGAAGACAAAAGTAACTATTTTGTCATAGTCTTTTTTCCTGTACATTTCAAAGCTGTTCATGATTGTTCATAGCAAAAATTTATAAATTAATCTGTGACCGTTAAAAATTACAAGGTCATTTGGAAAGTGTTATGTAACAAAGACAGACATATGGCATGGAAAGTGAAGAAAGAATAAAACAAACGATTACAAAAATATATTGTGCTAAACAGTAAAACTGAGATATTATTGTGGGTATTAAGGAAATGACAATGGGAAATAAGTCAATTACGAAAATTGGACAGACACTTTTGTAACAAATTCCGTCCATGTTTGTACAGAAAAAAAACTCCTTTTTTAACTTGTAACTTTATAACTATTGAGGGAAGGGGCTTTCTTAATTCTGGCTGGTAACAATCCCTAAGGGTCTTTGGAATTGGTATCTAGACAACATTGGGCAATAGACTGTGCAAGTCTCGCGCGTATCGGAACGAGAAAACACGTCAAACGAAGAACTTTGTTTTTTCTAAAAATCAAATCTTTGTTTTAAGTTATATCTTATGACAAACTCTGAACAACAAAACTACTCATTACATGTTTATATAATCAGTTTTAGTTTTTATAATAAATACACAAATAATGTGTTAATTATTACTGAAACAAAATTAAAACTCTGGGACAAGGATGCTTATTTGATCTTAACTTTTCAGAAATCACTTACGTGGATTCGCAAAGGTCACACGGGCGTAAAATTAACGCTTGACGTAGTTTATAGAGGACGCTGACGCCTCAACAACCATAGACTGCTATGAAAAGGCTTCGCGTTGCAATTACAGCATCTGGCAATTATCATCGAGCATCCAAAACAAGCGTTTACATAAGTTTTGTGATCGGAGGTGAGCACAAAATTCTTCATTTTGTGCAGCAACCGGAAACTGAGGTCAAGTTTAATTCTCGGGTTTTCTTCGTTATATTGTTGAGTTGATTTTACTTTCCTATTTTGTTTAACCGAGTATAACATTCCCAACAACATATTTATTTTTCATGGTCATAAACCACGTTAAACTAAAATAATTGACAAAACAAAATCTTGCCCACGTAAATTTCCATGTGGTTGGGACCACCATGGTCCCGGAAGTTCAAATATGCGCGAGACTTGCACAGTCTATTGAATTTATTTTAGTATAACTTCTACCAAATGAAAACAAAAATGTCTGTCTTCGTTAAAGGCATCATACACGTTTGGTAATTGTCAAAGACCAGTGTTCTCATTTGGTGTATCCCAACATATGCATAAAATAACAAACTTGTGAAAATTTGGGCTCAATTGGTCGAAGTTGCAAGAAAATGATGAAAGAAAAAACACCCTTGTTGTACAAGTTTGTGTGCTTTCAGATAGGAAGAAAAACTTCTTGCAAGAAGTTTTTATTATTTTAGTGAGAAAATACCTCTTTCTCAAAAACTACGTTACTTCAGAGGGAGTCGTTTCTTACAATGTTTTATACTATCAACAGCTCTTTGTTGCTCGTTACCAAGTCAGTTTTTTTGCTAATATATATTTTGAGTAATTACCAAACGTGTACAGTGCCTTTAAATACATGTACATATAAATCTTGAAGACTTATCTCCTCCAGTTTTTTAAAGAATCAGACATTTACAAAAAAAAATGAAACCACAATCCTCATGTGCCTTTGAATGTACACAGACAAAAATACAAAATTTGTTATTACTATCCCATGTTTTTCTCCCATGTTCGATGTTTTTGCCCGTTAGTGTGGAATTGCACATTTACCTTTGCACGAATTACATATCTGTTGTCTTTTTTTGAAATACATGTATAGTATATTCTGTGTGTGCGTTTAAAAAATTTCAAGTGTTTATCCTTTTACCTTTTATGATTTTCTTCAATTCTTTCAAGAACCAGACATTATTCTCAGTAAGTTTTATGTTTTTGTTAGCTCTTCCCAAAAAAAATCCTAAAATGGTGAAAAGTTGCAACTGCCGCAAATGTGACAAAATCTATGAGAATGCATCCAAAGTCATGCAATTTATTTCATTTTTTTTAATTTGTTCAATTTGTTTCCTGTGAAAATCTTCATAGGCCTATTGTTTGGTTTTTGTTTGTTTAAGTTGTAAACTTTGTGACTGTTGGTTTGAGTAAATGACACACAGATTCATTAAGCCCCGCCCTCCATTAAACGACAGTGGAGATTGCCCCCGTTTGTCATGAGTCAGGCCCGCCGGAAGGTATTTAAAAGTGGGGGGGGGGGTAAGGGGCACCAACAAATTCCAACATTGGGTTATTTGGATCAGCAGATCCGAGGAGGGAGAGTCCAAATCCCTTTGTTTTTTGTGTGAAAACTTAAAGAAAAGCTGCTTTCAAGTTTTGTAAGGGTGGGTATTTTTATGTGATCAATTAATAAATGTAGAACAAATTTTGGTAGAGACAGTTTTGTTGTGGACCGGCCGAAAAGGACATCTGTGTGTACATGTGTATGGGACCTTCTGGATGTTTTCTTTCTTTCTGGATGCAGCTGGGGAAAACAAATTTCCACTCAAATCAGGCATGAGAATGAAGTTTCAGGAAAAAGAAGGGAAAAAATAATAAGTGTTTAAAAAGGGACTAAATTGCGAACGTGAAGCATGAAGCCCTTACGACGTGGGGTCCGGGGCCCGCTTTAGGGGCCCGGGAAAATTTTAGTCGTAGATGCTTTCTGGTGCAATCTAGACAACTTCTGAGACATTTTGTATCACTTTAAACTCATCTGAAATGTTATAAAAGTAAAACATAGGGTCGCCCGCAAGTCTCATTCACTAGCGCATGTAATGCACACAGTTTTCGAAACGTAAAAAAAAAAAAAAATTGAAAAAAAACAAAACAGAAAAAAATCAGAAGTTTGCAAACTTGCGTTCATGAACGATCTGATCCCCTTATTTCTGCCGTTAATAATAATGTTTTATCAACAAATATTTAGATCGGTTGCAGGTTCCGGTTTTTATAGAACTTGCCATGAAATCTTTGTGATCCACATGCCTATGCTTTGTGCATTATGCCTTGGCTCGGATATGACTCCACCTCTGCCATGGTTTTGTGTAACGTACATTTGATAATAATGTTTATTCTAGAAGTAAAATATATATCAGACACAACAGTCAATACTAACCATGTTGAACTTGGCTTGAAAATGGATGCAAGCACCATAAAAGCACCATGTACAATGATTAGTCTGGTTCCCAGACCCCAAAATCTCCGACTGGCACCTGTCGTGGTCATGGAACCAGACTATACAATGCATGAGTGGCTTTGTACAGCAATCAGAGAACAAGTGGCGTGTCGTGGCTGAGCAGTTCAGAGCACTGGATTCAAGCTCTGGTGTTTCTGATCAGCAGAGTGTGGGTGCGATTCCCGGTCGTGGCACTTGTGTCCTTGAGCAAGATACTTTACCATAATTGCTTTACCCTTCGGATGGGACATTAAGCGGAATGTCCCGTGTACTAGGATTGGTAGCGTACGCAAAAGAACCCAGAACACTTATCGTGGAAGAGTAGGGGTGAACCCCGGTGTTTCTGGTTCATATAGCAAGCACCCTTGCTTACAGGTTTCCTCAGGCTTGCGAGCTACAGTGATTAACTTCACTTATGAGGCATCCTTGATTTCATTACAAGAAATGTATAAAATAAATGATGTGATTAACATCTATTGAGTCTTTTGTTTCAACAATGACTTCAACCCTTACCGAATAATCCTTTTTGGGGGTGTGTTTTGTGGTTTGTAGAGTGGCTTGTGTCATTTGTATTTTAACATTTTACTTTATCAGTATTGTTTGTTTTGCAAATTAGTTTTTAATTTTTATTAGCTCATTGAGAATCAGAATATCAGGCTCACACTTAAACATAGACGTCCATTAAAAATAATAAATTATGAATTTTGTTTTTTTATTGTCTTATTGATTTCAACTTTACAAGTGCATGTATAGACCCCTTGCACAACGCGCAGCGCACTTACACGTGCCTTTCGTGTTAGCCATTTTGGGAGTCAAAATGTACACAAAGGGATTGACTCCCAAAATGGTGGAAATGGAAGATGCGCATTGTTCGGAGTGCGTTCCGCGTTGTGTAAGGGGTCAATATGCCTGTCATGTTGTTTTTGTTGAAGAGCCAGCTATTATTGGTTTAATACAGGCATGCTACTTTTCAACTGGGCCCAATTTCATAGAGCTGCTTAAACAAAAAATATTGCTTAAAAATCCCTGCTCAGCAATAATGAGCAGGACACCAGTCACAAATTGTACATGTGACATGGTATTTTGGATGGTAACCTTATTATGGTAAGCATAATTTTGTTGTGCTTAGCTACTTTTTGTGCTTAAGCAGCTCTATGAAATTGGGCCCTGATCCGCTGACTTCCTCTTATTTTTTTCTTTCAAAAATATTGCCATAAAAAATGTACAAAGTTTATTGGGCTTTGCCATTTCCTCATTTTTCTCTTCTTTTGAAATTACAAAGTTGCATGTCTGGGCCAAGATTTGTAATTGCTTGTTTAACCCTTTAGAGACCGCAGCGGCCGCGAGTAGCTTGTACCAAATTGCTCATAGCAGCCGTAAACGGCCACAAGATTTGACCTACTCCCACTCCACCAAAAAAGATCAAAGTAAAGGTCAATTCCTGGATTGACAATTTCCCATGTTTCTCAAGTAAGCATGAAATGTCTAAAACCAAGCAAAAGTTTTATCTGAAATGTTTTCGAGTTACATGTAGTTCACTATAATCAATCAAATCAGACATCTCTTGGCGTATGGCGATAATTATACAGAAATGTGTGGTCGCTAAAGGGTTAAGTCAACTGTGAAGTTTTTGAAATGTGGTGTATTGTTTTATTTATTTATTTATTATCTGCCATTGATATCTTGTATACTTGTTTTAATTGTGGGAATCAAGATTGTCATCGCAGAAAAGAAATATTGCCAAAATGGTCCAGTTGATTGCTGTGTCAGATGGTTACTCAGCAGCAGCACCATTAGCCATTTGCAAGTTACATTTGCATAATGTCTGGTACAATGACTTTTTTAGTCATAAGTTACTGCTTAAATTTGAATTCCTCAGACTAATAAGACAGTATGTCACATGATTCGAGGCAAGCTTTTGTGTAGTTACGTAAGAAACAGAGAACACCCAAACACAAATTGGAATGAATGTGTATGACACAATAGTACCAGGCTTTGCCCATATGGAGGTTGCCATATGCAAAAGCTTGCCCCGAACCATTTGACATAGCAACTGTCTCTGTGGTCTGAACAATTCAGATTTAAGCGGTAATTTGTGACTGAGCAAATCATTGTACCCAGATGTTATTCAAATCTAACTCACAATCAAAGGGTCTTTGTACCTCAGATTGGGAAAAAAACCTGGTCATGCTTTATTACCTAATCAAAAAAATATTAAGTAATAAACCGCCAGGGACACTGACTGGGTAAATTTTCAATAATTTGGGTTGAACCAAGGAAAATTGACTAGAGCGGGACTTGAACCTGCGAACTCCAGATTAACGTGCCGGTGTCGGTGCTCTACCAACTGGGCTATCAAGGTTTATGTTGGCAGTCTCCCTATTTTGTCAGTATCTTTGTTTGGGGGTGCCAGTCAGAAGCCATTCAACCTGTAACTGCCTTATAGCCAGGGATCACACCCAAGTTATCAAGACAACCTGGGAAACGGCAGCAGTGGGATCACCTTGAGGGGATGCGACTTTTTATTTAAAATATCAAGTAGAAAACCTGCTGCTTACCGAAACTATGCAAACAAAAAAGGGTACAACATAAATCTGACAGATATGTACTGAGTAACAAATGATAAAAGCTCCTTTTTTGTCTTTGTTTGCCGTGTGGTCTCCACTCCAGGATAAATCTGAAGCAGATGTGGAAAGAATCAAGAGCACAGTGATGCTTTCCTATGGGTATGTCACGCTGTTTGCTCCCAGTAACATCATAGCGTCTCGGGTGGAGACTAACATCTTGAGGAATATCAATCCACACTTTGCCAATGTCAAGGTAGGTTGTTTATTTAGATCGTCCTTGTAATGACAACAAGGGTTCTCCCAGGTATGAGAGATTTCAGACTTTCATCAGAATGTATACTTTTTTTTCATGTCTTTCTGGTGAAAAAAGAGCTGTTGTATTCTTCAGATACAAATAAATTATTATGTTTGATCAACTTCTCTAGCATTGACGACACTGTTCGCAAAAGTTTCTTACAAACTATAACTCCAGGGGTTTCTACAAGGTAGAAATGCATCGTTTGAACATGCACCTCCTAAAATTTGGACCCTAATTTCAGACCATTTTTGTCAGCAATGACTCTCATCCCTGTTCTTTAGAAGCCACTAGAACTGTAACCTGAAGACCTTAAGATACATGGGAAGAGAAAACATGAAGGAACATTCAGTTTTACCTTTGTAACCTGTTGAAGAACTAAAAACCCTAACCACATGTATGCAAGGCTCTTGGCCAAGGTTGGATTCAAACCAGGGTCCACATGTGAAAGGCAGGGCAAGATACCAACAGGGCCCCAATTTCATAGAGCTGCTTAAGCACAAAAAGTAGCTATGCACAACAAAATGTTGCTTACGAGATTAAGATTACCAGCCAAACTATCATGTCACATGTAAAATTTGTGACTGGTATTCTGCTTATTTCTGCTTAGCAGAACATTGTTTAGCAATAATTTCTGCTTAAACAGCTCTATGAAATTGGGCCCAGCTGATCTACTACTGATTTATAACAATAAGCCTACAAAGCCTTATTGTTTTTCTCCAAGTTGCAATGTCCAGGATGAGTTGAACGTCCTTGATAACCTAGACTGGACCATTCCACATGACATAGAAGGGGTGTCAGTTCCCAGAGTTGTGTAGCTTTGATTTGAAGGGTGGAAACATTGTTTGCTACCATATACCTGTGCACAAACTCTGCTACATATGTTTTTGTACAGACACACAAACCTACCCAAATCTAACCCACTGATAAGTGGAACCATTTGTTCAGCCATCTGTTTATTGTACCAGGCTTTGTTTTTGATGTCCTTCCGACAGCCTGTGCCCCCCTACCACCAAATAAGGTTGCCTGCTACTAGTGGAGGGGTCCAGCGTTAATGAAAGTTTTTGGGACCCTGTCTCATCTACATGTATAAGGGTGAATTTCATGAAGGGAAAATTGTGCCATGATCTGGTTTTCCAAACCAATGTAACCAAATTTAAGCCTGATGTTAATGAAAGTTTTGGGGACCCTGTCTCACCTATAAGGGTGAATTTCATGAAGGAAAAATTGTGTCACGATCTGGTTTTCCAAACCAATGTAACCAAATTGAAGCCTGATGTTGAAATTAATCTGGCTCTTCCCTTTGTACAGTCACTAGTAGTATCCATTAATGCTGTGGCATACAGGGAATGTGACGCTGATCGTCGTCTTTCATTCCCCTTCTGTAGGACACCGCCGTGAAGCAGAACCTGATCCGAGCTGTCGACCTGATCGGGACGGCCTTGCATCCTGACCACTTGAAGCGGATCTACTCCTTCAGTAAGAAGACGGAGCTCCTTAACCACATGGTGATGTACATGAAGGCAGAGAGCACCAGGGATCTGTCTAACGATACTAGGAGCCTTGCTATGAAAGCCTGCGCTACATTGGTGTATCCTTCAAACTCTTCCCTCACCTTTCCAGGCGTGTCTTGATCAAAGATTATGGCGCGCCGAAGGCGCAAGAAATGTTAAAATGTGCACTGGACGCCATTTCAGGATTCAACTCTTTCGATGTAACAATAGATTAGGGCCCAATTTCATAGAGCTGCTTAAGCAGAAAATATTGCTTAACAATTTCCTGCTAAGCAGAAATGAGCAGGATACCAGTCACAAATTGTACATGTGACATGGTAGTTTGGCTGGTAACCTTATTCTGGTAAGCAACATTTTATTGTGCTTGGCTAGTTTTTGTGCTTAAGCAGCTCTATGAAATTGGGCCCAGGGCCCAATTTCATTGCTCTGCTTACCGCTTTATTCTGCGTTTGCGATCACCATTCTTGTCTTACACGGCAAGCGACGAATTTCTGCGCTAGCTGTGTAAGCGAAGAATGCCTAGTAACATGACTTGGCTTGACAATGATGAGTGTTCCAGTTGTTGATTTAGATTATGCTGAAGGATTTTGATGAATTTAGACAGATTTGTTACCCAAAAGCCTTCAAGTTTTGGGTTTAGGTATTGTGATCATACAGGTATAATGTTCGACTGGGTTGTACGTTTATCAGCTTGTAATCAATTCATATTTTATCTTGGCTAAATTCTCCCAATAAAAAAAAGTTGTGTTAAAGGTAGGGTCAAACTTTCAGCCAACTCGGAACATCTTATCTACCCTTGACTTAAACAAATCCCAGCAAACTGGAGCCTCAACTGAGCGATGCCGACACCTTTGACCTGATCAAGACCAGCACTGACTGTCTGTTCAAGTTACCAGCTGGGCTGCTGGTACCCGGCAAAGGCAAGGAGGAAGCCAAGGAAGAGCAGGTGCGAGAGAACGAGACACTGATCAGGGCTTCCTTTCAGAGTCTTCACGATCTGCTGGAAGAGCTCCTCCGCAAAGACCTGACCTCACAAGGATTTTTGAAAATCTTTAAAGTGAGTACTCGGCCTGTGAATTGGCAGGGTCTTTCCTGATGTAAAAGTTGTTCAGGTTTTTTATTTCACAGATGAGTCTTAGCCCTTCAAATTTTCAAATTATGTGAGCTTAAGGCCTTTTCCAAACATTGGCTTAGGCTCCAGCATGGGCTGCGTCTTCACTTTTTGAGTCACGTTAAAAAGTTCGTTAAATATCACCATTCTCGATGAGAAATTTTCTTCCAAAAACAGCTTAACTGAAGAACAAAGTTCCATAAATCTCATAGATGGTGAAAAGAAGATTGGATGGCGTTGATTAACTGGAGAAAAATCTGGATTTTGACAGCATCCAGCAGCTAAGAAAAGAAACCCCCTGCCACCTTGAAGAGGGCCCTCTCATTATGGTGATAAAGAGAATCTGAAAACCTTCTAGAATTTTAACTCATCTCTAGACTGCTACCCATTTGTCAGAATATTACAGTTATGTTAATCATGCGCAAAAGCCCTCAAATGAACAAGGAAATGTGAAGTCCCCCCGAGAAGTCCCCCCGATCCACTAAGCGAAAGTAGTAGTCCCGACCGATTTCCTACCTTTTGCCCAGGTAGTAGTTAAGAAGCAGGACAGTTCTTTTCAGAACTTGGTAGTCTCCCGAATTCTGAAATCTACTCCGCGGCAGTAGAATACATAGCAAGACAAGTTCTCGGAGAATAGAAAGAACACAGCAAAGTAGATATACACACGGTGTTACCACAATCCAAATAGACATTGATAGCCCACCATGCAATGCCTCAAAACCTATACAAGGAAATGTTCAAAACAAAGTGTAATGAGTAAAATTAATGTTGATGGTGCTTATTTCATGTTCCTTTGTAGCATCTGGAGCCATTTTTTGTGTCAACCCAGGACCAAGAGAGGGAGAGAACGGTAGCAGCTGTCCTGGCTTTGCTCAAGTTCTATCAGGAAAATCTCACAGACATCTCCTCGGTAAAAGATTGCTCTTTTATAAACACAAGACTTTCAATTTATTGGCCTTGCTAGCATAAACCTCAGAAAATTCAATATACAAATTGGAGACATAAAATATGCGGATTGGAAAAACCAGAATTAAGCGGGAAGCAGAGCCATGAAATTGGGCCCAGATTTGTCAAATCTGGCCAGGGTCTTGTGGGTAATGATTTTGCAAAAATAAGACATTGTTTGGTCGTAAATGTATTAACTGGTACTCTTGGCACTTCAGGGCATGGGATCATTTACCAATATGGGAATGTTGATCGGCCGGCTGGTTCCCCGCTGCTCGGACCCTGTTTTCGCCGTGAGAGAGAACGCCCTGGAATCCATTCAGCTGATCCTGAAGATTGACCTGTTATATCAAGGTAATGTTGTTGACAGGCCCACACGTAAGAACATGATTTGGAGTCGGTGTAAGAATATGCAAGATTGATATTGTTTTCAGGAACTATTCCTTGTGTCGAAATTTGTAAAAAAGAGATGCACAAATTTGATGTAAACTAAAAAAAGGTGGAGTCCAAATTCATTGGTTTTTGAAGGGTAAATTCCCATACACAAGTATAGACGATGTGACCTCTGACGTCATTCGAAAACCATAACATAATGCGCGCGCATGTCGCCGGGCAAAACCTTTGTGTACTGACAGCCAGCTATAAAGGACACGCAATGTTACCATGAGTACGCGTCTTCTTGCCCGGCGGAAACATGACTTGGACAGTGTTTAGTCAACAGAGGGCGGTTTGAATGTAAACAGAGGTCACATCGTCTATACAAATATTGACTGCTTCAAATGCTGTGGTTAAAACTACGAGTCCCGAGGTGATCCTCGGCGTAATCTATTTTCCCGAAGCTGAGGGGAAATAGACCGCTCCAGGGATCACCGAGGACGTCGTAGTTTTAACCATAGCACGAGTAAAAGCGGTCAATATTTGTTTTTTAACACCCCAAACATTGTGTCTTGAAGTATAGGTACCAAGAAACTGCTGTTGCTATGGCTACAGTACGTTGTTTGCTGCATTAAAAAACGTCCGCCGTAAGTCTGTCCAAAAAATTTATATCGCCATGTTTGGATGACCAATTGAGCCCAAATTTTCACAGGTTTGTTATTTTATGCATATGTTAGGGTACACCTGAATTTTTTCTTTGAGAGTATCGTTGGCACAAAGAAACACTGACTTGAAAAAGCCATCTTTGCATTGTCCTTCGGAGGGGACATTAAGCCGTAGCTCCCGTGTTCTCAGATTGGTAGTGCACGTAATAGAAATTAGAACACTTATCGTGGAAGAGTAGGGGTTAACCCTGGTGTTTCTGGTTCACATATCAAGCACCCTTGTTTACAGGTTCCCTCAGGCTTGCGAGCGACAGTGACTAAGTTCACTTATGAGGCATCCTTGTTTTCATAACCGGAATTATATAATAATAAAAAATAATAACATTTTAGGGAGAAGCATTTTCTGCGTCACGAAAATTGTGCCTTTATGACTTGAATTGAAATTTGTACTTTTTTTTTTAATTTGCAGGGAAGACCTCATCTTTTAAGGACCCCGTTGTGGAAGCAGTGGCGAGACTGCAAACCAGGGCACAACAGACTGACCCCAACATGCTGTACAGCCTGGTCAATGACCTTGCGAAGGTGGGTCAAAGGCAACCTCGTCCCCATGGTGTGTCGAGCAGTACGAGGTTGACCGCTCTCTCACCCTGGTATTGGATCATTTGCATATCCAAAAATTTTGGATACGTATGCAAATTAGAATAGTCTGGCTGTGAACATGGTGAATACTGAATACACTTTTGTACACCAGTCGTTGTCCAATCAGGGTCCAAGCAAGGAGTTTCCCTCCCAGGGTTTACTATTGTAAACATGGTTGGAAATAAAGTAAACCATGGGGACGAGGTTGGGTCAAAGGCCAAACAAACCTATGGTCGCTGACAGTTCGGCTTAGCTGGTATCTTGCCCTTCCTTTCACGTCTGTTGGCCTATGCTCAAATCCCCCTAGTGTCTTGTATGTTAATTGGATTTCCAGACCTTACCTGGGCCCAATTTCATGGCACTGCTTACCACAGAATTCTGCACTTACGGCGCCATGTAAAGCGTGTGAGTCTATGGGCTTTAAGCATATAATTCTGCAGTGAGCAGTGCCATGAAATAGGCCCTGATTTGGTTTCCTCTACCAACTGAGCAATCTAGCCCTATGTTGGCCGTCTCCCTATTTTGTCAATGTCTTTGTTCGGGGGTGCCAGTCAGAAGCCATACAACTTGGGTGTGATCCCTGGCTACACGGCAGCTAACGGTTGTATATTTTTGGAACTTGCCCCCCCCCACCCCCCCCCCCCCCCCCGAACAAAGATATTGACAAAATAGCTAGATAGCTCAGTTGGTAGAGTGCCCGCACGTTAAACCAGAGGTCGTTGGCTCAAACCCCTGCTCTAGTCAATTTTTCTTTGTTCAACCCCAAATTATTTAAAATTTCCCAGTCAGTTTCCCTTGTGGTTTAAAACTTTATATAAAAATAATTATTGCCTATGCATGGCTTTTTGTCTTGCCACATTTTAGCTTCTTTACATGGAAAGCTTTATCCCTAAATCTCCACTGTATTTACTGTTCTACTCCAGGTTATCCTTGGCAGGTATTGTTCATTCCTGTTAATAGACTGTGCAAGTATTTTGTGTATTTGCTTAGGACCTGTTAAAGTAAATTAGCTTCTTCACATGTTAACCACTTCGAGTCAGTATTCCAACAAAATTCCATGCCTCTGTGCGGTATTATTTTCTGGAACATTTTGGAGTTTCCAGAGTAATAATTTTCCCTTTGAAAATGTCGTTACAATGAAACGCTGACTTGACAAGGGAAAGACAACAAAGGTTCTCATAATAAGCACTGGGATTTGTTGTTCTTGTGTGAGAAAATATGAGTGGGCACAAACCATGTATCGCAGAACCTTGGCCATGTTTGGTGATGCGCTGGAGTTTCTTACAATTTGCTTGAGAGAAACTCCAGCACATCACCACATGAAGTGGTTAAAGCAATGAAAGGTTCCCCTTAAAATGTCAAGTACACGCAATACCTGCACTGTTTTATTCCTATTCAAATGATCTCAAGACTTTACTGACTGATTCTGTTCCCCCATTTTTCTCTTTAAACCGTCAGGGTCTGTCCAAGAAAATCCCTTCTGCGCAACTCAAATCTTTCATCTATATGTTGATAGAGGGCCTCCTTGACATTCAATCCCACTGCTCCAGCGGGTCTTGTGTCGTCCTTAACGCCATGCTGAAGAATCGGGGCACTGAGCTCATTGTGGATGTAGGTTTTATCGCATTTGTTGTTAATACAATTTACAGGATTGGCAATATGGGTTTTGAGTTATTGCATGGTGAGGTATCAATGTACACCATGTGTATATGTCTACTTCTTGAGAACTTGTCTTGCCGGCCGACTGATTTCCATTTCCCAGGTAGTACTTAAAAGCACTGAACACGTTTGGTAATTGTCAAAGACCAGTGTTCTCATTTGGTGTATCCCAACATATGCATAAAATAACAAGCCTGTGAAAGTTTGGGCTTAATCTGTCATCGAAATTGCAAAAAAATTATGAAAGAAAAAACACCCTTGTTGTACAAATTTGTGTGCTTTCAGATAGGAATAAAAACTTCTTGCAAGAAGTTTTTATTATTTTAGTGAGAAATTGCCTCTTTCTCAAAAACTACGTTACTTCAGAGGGAGTCGTTTCTCACAATGTTTTATACTATCAACAGCTCTCCGTTGCTTGTTACCAAGTCAGTTTTTATGCTAATATATATTTTGAGTAATTACAAATTGTGTACGATACCTTTAAAGGCCCTGTACACTATTGGTAAGATCGAAAAACACAATAAAATGTTCGCAGATTCACACAAAACTTACATGATTTAAAGTAAGTAATGGTTGAAAGGGTTCCTTAAAATATTTCTGCCTAAAATGCTATCGTTTCTGAGAAATGAGTAAAACAATAGTTTTTATCAAGCGCAATATTTTGAAAAAACAGAAAACACATAAGGTCTCTTTTCACTATTTTCTTGTGATCTCGATGACCAATTGAGCTCAAACTTTCACAGGCTTGTTTGTTCATGCATATGTTGAATCACACAAAATGTGGACACTGATTTTGAGCTGTTTCCAAAAGTGTACAATACCTTTAATAAGCAGGACAGTTCTTCTCAGAAATAAGTAGTCTCCCGAATTCCGATATCTACTCAGCGGCAATAGAATAAATAGCAAGACAAGTTTTCAAGAACAAATCTACACCGCAAAGTGGATATACATAAACGCTGTTGCCGCAAACTGAATAGGACTTGCAATATTTTACACAAACTCTTTTAGTTTCAATCGAAAGCTTGTTCATTAAAAAAGTTATACCACTCCCAATCCTCCAGAGAAACATCTCCAAACTGTCAAAGTTGAGTGAACAGCATTTTAAAGAAACTCAAAGTCACCATTGCCTATTTTGATAACTCAATAAACCATTTTGAGATATGGTGGACACAATAGTGTGACACTATTTGGTTGGGTAAATTTGTCTGTATACACCCGTGGCGTGTCATGGCCGAGTGTTTAAGAGCACTGGACTCGAGCCCTGGTGTTCTGATCAGCAGAGTGTGGGTTCGAGTCCTGGTCTTGACACTTGTGTCACTTAACCACAAACGGAAGGGCCGTAAAGCCGTAGGTACCGTGTGTTGTGTAATGCTTGTAAAAGAACCAGTTACACTTATCGCTAAGAGAAGAGGTTTGACCTGGTGTTTCTGGCAGTGGCTGCTGAATGCACTGCAGCACCTTGTAAACCCTAAAGGTGCTACAAAAATGGGTCTCAAAACCTGTCTTAAAAAGTGTTTCCCTTTGTTCAAGTGCCTTGAGCACCTTATTTGTGGATACATGTGCACGATATTAAGTGGTGCTTGAAGCTTTGCATGGTGTTGAAAGTAAGAAGTAACTATAAATAGTAGTAAACTTGCGGGTACAATCTCTTTTGGGAGGAGTGTTGGTTCTGAAAAGAACCGGTTTGGTCTCGACGTTTCGAACAGTATACTCTGCTTATCTTCAGGAGAGCGATATTGTTAAACCAAATAGTGCACTCTTATAGTGTCCACCATATCTCAAAAAGGCTAACCGAAATAAGCATGTGTAAATCTTTACAAAAATCCCCACAAGACATCGAAAAATGTTATCACCTACGGTAATTAGAAGAAGTTTTTGTACGTTGGTTGTATGGTGTGTCTTAAAACTAGTGGATGAAAATGAATTCACACTTCCAATAACCAATGACAGTCTAAACCTTTAATCACAATAATGGTAGATTGAAACAGACATACATTGTACAAGGTAATTTTGTTTGCATTCTTGATGTTGTTCTGAGCTTTGCATGTTTTCAAGACCAATTGATTTCTTATAAGCCATTTGCGAGTTAGATTTGAATAATGTCTGGTACAAAGACTTGCTTAGTCACAAGGTACCGCTTAAATTTGAATTCCTCAGACTATAGAAACATTTGCTATGTCACATGATTCAGGGCAAGCTTTTGTGTAGCAACCTCCAGATGAGCAAACCCTGACTGTGTCATACACATTCATTCAACATTGTGTATGGGTGTTTGCTGTCTCTAATGTAGTTACGCAAAAGCTTGCCCCGAACCACGAGACATACATGTAGCAACTGTCTGAGGAATTCAGATTTAAGTGTCAAGCTGTGACTAAGCAGGTAATTGTACCAGACGTTATTCAAATTAACCTTGCAAATGGCTTATTGGTAAGTCTGCTGCTTGTGTAGCATTCCCCCAAAGTCCCTTATTATGTGCCGTTTCTCCATGGTCCCAAAATGAGCATAATTCCTGAATCCCCTCGGCTTCACTGGTATCAATTTATACACCTGGTTGCAGAGAAGCAATTTATGATTAAGCATTTTGCACAGTCGCAGACCACCGTTCAGTGAGGTGTCATGAAGCATCATCATATGTCATTTCTTTTGAATTCCTGTTACCATTAGGTGAGTGAGATGATTGCAGCCATCCATTTCAAATTGATCAACATCAAATGTCAGCAGACTCGCACTGGTACCCTGCGTGCCGTCCGGACACTGGCGTCCAACCACCTGGCACATGTCATGGATACTTTACTGAAGTACCCGCTGCCGTATGATGAGTAAGGGTTTACTCTGCTAAGGCCCTTTTTTAAAACCACGGCTCCGATCTCGGCTGAGGCCCCGTCCCAGGCTCCATCAGTCATTTTGAAAATGAGTGTTTTCGATACGGGGTTCAAACGAGCCTAAATATTTAAATTGTTGTGATTTCTTCTAAAAGATTTGTTTTAATGTTCTCTTTTTTTGGGGGAAGATGATCCTCTCGATAACTGCTACCTAAAAATCCGGACAGCTTTAGTCTAAGACTTTTCTGATATTGATGCACATTCTCTGTTACCACTGGAACACTTGCACAACCCAAAACTTTCTTGTACATGAGTCAGTTCGTTTCTGTGGCATTTTGTTGAATA
Organism: Plazaster borealis; assembly: GCA_021014325.1. Lineage (NCBI taxonomy): Eukaryota > Metazoa > Echinodermata > Asteroidea > Forcipulatida > Labidiasteridae > Plazaster > Plazaster borealis. Next base: position 9,157,134 of record CM037460.1, on the reverse strand, counting down.
TTTTTTTTGTTTTCAGAATTCTAACTCGGACCCCAATGTATTCATAAGCATGTGATTTCTGAATTTTTTTCCTGATTTCAGGTTTTACTCAAAATCATGTTGAGCCTGAAAATTTTTTTTTGGGCAAAGCAGTCACCAAAGGGAGACAGAAAAAGTCCACATTGTGTCCAAACCTGTAGTTTTGTATTTCTGGTCATGCATGAGTCTGTAAAAAACCTCCTGAATTATAACATCTGGCAGGTTCTGGGTCTAGCATACGTGGGGAACCCAAGCCCTCAAGCTTTGTCTAGGAATTTTCACATTTGGCAAATCTCATCCACGGTATTCAAGTTGGGTTTCTGACCACCATACACAGTTGACTCAATTTGACACAAACCTTAAAAGTAAAAAACAGCATTCTATTTTCCACAGACACATCAAAGACTGTTGGAAGTCCCTGGCCAGCGACCCTGTGATCCTCAGGCACATATTCGACAGTTTTATGGACACGCTGACCCGTAACATCCACTATGACGAGAAGGTTGATCCAAAAAGTAGAAAGACTCTGTCCAAGACTGCAACCTTGCCCCCTCTGACTGTAAGTATTGGATGATTTGATTTTAGATTCTTTAGCAATTGTCGATCCACTGCAGGATGAAGGCCTCAGCATGATGTCTCCAAATGTCTCTATTCTGTGCTTGTTTGTATCAATTATTTACTTCTACGGCTACAAGACATAATTATTCCATGAGAAATGCAGAAAGTAAAGTTAGGACTAAGAAGGTAAAAGATGCATTTCTTACGAAGGTTTCTTTTTGTGGAATGGTTTGCCATAGAGATTGCATAATGAGCCAACCTTGACTTTTTTCACTTCCATGTACTGGCGTTTACGGAGTCATTTATTTGTTTGTTGTTTCTCTCTTGCTCTTTTGCTTTGTCTTCTCTGCTTTTGTTTCTAGTGTTTTAGCTTGCTGTTGTTGCTTTACGGGGGCTTGTTTTCTTTCAATTTTTTTTTCCCTTGTTTTTTTTGTTTTGTTCTTTTTGTACAGGGCCCCCAGGGAGAACAGTGTTTTCATACTACCCTGTATAAATAACACTCAATAAGAAAAATAAATAGTAATAAAGTATCCCCCAGTATTGTTGCAGCTCATCTCTCCATCTTTTTCTCTGGTGTCCTCTATTCCGTTTGTTTTGCATATGGTGTCCAGTGATTGATTACTGAGCTGCAACGGTTATCTGTTCTGCGGCTAATGTGTCCTGCCCAGCTCGATATTGGATGATGATACCCAAAATTAGGAAGTTCTTAGTTTCTAGTAACACGGTGAAGTACTTGTGACTCTTTTTTAAACGGATAGAAATAATTTGAGTTTCCAGAAAAAATTTAAAGGATAATTTGTCATTAATGAAGGATTCAAATAGATGTTAAAATATTGGAAACGGACTGCCTCTAGCTACTGAGCAATCTCGGTGGTCTAGTGATAAGACATCTACCCTAGAATGGCAAAAGGTTGTGGGTTCGAATCCCATCCGAGTAAAATGCCTGTCAGAAAAGTACTGAGTTTACAGAGCTTTACTCACATCGATGTATGAGTAAATACAAATAATAATATGAAGGATTTGTCACTTTTGTCATTGTAGATTGTACATGCTCTTATCGAGATCCTACAAGTGGAAGAAACGGAGCCGATACTTCGTGAGCAGTTCCATCGCCTCTTTGCTGCCTTGCTGATCTACGTCGGCTCTTGCATCGGAGTCAAACCACCCCCTCCTCCAGAGTCAACCACCAAGAATGGAACAAGCAGTAAAGAAAAGAAAGCCGTGACCAAGGCTTTTGCATCCATCAAACCCTCTGTGTGAGCAGAATTTAGTTTTAGCAATCGGATAACAATTTTTTTTAGTAGAGTTGCGTAGTACCAGCCAAAGAACCATGTCACATCTACCATTTGTGACTGGTATCCTGCTCATTTTTGCTTAGCAGAAAGTTGTTAAGCAAGTTTTTCTGCTTAAGCAAGGCATGAGTATCTTTGGGTTTAAACCGGAATTCCTTTTTTTCCCTTTAAAATTTGTGGTCTTTAAATTCAGTGTGAATTTGATATATAATTTGGAGGGTGAGTTGTAGGGGGTACCGTATACATTTGGATTTCGCTAATCCCTCTTATCTACTAATCAGAAATTGTTAGTTTACCTTTGTAATGGTATATCGCAGATCGACACACCGTTCGTGAAAAAACAGCACGTTAACAACTGCCGCTTGGCTTCCCTGTGCATTATGCAGCGAGATCAATGGATATGTGTAGACTTCTCTCATTCCTCGCTTCAATCACGGTGCAGTTTATTAATTGTTTGACCGTAATATGTATACTGCTGCAGCAAAGGAACATGTGTAGAGACTTTGAAAAGTCTACTGACAACAGTCGACTGAGTGCAGCGCTGACGCGTGGGTCACCTTGCCCAAATCCGGACATTGCCCAAAATCGGGACATGCATTTTTAGCGTTAGATTTTGCAGATTTTTTTTCGTACAAAATGGATTTCCAGTTTTGTCATCATCGCCCATTCTCATGCCTATTAAGCAGCTACATGACATTTGGCCATGGTGCTGATCTTATTGTTGCTCCTTAGTATACGTGGTGTAATGAGACTTGAATGTTATCTTTGGGGTTTGCAGAGTTGCAGTCGATGCCCTTAAGATGTTGATCCAGAGAGGCCAAGGAGCAGAGTTGATGAAGTTCCTGGATGATGAAGGGGTGTGGGACACCCTCCAAGATGCTGAGAAGTATCAGGATGGGGTCATCATCTTAGCACAGTAAGACATGCTTCTAATAATAAGAATAATAATTATAATAATTATCAGGCATGATATACTTCCTTCTTTAGTCTGATTTCCCATTTGTTTTGCCCTTGGAAAAATCTGAAAAATTCTGATTAAATAGCCTGAAAAGTCTGCTAAAGCCTACACCATGTGTTCATCTGGGTCAGCATTTGTACTTGATAAAATGTTCCTACTTCTTTTCAAGAGCCAAATATCATGCCTGAATAATGTAAACTTATATAGCGCCAAAGTCCGCCTGAAAAGACGCTCAAGGCCCTTCACAGAGATACATTTAAAAAGCTAAGGCCAAACACAATTTATAAAAATACAAATGTAAAGAAAAGGTAAAACCTACATGTAAGTTATCCACGAATTGTAAAACAATATTGTAAAAATCACTAAAAAGTCTTTTAAACATCCCCCCAAAACCTGGACCAGCCAGTAGCAGAAGCAAAACAACTTAACAAAAGAAGACAAATAAGCTATATAAAAACTCGACCAGAGAAAAACAGAAAAAAAGACCCCACCCCTCTCCATGACCAAAGTATAAGATTGTGTAAAACTTACATCCCGAGTAAACTTAAAGCCTACATTAACCAAAACCTGGAAGGTAGTGTAGTTATTTAGAAAACAAGCAAGTCTTCAAAAGGGTCTTGAAGGAAGCAACAGGTGTGGATGAGGAGATTTCAGTTGGTAGGCAGTTCCAAAGTGAAGTGGCAGAATGGTGTATTGAACGGCCTCCCCATGAATGATGGACACGGGAAACAACGAGCGAAACGGAAAGTAAAATACAACCAGAAAATAAACACATAGCACATAGTGACTTCTTATTATCCACACCATGCAAAGCTTCAAACATCACTTATTTCTCAATTGTTATAAATTACCAGGGGCCGATTTCACAAAGAAGCTAAAGATTTGATCTTAACTGTGTATCAATCGTAAAGGGACACGTTGCCTTGGATCGGGCGAGTTGGTCTATGAAAAGCATTTGTAACCGTTTGTTATAAATGCATTATGGTTAGAAAGATGTTTTAAAAGTAGAATACAATGATCCACACAGAACTGCCTCGAAATTGCGTGGTTTTCCTTTTACATTGTGAACTAACACGGCACGCCATTTTGCAGAGCCAAATTTTTGACTCCACAAAATGGCGGACTGTGTTAGTTCGCACAGTAAAAGGAAAACCATGCAATTTCGAGGCATATTTATGTGGATCATTGTATTCTACTTTTAAACCATCTATCTAACCATATGCATTTTATAACAAACGGTTACAAACGCTTTTCATAGACCAACTCGCCCGATCCAAGGCAACATTTACCTTTAATTGCAAAGCTTGATATCAAAATACAAATCACTATGGTAATACTGACAACTCATCTTAAGATGAATCTTACTTTTTAGTGCTTTGTGAAATCGAGCCCTGTACTCAATTTCGTACAAACTGCAGCAAGTAATTCCTGACAAGTGTCTTTGCTTAACGTAAACATTATCATGGATAAGTCACATGATCTTTGGTTTGTATCATTCAAATGTTAATTTGTTTTTCCCTTCTTCTGTTTATTTATTTATTTATTTCCACAGAGGAATGGCAAAGCAGATGTCAGGCTACTTAGCTAAGATTGTGTCTGGTTTGATTCCGTCATTGGCAAGTCTGTATGAGCCACAACGAGTTGTCACTGCAGCTTTCTTGGCCGAGGTACTATGAATGTTTCAGCCCGGGAGATAATTGTCTGTCACCTCCCTCCTCCCCAAACCCTTTTCCCCGTAAGGGATCCCCGTAAGGGGATGTAACAGTTCAAATATCAAGTTATAAACCACAAGGGAAACTGACTTGGTAAATTTTAAATAATTTTGTATTGAACAGAGAAAAATGTACTCAAGTGGGATTTGAAATATGAGTGCTTCGATGAGCTTCAAAATAATTTGTTGAGCAAACTCAACATTTCAAGCAGGGTGCACTGATTTGGTAAAACTCAAAGCCACCCCAACTCTAAAGATAGATTTGAATGGTTGCTATCCCAAATCTCTCCAGATTTTGTTTTTTGCCATCGTACACTGCTTTTACCACTGCATATTTTCATCTTGTACGTGTAGTTGGTGAATCAGAAGTGTGGAGGGGACACGCAGTTGGTGGAAGACATTATGAATAACCTGTTGGGCAGGATGGTAGACTCTTGCCACGTTGTACGTGTGCTCTGCATTAGAGGTCTGGGGAATATTGCCAGCCTGGGACCCAATCAGGTAAGGTCTATGAACCCGTAATCCCTCAAATGGATTAAATATTGGAGTCTTATATAGCGCACGTATTCACCAATAAGGTGCTTAAGGTGCTGGAACAAAGAGAAACACTTTTTTATAGACAAGTTTTAAAGTTTATGCATTATGAGACCCATTTAGTATTCATTTTCTACAACTATTTTTAACTAGTTCATCTTTTTAGCTTACTGTGTATTTTGGCTGGTCAAGACGTAATTTTCTGTAATTTTTTTAAATTATCGCTGTTTTTAATTTAATTTATAAATGTCGTTTAATCCATTTTTGCTTGTATTTCAGCGCCTTGAGGCGGAACCGATTTGCAACTGTTTGCGCTTTATAAATCTCTCTTTATTATTATTTATGTAACACCTTGTAAGGGTTTACAAGGTGCTGTGTTGCACTCAGCAGCCACTGCTAGAAACAGCAGGGCAAACCCTATTTGCTGTACCGCTTGTGTAATGTGCTACAAATGCAAGTTAACATACAAGCTGCTGTAGTAGATTGCGAATTTGAACTTTCGATACCAAGTTTCATGTTATTAGCAAATGTATTGGTCGCACACATTTGGGCATGATTGGCAAATGGAGTTTCTAAAGTTTCTCAATTTTGCTCCAATGTTTTATGTTAACAAATTATTTGTACTATATCAAGATTGAAATTGTATTTATAACAAATTGCCATTGGTATCTTTATTTTGAAGAATTTGTATCATTAGAATTCAAAAAGAAGATTTGATTGTATAGTCTTCGTTCAAGTTGTTTTCTCGTTTGAGATAAATGCGGGACTTGCACATTCTACTGGAGGGGCTTATGGAACCGAACCTTGCTGCCACCATTTTGTATTGTGTTCCTTGTTTGCCAATTGCAATCACAAACACTTAATCTCATCGTACATAACAGAGACCAGACTATTTTTTTGTTCCACCCTTCGTTTGGTTACATTAATGTCAATTAATGGAAAAAAGAAGAATGTTTGTCTTTGTTCGACATGTCTGTCCGTACATTGTTGTTCCTGTTCATGTTCTGTTTGTCTGTCCATCAGGCATCTCACCACAAGCCCCAGCTTCTAGAAGATGCCTCCATACTTATTTTGATTTCTGTCCTGTAAAACTGGATTTATTGTTGCTTCTTAAATTCATTGTTTGGTTATGTATTGTTCAGAAATGTTCATGAAGTATGGGAACAAATGTGAGTTTGAATTGAATGAAATTGAAAGATAGTTGCATCAAAATAGCAGGTCTGTAGATTGTTCAAAATTAACCTTATTTTGTGGTCCTTTATGCAACTCCAACAGGCTCAGAAGTATTGCACAACGGTTTTGTCGGCCATGATGGCCGGCATGGACGACAAGGAAGACACGGACGATCAGATCCTGTTGGAGTCGATGACCGGTCTATCACGTATCATAGTCAAGATTGATGAGTCCAACATCAGACCCATTCTAGTCAATATTGCTCTCAGGATAAGACCCTGCTTCGAAAAGGTAAAGTTCACCTCAGGTCGTTTCACTACATGCAGACATGACAGATGAAAAATGAACAAAACCAAGAATTAACATTTTTAACGGGTTTCCAGACCTGCCAACCAGTATGATTTTGTCGTATTCAGTACGATTTTTCCAATGAAAAGACGACAGTACGATTTTTCTCTATAAAGTATGATTTTCCAAAAATCTAATTATAAGAATAAGAATAATAATAATAATAATAATAAAGACATTTGATAATTATCCAATTCTGATTAACGGTTATCGTCATTTTCTTTCCTTGTCTCTATTTCGTGCATGAATGTGTGTTACTACACGATCCGACTGATATATAAATGTAAAAAAAAATCACTTGAAGGTGCCGCGGAACGCTGACCGCATCACGCCACACAAAATACAACGCATAATCACACAGTACACAATGCACGCACACACTACACACACGGACGTCGTTTTCAGGCCTGTAGTCTTTGTCACTTTGCGTGTGACAAAAATGCAAGAAACATTGAGCGCTAGAGGACATTTCGGAACAATGCGATAGCGCGAGATTAAACGCCTCTATTGGTGAAATTACACGAACCAGTTACAAACGCCTTGAGACAAGACGCGACGTGTCTGCGCATGCTCGGAAAATCGGTTATTCCCCCAAAATTGTCACGCCCGTTTCTTTTTTTTTTTAATACAATTTTTGTCAGTAAAATACGACTTTTGGGAATAAAGAATACAGTTTTTGAATTCCAGAGGTTGGCAGGTCTGGGTTTCAAATAGACCATGTGACCTGTGACATCACATTTTTTTCCCCCTTATTATGTTGAATGTAATTCTAAATATCTCCCCGATTGTTATACAAAATCTCCCCGATTGCAAGATGCAAATGTTGGCAGCTCTCTTATTGTACATTTCCAGGCCGTTATGCTAGAGCAAGTTGCATACGAATTATGTACTTTGATTGTTTTGTTGTAACTAGGACCGTGCCACTTCTAGAGCAGTGTCGTTCACCTTATTTGGCAACCTGAGTCGGTTTGGTGACGGCCCATCAAAGGCACCCTTCTTGGAACAGATTCATACAAACTTTGTCAGCCTGTTGCTTCATCTGAATGATGAAGATGATGACGTGAAGAATGTAAGTAACTGTACTGGATTAGTGGTTAATAGACCCCTTGCATAATAATAATAATAATACGCAGTTCTTATATAACGCTTTATACGTTTCTGAAGTATGAGACCTACTCCTTTACATAGCACCATGTAATGGTTTACAGGAACACCGGGGCGAACCCCTTCTCTTTACGATAAGTGCACTGGGTTCTTCTACGTGCCTTACACAACACACGGGACGTACGGCTTAACGTCCCATCCGAAGGACGAAGCATGTGGTTAAAGTGTCTTGCTTGAGGACACAAGTGTCACGACTGGGATTCGAACCCACACTCTGCTGATCAGAAACACCAGAGCTTGCGTTCGGTGTTCTTATCCACTCGGCCACGACACGCAACAAGCCCAAAACAGCCCCCTTACTGAGATCAATGAAGACCTATCATTGGATGAGAGTTTTACGCAGCGCGTACACATTTCCATTGTTTGACCTCAGCAATAGCGGCCAATGCAAGGAGTCTATAATACAGGCCCGCATATTATTCCTACTTCAGTCTGATTTCCGATTTGTTTTGCCCTTGGAAAAATCTGAAAAATTGTGATCAAATGGCCTAAAAAGTATATTAAAGCCTACACCATGTGTAAATATATAGGTCAGCCCTTGTACTCAATGAAATGTTCCTACTTTTTTCCAAGGACTTAATATCATGCTCGATAATAAACACTTCAATTCATAAATACCCAATACAGTTTAGGCAGTCCTATTGATTGAAAGGTGGTGACATGACCATGTTTACCTGGGCCAAATTTTATAGAGCTGCTTATGCAAATAGTATTGCTTACAAATGTTTTGCTAAACAAAATAAGCAGGATACCAGTCACAGATGTTAACATGTGAAATAGTATTTTGGCTGGTTACCTTATACTGATAAGCAAATTTTTTTGTGCTTAGCTACTTTTTGAGCTTAAGCAGCTCCACCAAATTGGGCCCTGGTATTATAATAATAATAATAATAATAATAATAATAATAATAATAATAATAATAAGACTTGCTGGGTGTTCAAGGCGCAGTAAAAACCAGAAACAAAACAAAACAAAACAAAGAAAAACAGACACAACAAAATTAGTCCATGAAAACCTGTGACATAAGATTTGAGAAGAGATTTGAATTTTGTGGTACAAAGACAAGATCTAAGATTAAGTGGTAGAGAGTTCCAGATGCGTGGCGCAGCTAAAGAAAAAGACCTTTCACCCCATGAGTGTCGAGACTTGGGTTCAATGAGGAGAAGCATGGAACTTAATCAAAGATTTCTTGATAAAGCTGATAAAGACATAGCTGGAGCTGATAAAGACATAGCTGGAGCTGGAGCTGTTCAAGACTATTTGGCTGTAGCGTGTTCAATGTTCATAGGCGTGTTGGCGCGCAAGCTTACACAGGCGCTAGTAATGGTTATGAAAAGGGCCTCGGTACACTTTGACTTAACATTGTTTTTGTTCCTCCTCAGGCCTGTAAGTATGCCCTGAAAGAAGTCGGACCACGTCTTGGCTCGGTCTCTCTCAATCAAATGTTCCAGAAACATCTTCTAGACGGGCGCTCACTCAATTACGGAGAGTTCATGTTCAACCTTTCCAAAGTCATAGTAAGTTTTGACCACACATTCTGTGTTTTAAAGATTTTTTCTTTTGTCATGTGTAGGTTTTTTTTTTGAAGTGGATCTTCAATTGGCCGTATTTTTGACCGCGTGAGGGCGCTTGTGGACCAATTTTTTTGTGATGTAAACAAGTAAACAAACGGTGTTTTTTTTCATTTTTGTTATTATTATGTTTATGTATTTCGTCACTGATGCAAGAAAACTGCAAACAGGCAATTAAAATAAGATGAAACTGTAATTATGATGCAAGACATTCCCTGAAGAAAGCGCCCCCATGCGTTCAAAAATGTGACCAATTGTGGAGTTTCACGACAAAGTGCGCTGCCACAAAAAATGGCCCAGAGAGGTCACTTTCAAGGAGTGCAGCTCACATGGATTGTCAAATTGTTAACGCCTTTTTACCACTTCACTTTATGTCATACTGTAATTAGAGAAAATAGAATTAGCTGTTGCTTACTGCTTACCAACCAAAAGGGGGCGGGGGGGGGGGGGGGAAAGGAGAAGGCATACTGTAATTTATCAACATTATCTTGTACATTATCTTGAATGGGGAGTTCTGCATGGATCATGTCCGTTCATTTTTAATAATTTGGGACGAACAAAGAAACATTTACTAGAGTGGGACTTGAACATGCAACCTCCGGATTAAAGTACCGGCGCTCTACCAACTGAGCTTATCTACAATCCCGTCAAAATGCTTGGGTCACCCGTTCCTAACGTTACAATAACCATTCCCTGTCTGACAATACACATTCTCTCACCCGTCCCCCGTCCCCCCGCTCAATGTTGACTGGAACGCAGAAGACCGTGCAACAATGTGATTCAACATTGAAAGGGGGCAGAGGGGCCCAACGAGATATGGCCAGGATTGTAGCCCTAATGTTGAGGGTCTCCCCATTTTGTCAATATCTTTAGTCAGACACCATTCAACCTGTAACTGTACAGCCAGGGATCACACCCTAGTTTACGATACAACCTGGGAAGCGGCAGCAGAGGGATCACCTTAGGGGATGCGACTTTTTATTTCAAATATCAAGTAATAAACCACAAAGAAATTATACAAACACAGGAGTATGTACTCTTGGGAGGTACAGGATGGGTGAAGCACAATGATAATAACAAGTCTTTTGTGTTTTATAGATCACAGACTTCTTGCAGAAAGTGAACTTCTACGTGATGGGAAATGTCAGCTTCTTCAAGAGCTCCTGGCCGGACATCCGCAGTAATGCCGCCATGTTTGCTGGGTTTCTATTGGGTAATCTGCCAGAGGCAAGTCACACGCTCATCACCAAGGAGCATGTCTGTGGTGGTAAGAGCACCTTTCATTGGGGTTATTCCTCTTCAAAGGCACTGTACACGTTTGGTAATTACTCAAAATATATATTAGCATAAAAACTTACTTGGTAACGAGCAACGGAGAGCTGTTGATAGTATAAAACATTGTGAGAAATGACTCATCTGAAGTAAAGTAGTTTTTGAGAAAGAGGTAATTTCTCACTAAAATAATAAAAGACTTCAGGCTTGAAGCCTTTTATTCCTATCTGAAAGCACACAAATTTGTACAAAAAGGGTGTTTTTTCTTTCATCATTTTCTTGCAACTTCGATGACCAATTGAGCCCAAATTTTCACAGGCTTGTTACTTTATGCATATGTTGGGATACACCAAGTGAGAACACTGGTCTTTGACAATTTCCAAACGTGTTCAGTGCCTTTAAGTCTATAAACACCAGGGGCTTGAATTTGGGGCGAAAAATCCACAAGATCAAAGGCCTTGTAGCTGTGGGTGGATGCTTTCCAATGGTCTGATTGTGCTGTTAAATTTTTTTTAGAGCCATTGATGTCTGTAAATGTCAATGAGAAAACATCTTTATATGGGTGTCCACATCGAGTTTCATTGACAAAACAAATTATTAATAGCTAGAATAAAAAGTAGCAGTTTGGCTGAAATTAGTTTGGTAACAGGAACAAGGTTTTTAATCCTAAAGCAAACTTGTAAATCAGCTCTATGAATTGCGACACTCCATGCTAAAACCATGCTCTTTCTATCAAAACTCAAGAGCCGGTTTATTTGCTTATGAAACATGTGTGGGTTCGATTCCCGGTCATGCTCTTGTGTCCTTGAGCAAGGCACTTGACCATAACTGCTTCTCTTAACCCAGATGTATAAATTGGAACCTGAGAGGGCTGAGATAGTATTGTGTTGGATTAACCCCTTAGTGCTAATATAAGCAGCTTGGGGTTGTATGCTCCACAGGGAGTTGAGAAAGTTTGAGAAATGGACTAAGTATACCTGATGAACAGGGATTTTAAAGTCGTAAAGCACCTTAATCTAGCTACTAGGATATGTACGCTATATAAGAACCAAATACTATTATAGCTGTTCCGAATTAGTAGTCAGAACAGCTATTGTTTTCGTCGAGATTTGTGTTTGTTTTTCTTATTATTCTTACTTTTTGGATCTGACGTAAATCCCATAGGATTTGTACACACATTTTGGTCACTCTTAAAGTCACATCTAGCTTAATATGAAAGCGTCATGGCCGAGCGGTCAAGCACACCGGACACAAGCTCTGGTGTTTCTGATCAGCAGAGCGTGGGTTCGAGTCCTGGTCTTGACACCTGTGTCCTTAAGCAAGACACGTAACCATTATTGCTTCGTCCGTCGGATGGGACGTAAAGAAGTTGGTCCTGTGTGTTGTGTAATGCAAGTAAAAGAACCCAGTTACACTTATCACTAAGAGAAGGGGTTTGCCCCGGTGTTTCTGGCAATGGCTGCCAAGTGCAACACAGCACCTTGTAAACCCTTAACAAGGTGCTACATAAAATGGGTCTCATAATTCAACAACTTTCAAACACCTGTCTGCAAATGAATGATGATAAGCGCTTTGAGACGCCCGTATATAAAGCGCTATATAAAAACTAGTTATTATGTTATTTTATTATTATATTATTAATTTGTCAGAAGGTTTTTTATGTCAATTTGTAATGCTTTACAATGGATAAGAAACTTCATGTGTTTTCACATGATGAGGGAATTGAATTGAAGTAACACATATTTTTGTGTTTTTTCTGTCCCTACTTTACTCAGCACTCATCCTGCTCTTAAAGGATCAAGACCCTGGTGTGAAAGTGAAGGCTGCCGAAGCAATGAGCTTACTATCCGAGTACTAAACACTGTATTGTTGGTAAGACTTGACCTTTGACCTTTGTATCACTGAGGTCACGAACCCCTTGCAACAGAGACCTCTGTGAGGTCAAACGAAGGGACACCATTGGCTGAGAGTTGTGTCTGCCTTGCATGCACTCATATGAGCACATCATTTGAGCTTAGCTATGGTGGCCTAGCAAATGAGAAAGGGGTACATGTTGTAACATTTCGCTTAAAGTGTGCGCACTTTGATTAAAAACGCTTTAGTATAAAGGTAAATGTGAACTTATTGTGATGATTTTCCAAAAATACCCCTCGACAGAAACGCCAAAGCAGCAACTTAACTGAAATTGATATGTTGTTTGCAAACCAAGTCTGCCAAGCACGAACAGTCATTTCTGGGCACAAACAGGTTACCAGCCAAAATATTATTTAATGTACAGTGGTTGTGACTGGTAAACATGCTGTAATTATTCAGCAGTGAATTGTGTCGAGTTTTGTCTGCTGAGTAAACATGTTTTTTTTTGTTAAAACCAATCCCCAGATGGGAGGTGGGTGTTACTTTGCGCCAAATATAATATAAAAGTGAATTACTTCGAAAATATAACAATATTGATAAAATACAAGTTCATTGTAATGCCTTGAGTTTTTAAAAAACACAACACTTCCAAAGCAAATGCTTAAAAAGTTTAAAAACCGGTTCACACTTTATTTGTCTGTTGAGAAAATGAAAATTGTAATGTCTGGTGCACTGACTTAAACAAAATTAAAAGCTAAAATAGAATTAGGTGTTGCAAACTGCTTACCAACCAAAAGGACCTATGGTATAAAAGCAAAAAATAGTTAATGGCCCAACGTTTCAACCCTAGCACTAGCAGAGTCTTTCTCGAAGGCTAAATGACAAGACAACACAAATGAACAGGTATATAAGTGTAACAAAAGCATTCAAGTGGAAATACATGAATAGAGGCAGAGAACAAACAGACAAGGCAAGGGGTAAACAATGAATAGGGAGACAAAATTAAAAGCATCATTTTCCCCTAGTGCTGTGTGACCAGAGTGAGGGGATCTGAGTTTCATCCATAATCATTATATATTTTAAGAAATATATCTTAAAGGCATTCTGCAAGTTGCTTTTTGAAAAGTACGTTCATTCCGATCCTTCACAGGGTTCTCCCAAGGATTTTTCAAAACTTGCCCACCCCCCTTAAAGGCTAATTGTGGTAGCTCATAAACATTTCAGAATGGGATTTCCACAGACTGTCGTCAAACTTCGAAAGTGCACATTGTTACATGTTGGTTGTCTGGTGTACTTAATATTGTAATACCAGATTTGGATTGGAATTACTCTTCGTAACACTAATCTCCCCAGTTTCAAAACTGGAGGGCATTCTGGACCCAAATTTCGGAAGTTTGGCCGAAGCATGCTAAATTGAAACTTTCCACTCATTATCCTTCCTGCTAAACTAACGATCAATGGTCTGTGATTGGCTATTAAGAGTCATGTATTACTTATAGCAGAATAATTTGCATATCCCCCACCCATCCATTTTTCGGTTGTCAGTTTTACTAAAAGAGATACAGTCTTCTTTAGAGGAATATATATTTTTGGATTAATTTGTATTCAACATTCCTGAGGCACAATTAATAATTTGTTCATTGTACCAGCGATGGCGGTACAAATTGAAGTGCAATTAATAAATACTGGACTTTGTTTCAGTTTATGGGACGAAGTAAACAGGCTCAGAATTTCATGAAGCAGTCCTGCCCTCTTTTACTTAGAAAAGGCTGCTTCACAACAGAATAGACTACTTCACAAATACTCGGTACGCGCGCGTTGGCCGTGGACTGAGGTGCATGCTGGTCTAGTTAAAGATGAAGTTTGGTCGCTAGCTAGACCAGCATGCATCTCATTCCATGGCTAATGCATGCGTACCAAGTATTAACAAAGTAGTCTATTGTCTTTGGGGTCAGATTTGTAAAGTCAAGATCAGAACTAGGGGTCTTTTCCAAATCTCGGCTGCCGGCTCCGGATTAGGCTCCGTTATCGATTTTGGAGCAGTCCGCATGTTGCATGGTGGTTCGTATCAAACAGAGCATGGAGACCAAGCCGGAGATCAAGCTGGAAACCAAGCTGAGGTTTGGAAAAAAGCCTGAGGTATATTTGTAGCTTCTTTTGAAATGTTCAACCTTTAAACTGGTGCTCGCTTTCGTTCTTTTTTCCTTTCAATTTTAAAGAAAGATGAAACATTTTTTTGATGGTTTCTTTAAGGACACTTTTAAATAGCAAGGAATCAGAAGGGATTAATTCAGCTTAAAGTAAAACAACATTGCACTTTTTCTTAATTGATTTTAAGATTTTAAAAACCTTTATTTGACCTTTGTTTAACATTGGCAACAATAATGGAAAGGGGGGGGAAATATTTCAGAACAATAGGAAAAATGTTGTTTAAGACATAGTAGAAAATTATGCAAAAGACATAATAACATTTTGTGATTTATATGAAGTTTGAGCTAAAGCCATAAGGGCCCAATTTCATGGCTCTACTTTACTGTGAGCAAAACATCAGCGCTTACGGAAGCAGAAAAACTGACCCTTAACAAAAGTGTTTTTCACTGGCTAGCAGAATTTGTGTATGTGCGTGCAAACGTGATGTCACTACACATTCTTCGCTTACACAGCTAGCGCAAAAGTTTTGCGTTTACCCTGTAACTGGTTAATTGAGAATGTAAACGCAGAATTCTGCGGTAGGCAGAGTCGAGAAATTGGGCTCGGATTAGAGGATTTATAAAATCATGTATGCTTTGCACATAATTAAAACAAATATATAAAGTAAATAACAATTAATTATGAGACTAGAATTTAATGAAGGATTATATTGAAATTAAAAAGCATTAATTTGTTTCATTTGTTTTCAATTTAACCACCATTATTACAGAAACTGTTATGTTTCCTATAAAATTTATTTTTTAAAACGTGCATTGACTGTTCTAAGAATCAAATATAATGTACATCATTAGAGACTACTTCATACTGATTATATGTCAACTGTTTCTAAGAGCTGGAAAATCATACTTATTATTATTATTATTATTATATATTTCTGGTAATGAAACCAAGGATGCCTCACAAGTGAACTCAATCACTGTAGCTCGCAAGCCTGAGGAAACCTGTAAACAAGGGTGCTTGCAATGTGAACCAGAAACACCGGGGTTAAACCCCTACTCTTCCACGATAAGTGTTCTGGGTTCTTTTACGTGCACTACCAATCCTAGTACACGGGACCTACGGTTTAATGTCCCATCCGAAGGACAAAGCAATTATGGTAAAGTATCTTGCTCAAGGATACAAGTGTCATGACTGGGACTCGAACCCACACTCTGCTGATCAGAAACACCAGAGCTTGAGCCCGGTGCTCTTGACCACTTGGCCACGACACGCCACACTTAACAGTTCGCTCGGACCCATCGCCTCGTCCAGAGGCGCTGGGATGGGCTGATGTATGCACATGCGCATTGGACCATTCCCCCTGATCTCCTGTTAACGAAAGTTTTGACCATCGATAATAATGTAGGTCTATTGTGCAAATCCATTGCAAATAATTATTGTCATTCTTTGCCTTGTACTAAAAGTAGGGCTTGATCGCAACATTCTTCTTGCAACTCACTTCGGTTAAAAACATCTTTTACATTATCCACGATGCCTCCATTCAGTATCATATATCGTGTGTGTACAAGTACATGTGATAGTGCGCATTGCACCTATCAGCAGTACAATCGTTCCCATCATGCACCACAACATCCTGAACAAGAATTTGTACCAGCTCATCAGCCCATCCCAGCGGTCTTGGATGAGACCGGTGGGGCCGAGCGAAACTAAAGCAAATTACTAGCCAAAAGGTCATGTGATGACTTCAGTATTTTGTTTACGGTTGCGTCCATTCAGAACATTGTTTTATCGACCCAATTCACCCGGCGTCATCATCACAATAATCTTGATTGAGCCATTTTGGGAGTCAATGTCCCTGCGTGGTATACTATAGAGAAAGGACCTGGGCCCAATTTTATAAAGCATGTAAGCACAAAAACTTGCTAAGCAAAGAAAACTCTTGCTTAGGAAAAACAGGTTACCGTACAGTTACCATTGATGTGACTGGTACCCCACTCATTTCTTGCTTAGCATAGAAATTTGCTGAGCAGAATTTTCTGCTTAACAGCTTTATGAAATTGGTCCCTGCAGACACGGTGTGTTGCAAATTTTAGTTGCTGCTGCATTTACATGCTTATTTGTTGACTCCCAAACTGGTGAGCGTGGCACAGTCACTGCATGTGACATGCATGCAAGGGGTCCATAGTAGACCCATTTTTGTTGCTGCAATGTTTTTCTGCTTGGCAGCTTAACGAAATTTGTGATAAAGCTTGTGGTAATTCAATGGGCCAAAAGTTCACTAAGATTTTGTCTGTTTATTGCGTTCTCAATCTTCTTACGGTACTATATATTTGAACACAGTACTATAGTACTGTTTTAAAGAGCAATTCTAAAAGTGTCTTTCATTTACCCATATCTGCTCAGCTGGTCACAGTACATAAACACTGTTCCTGCTTGAGCCCATGTAGTGCTCATTGCTTCATTACATTAACGATTATTAAAGGGTCTGTATACGTTTGGTAATGACTCTGAAAATTAATGGTAATAAAAAGCTACTTGGTAAGAAGTACAGCAGCTTTGGACAGTATAATGCATTTTGAGAAACTTTTCACTTCAAAGTACTGCGGTTATTGAAAAAGATATCACTTTTTATCCCCCAAAATTTGAATCTGTGAAGCCTTACTGCAGTAATGTTTCTCAGATAGTGTATTCCAATCGCAGATTATTCTTCCTGCGTGGATATAACCACTCCAGATTTTCAGCAATATCTCAAAAACGCTACCACCTTTTGAAATGAAATGTTCACAGGTTAGTTTTATGGTATGCATCTACAACTATATAAGATTGAAACAAACAGTGGGTTCCAATTACCAATCGTATACAGACCCTTTAACATCCTGCCTTGCAAACAAACTACTGTTGGAAAGAGCACACAATTCTCTTTAGTGTGATATTATACAAATATTGGATGCATGTGAGTGCATTACCACAGAATATAATTCACGAGGTGGAATCAGGGGTAAAGCTGAGTGAATTTGAAAAGCCATTGCGTGAACAAAATGCACAAACGAAAAGCAACAATGCATGAACAAAATGCATTCAATATTTGTTTTATATAACACAGGTATAGATCCTTGTAACTTGAGTTTTGTTTCACAATAAACATAAAATAGACATGGAAATGCGTTCACTCCACACTCTGAAAACTCTATAAAAAAATTCTAAACAACGTGGACGACTCCATGTTGACACCAACCTTGTCTGCCGTGACACAACATTTTTTTGTTGGGAACGGGCAGGAACTATTATTTTGGAAATGACGCTGCGAAGAAATGCTGCGAAATTTTCCAAATGTCCTCTATTTATCAATATAAGACTCCTATATTTAATTTTGGAGCGTCACGCGTCGCGACAGTAAAGCACAACACATGATGCATGTTCCGCCAATCAAATGACAAGGATCTATGTGTGCGGTATATAAATACGTTTTCCATCTCATACCACTAGTAATATGAGTGCAAAGACAGACAATTACATATTGTTCATCTACAGGTTTTCTGTAGCTGGGCAGTTACTGCATTTGTGTGTGCTACGGGAAATCTTGAAGTAAGGCAGAAATTGGTTCAGAACAAGTTTCTGGGGCAAATTTCATAGATCTGCTTATCAAAGAATAATATATCTAGTAAATTAATATGCCAAGCAGAAACCAGACGTTAATAGCAATTACACGATGCTGCAGATTAGCTGGTAAACTACTTTGACTAAGCTTGAATTGAAGTGCTTACAGCAGCTCTATGAAATGACCCTAGCAGATTTAGGAGTCCTACCTTGGGTTCATCAACCTTTATCATGATGCCACCATCTTGGTCATGTTCCCTGTATCCAATAACAGTAATGAATGCTAATATCCATAAAGAGAATGGAATCAGACTATTTTTTCCTTAGCCTCGGTTTGGTTACAATGATTTGTATTGGAGAAAAATCAAGATGGCCACACCATGATAAAGGTCTATTGTCTTTTTTTTCAAAGCACTGAATGGTTTCAAAGTGCAACTTCTGAAATATATGGGCATTTTCAAGCAGGTTTGGTGATGTTTTTCTTTCCAAGTAAATATAAATTTACAAACACATGAGGAATTTGTTGGTTGTTAAAAACAAATTATTCTGTCATTAAATGTATTTACAGTCAATGGACACAAATTATTCCAAACTGAAACATGTCAGAGTTCATGTTGGAGGGGGTACACATATGGGTGTTGCATATTAAATGGATGGTTAAATGTCAAAATGTCCATGTGGTCCATTTTGTTTGGTTAAACAAAATTAAAGCACTATTATTTATGTCATTGAAACGGGTAAAAAAACGTAAAGAGGCTGATGCCCTTATTGGCCACAAAAAACAAAAACAAAAAACATGAGGTAGGGTTGAGGCTGTTCACATGGTAAGTTGTTAGATGCGGCCAGACCTATCTAGGTCCGATAATCTCTGGTTCGAGGCAGGATTCGAACCCGGATGCAAAGAGGTGAAGGAAAAGCAAAATCTCTTTGGTGGAGTACAGAAGACTTTGTATTGAGATCTTCAAGGAGAGGGTATTTTAGAACTGTTGTATCATTTGGGATTAGGAGATTGTGTTCATCAGGGGATTATCTCCTTTAATCCTCTGTGGAGTTTAAATGGATGTACTCCATGACTCTCTGGATGAGGTCTGCTTTTTTGTCTTTTGCTTTGATCCCAATTCCCTTGTCTTTCAGCCAGGTTGCCAACGTGATGGTGTTCACCTTAGAAAGCTGCCGGGGAAAGTTTGAATGATAATAATAATAATAATAATACTCTTATATAGAGCTTTGTCTCAAAGCAACGATTATTTTTACAACAGGTATGCAGAAATATGTTTTGAGATAATTATAATATAATAATATTGACACTTATATAGCGCAGTTCCAAAGAATGATCAATGCGCTTCAAATATTATTACCCCTGGTCACTGGCTGTGCTGCCAAGTATGTAGCGCACTAAGCTAAATCAATCACAAGAACTATCTCTGGCCTCATGGCTAAGCAGTCAACGCATCAGACCTAAGCTCTAGTGTTCTGATCTGCAGAGTGTGGGTTCAAGTCCTGGTGTTGACACCCGGTCCTTAAGCAAGATACTTGACCATTATTGCTTCGTCCTTTGGATTGGACGTGAAGCTGTTGGTTCCGTATGTTTTGTAATGCGCGTTAAAAAAACCAGTGCATTTTTCATCAAGAGAAGGGGTTTGCCCAGTGTTTCTGGCATTGTCTGGCAGCAATATGCACCACCTCACCTTGTATCCCTTTCAAGGTGTTGTATTATGGTTGCTTCATCTCATAAAATCATTCTCAACAATCTCCACCAGATTTGATAATTCAGCACCAGGAGTGTCATTAATGACAAACATGGTGCATTAAAAATGAACATTGTTATTATTGTCAAAGATTTCTTCATATGTCTGTAGACTTACCTGATCGTTTACAGCCAGAGACGTGATGTCAATTCCTTCCTGTAGTTTGGGTTTGCAACGCGGTTTCTTTCCGGTAGTTTGGCCTTCTACTCCATCATCCTGGAACAGGAACAAGGCATAAAACTCAACTTAAACGATGGAAGTCCTTCACCGAGTCAAATAAGAAGCACTGAAGCAAGACTCTGGAATGGTTTTTAGTTCAGATTTTGTCCAGGTTTTCTTATATACAGTGTACCACTGTTTGGAGAACCTCTTCAACCATTTTGTCGGAACACGATATCCAGCACCCTTTTTCCTTCTTTGTACAGGGGAAACAAAGCATAGCATATGCATGTGCGATGGATTTGCCGGAGGGCGTGTATGCACGTTGGCCAGTCAACTGACTGCATCCAAAAGAGGACGTTCCGTAGTTGTTCCAGGCATATATAAATATCAACCACATTCCTACCCAGAAATATTTTGCGTGTATACACGTCAACAGACCTAAAGTGGTTAAAAAAAGTTCAAGAATAACAAGTACCTTTGGTTTTCGCTTCACAGTCTTGCCACCTCCCTGATTTGGTTTCGGAGTTTCCGCTTTCTTTCTGATCAGGGCATCAAGTGTCTGCTGGGTCTGTTTCACCTTGGGAGTGAAGTTGGAGGTATGTGACGGCTCTTTGCGTCTGAATGACGGTGTGATCGCTGGCTTACAAATACCAAGGTTCACTCTTGCACTCGTTGCTGCAATTTGCTGAGCTTTTTCAGGGAAAGTGGCTTCCTCTGTCGCTGTGGCTGGATTGCTCTTACTTATAAACGCAGACACACCGGGTAACCTCTTTGGTTGGATGTTTGCTCTCTTGATTGGCGTAAACTTTGGCACAACTCTTATGTTCTGCTGGATATTATTTGAACTACTCGAGGTGTGCTTCATTCGAGGTTTTTGGGGAAGGAACCGTGGGATGATAGGTTGTGAAATTGGAGACACCACTTGGATGCTTAAATGGTTTGGAGGGACATTCGTTTGGGGGATGTATGGAGCGGTGGTGAGGATGTTGCATGGGGCTGTGTTACCAACCGATGGGGACCTTGTGTAGTTGTTGTTAATGTAAGTGTTGCTTGCACTGTTGTCGTGTAGAACTGGCTTGAAGCGGGTACCCTGACTGGCTGTGGCTTGGTAGGGTGGCTGTGTTTGCTGCGGACTTCCATACTGACTGATGGGTCTAAAAGTGTGACTGTTCCTTTGAGCTGCTCCCATTGGCTGTGAATATGAAGTATTTTGTGGCATGGTATACTGCCTATCACCATAGGGAGCTGTGGAGGGAAAGCCACCCATGGGTTGTGTAGCGTTGGTGATTGGGAACGTACCATTGAGATCCCCAACTGGTGAGGGAAGATTAGCCGGTAACCTGGATGGTATAATGATCGGGTGCGGTGCACCAGGCACGGTGCATGATGATGAATATGTACTGGGGCTTAGGGAGCCTTGGAAAGTTAGCTGACGTGTAGGGATACGGCGGACAGACGTCGGGGGTGGGGTGCTGGAGAGGGTCAGATCAGACAGACATCCCTCCTGGAACATAAACAAAGACAAGTTTCGCATCTTAATGCAATGACAAATCATAACCGGTACTGTGTGCCCAGAAAGTCTGACTTATTATATGCCTTTTCTACATCGCAGAAAACCAAGAAAAAAGGGGAAATTTGCGGCCTGTTTTAAGGGATTAGAAATTTCAAACTTTTATCTGAATTCAGACCTTTTTCATGTCTCTACAGTGAAATAACTTCTTTTCTTAAATCATGCTTTTTGATCAACCTCTCCAGTGCTGAGGATACTTTTCCCAAAACCTCCTTGAAACCTGTAACTCCAGGGGTCAGCAAAAGGTTGACAAGTTGAAACCTTCTTTCAGACCTTTTTGTCTGCAGTGACTCTCACCACTGTTTTTACAAAAACTGATGACTAAATCTATCAAGTTCAAAATAATGCTCTTTGTCTGGAAATGCTTTCACTCCTCAGCACATGTCTACTTCAACAACCTTCTCACCGTTCATCATCGCGACAGCCGACTACGCAAACTACACGACACAACAACACTTACTTCTACCATCTGTAAACAAAACGGTTGGTCAGGGCGCCTTTGGTTGTAGCGGTCCCCACCTATGGAACAAACTCCCTCCAGAAGTCCGCCACTCTGACTCAGTGACGAAATTCAAGAAACTGTTGAAGACTGAACTGTTGTTCAGAGCCCATTAATTTGTTTATTCCTGACTCTTTAATTGTTCAGCGCCATGATCTAATATTGTCTAGGATATGTGCGCTTTATAAGAACTCTGTATTATTATCTATAAACCCTGTTCAAGCTATCCTCACCTTCTGCCCTGACTGGTACAGCCCTGTGTTGGTGAACTGAGCCTTGGGCGTCACTTCAAAGACCGTACTGCACACTGATGGTAACTTGTACCGCAGATCAGCGATGAACGCATTGATGATGGGTGCTGGATCTACTCTGGTTTGAAGCGTTGTTTCCTGCTTTCGTATACAGTACTCTGGGTAGCTAATTAGGCATCGGTTAAAGACAAATATTTGGTTTTATAGGAGGTAGAGGAAAACTTTCAAGTGAAATATGTTAAATCTTGAAACTGTTATTAGATAAAGACTGAAGGCGTGTCGTGGCGGAGCGGTTAAGAGCATCGGACTCAAGCTCTGGTGTTTTGTGATTGGCAGTGTGTGGGTTCGAGTCCTGGTCGAAATACTTCACCAAAATGCTTTGTTCTTCGGATGGGACGTAAAGCCATAGGTCCTGTGTACTACGATTGGTAGTGCACATAAAAGAACCCAGAACACTTATCGTGGAAGAGTAGGGGTCAACCCTGGTGTTTTGGTTCACATAGCAAGCACCCTTGTTTACAGGTTTTCTCGGGCTTGCGAGCTACAGCAATTAAGTTCAATTATGAAGCATCCTTGGTTTCATTACCAGAAATATATAATGAAAGTTTGGTCAACATTTCACAACACAGTGGGACTACAACCCACCATAGTGTCTATCGGGTATAGCTAAATGCCTTGCTCAAAGACACAAGTATAACAACCGGTCTTGTTGATTTGACTCTGGGGAGCTTTATAGCTCCTCCTGAGCTTTCCACGTATAATTAACATTGTTTTTGAGACGGCATCTACATCATAACAGATTCGTGAAGGATACGTGAAGAGTGTTGGTCCAATGGCTGGGAAGTAGATGTTGTAATACATCAAGCCGGCGCTGGAATCTGGAAGCCTGTATCCATACTGCAAATAACAGACAGACAACAAATCATTCAGAGTTTGAGGACAAAAGTGTACACTCACTGAAAATGTTGTGGACAAAGTGGAAGAAATACAAACCGCTCCAGATTTTTGGCAATATCTCAAAAACACTACCCCTTTTTGAAATAACATTTTCAAAGGTTAGTTTTATGGTATGTATCTACACCTATATAGTATTGAAACAAACAGGGGGGTCCAATTACCAAAGGTATACAATCCCTTTGAAGGTGCCTTTACATGCTTGCAGCTTGTTGTAGCCGCATTCTTCACAATTCAGCTTCTCAGCTGCGAGTAAGGATAATTAGCCTCCCAAATTATTATTACGATGATGTACATACCGCATTCTTCCAGTATCTTCTGATGTCTTTGTACGTCTTGAAGGGACTTGTCGCCGGGATCTCATGACTGATGCTAACTACTTTACCTTTCTTCAAGCTGTGTACAAGAACCACAAATACAAATAAACAAAGATACTGGTTTAATTTTGTAACTCACTACACATAAACTGCTAGTTTAATTTTGGAACTCACTAAATATTCATTGTGATTTACTACTATTACTATATTAGACACAGGCATTTGCCCATGGTCTCCTCCGGAAATTGTACCCCGCTGGAATCACTGGCACGGCTCCCACCACAGCCCGTCTTTCCAGTGTTCCTGCTTTCAGTTCTGTTCACAACCTGACCATTCGCGGATGTTGTCCACCAAGTCGGCCAACGGAACGATGACATCCCTCAGGCATCCCATTCACAACAGCTGCTGCCAAACCGACTTGGCAAACCACATATCCCAACCAAGCTGCCTTTTTTTAATAACTTGTAGATTTGTCGTGAGCTTTTCTACAGATCTCAAATTGTATTCATGTCAAACATCAAGAAGCACATTCAGCAAACAAGAAAAAGTTATTCTATTGTTTTCAAGGTCCTAGCTCAACTAACGTAATTTTAAAACTCACCTGGGTAAGACGTAACACCATTTATTCTCAATGGAGTATTCCAATATCACATTATTTTGGGACAGGAAAAATTGCTCTACAACAGGCCTGCACACCTCAAAGTCGGCAATCTGTGAAAAGAAATTTACAAAATGTTACTTGAAAAGTAATAATTGAAGAAAGATATGCTCAAACCTTGAACTTTCGGGACATAAACTCTTCAAAGTACCATCTTCGTGGGCAATTGTCTCGCCTTGGGTGTCTTGTTTGGGGCCTAAACAATAAAAACAATGTGTATATGCAAAACAAATTGTTCAGAATTAACTTACTGTACACCGAGGCAGCTTTGCCATCATTGGTCTCAATGCAAGACAGATCTCAGTTTCAGTCACGTTCAATTCCATGTCTGAAATACATCAAATTGGATCAGAACAAACTGATAACTGAAAGAATGGTTTGTACATGAATCCATTACAATAGAGAATTTATGTCCAAAAAACTTTACAAGAAAATTACCCCTGTAATTTAGCACCCCCCCCCAACAAAATTTCTTTTCTCATCATTGGTCGCACGACAGATCGCAGTTTCACTCACGTTCAATTCCATTTCAGAACAAACTAAAACAGAAAGAATACCATAATTGCCTATACAACATAAATGCATTGCAATGGAGAATTTCTATCCACCCAATTTCTATTCCCATTTCTGATTTAAGAACCTAAATCGTTGTGCTTTGCCTGCATTATCAGGGTCCTCACAATGCCGATACGCGCAAATTTCAGCCGTTTTTCTTTTCTTTACAAAATCATCAAGAGAAAACCATACAGAATGCTCCAGATTGCACAGTATAGGGCTTTTAAAACCAAGATAAACACCAAGTAGAAAACATTCCGAAGACCTTGTTTCAATTCAGCGTGCTTTTGCCAAACATCAGTGCTCAGCATGCTTCGGCCAAACATAACAAAAGTTGGGTCCAGAATACCCACAGTTTTGTAAAATCCTGGGGAGAACCCTGATTGTTATAATGTTTGGTAATTCTTGTTCTCTTAGCCCTCAATTTCCAGTTTCATTTTATTTATACTTTAGTAATTCCATGGTTCCATAGTAATACAATTTTTTATTGAGTCAATTTCGTCTGCTCGGGACTATAAGGTCATTAGTGCAATTTGTATGGATTTCATAAAATTGCTTAATTGCATATTTTGGAGCTCCAGGTAAATGGGGTTTATTGATCAAGAGTGGTCTTCAAAGCATTTGTTTGGAGAAAAAATGAACATTCATTTTCCAAGTAAAACATTTATTTGTTGATTTTCATTTAATGACCTTTTGATCATTGCGAGTATGAAATTGCAATTAATGAACAGCACTGAGCCGACGAATTGTTCTTTTTTTAGCTACTTTAAAAAGTGTAGTTATTAAAGAGTCTGTATACGTTTGGTAATGACTCTGAAAATTAATGGAAATAATAACTTACTTGGTAAGAAGTACAGCAGCTTTGGATAGTATAATGCATTTTGAGAAACTTTTCACTTAGAAGTACTGCAGTAATGGAAACAGATATCACTTTTTATCCCAAATAAATTTGAATCTGAGAAGCGTTACTGACAGTTGTGTATTCCAATTACAGATTATTCTTCCTGTTTGGAAATAACCGCTCCAGATTTTCTGCAATATTTCAAAAACGCTAGCATCTTT
This sequence comes from Plazaster borealis, assembly GCA_021014325.1. Lineage (NCBI taxonomy): Eukaryota > Metazoa > Echinodermata > Asteroidea > Forcipulatida > Labidiasteridae > Plazaster > Plazaster borealis. Next base: position 9,131,156 of record CM037460.1, on the reverse strand, counting down.
TGAAATAAAATGTTCCCAAGTTAGTTTTATGGTATATATCGTATGTATAGGATTGCAACAAACAATGGGTTCCAATTACCAAACGTATACAATCCCTTTAAGCCATTATATTCGGAATGTATAGGATTGCAACAAACAATGGGTTCCAATTACCAAACGTATACAATCCCTTTAAGCCATTATATTCGGAAGTAAAAATCTTGGGATCAGCACTTACCAATGGCTGCCATGTGGCCTGAGCCAACCAAGAAATCCCTGCCTTGCAGGTAACATGTCCCTGCTTTGTTCCATAACGGTGCTAGTTTGGCCCTGATGGTATAGGCAAGACAAGCCTGAAACACTGGACTGATTACTCGCATTGGTTTACTCACCTGCACACACAACACAACAAAACAAAAACATAATCAAATTCACAAGACTTTAAAGGCATCGTACACGTTTGGTAATTATTGTCAAAGACCAGTGTTCTCATTTGGTGTATCCCAACATATGCATAAAATAACGAGCCTGTGAAAATTTGGGTTCAATTGGTCATCGAAGTTGCAAGAAAATGATGAAAGAAAAAACACCCTTGTTGTACAAACTTGTGTGCTTTCAGATAGGAATAAAAACTTCTTGGAAGAAGTTTTTATTATTTTAGTGAGAAATTACCTCTTTCTCAAAAACTATGTTACTTCAGTTTTTATGCTAATATATATTTTGAGTAATTACCAAACGTGTACGATGCCTTTAAAGGGACGCATTGCCTTCGAATCTCTTAAAATTTTGCTGTTTTGATTTGCTTCTTATCCTTTTCAAGAGTTGTTCGTGCACAAAAACACCTACACTGTCTTAAAATCAGTGAGTGGTAATTAGAAAAACATAACTTTGCTTCTTGAAATACAACCAGCGGAACATACAGTCTGTCATTTTGTGGAGTCAAAATTTGATTACTACAATATAACGGACCATCATGAAATTAAACAAAAACCACACAACTTCAAGCGATATTTATGTGAACCATTATCTTCTACTTTTAACTTGTGCAAATCTAGCATTATTCTGAGAGTGATTTGATCGTCCTTTCTTTGTATTTGTCTCTTTGACAGCTTTGTGTACAAAAAATCCTGTTGAACATGCTTTTGGGGAGCATTCTGAGTATCCCCACTTGCTGGTCATTTCCGGTCTGACATGGCTGAAAACAAATGCTTTTTTAGCCCAAAGCGCCCAATCCGAAGGCAATTATTTTAGCGGAAAAATCTGATTTTAAAGGAACATTACAGAATTGTTTTTTGCAAATAAAACAGTGTAAGCACTTTATATAATCCACCATATACATAAATTGACAAACCTGTAGAAGTTTTTACTTTTACTTTTTACTAATTTCAAAAAAACAAAAAGAAAAAAAAACATATAGAATGCTCCAGATTGCACAGTAGGGCTTTTAAAACCAAGATAAACACCAAGTAGAAAACATTCCTAAGACCTTGTTTCAATTCAGCGTGCTTAGGCCAAACATCAAAAAATTTGGGTCCAGAATGCCAGAATGCCCCAGAGTTTATGAAAAACCCTGGGGACAACCCTGCTGTAGGCTAGCAAACAATTAAGAAATTATATTGAAATTCTGTGTTTTCTTCATTATTATTGCAAAAACATGAGCTTAGCAAATAACAACAAAGCAGTAACATACTGCAGTTCTTGAGAACCATCTACCAGTGTCACAGTAAAAGCCTAAGGACTGCAACCAATATATGAAATTAATTGGACTACCTGAAGGCCCATCTTTTGACACCTTGCTTGAAGACGTCCGGTTTTCCACAGCGACTGTTGCAGGATAACGTAAATATTTTGCTCCTGCTGAAGGGATGGGGAAGCCAATATCATGGGTTCGGTGAATATCAACTCTCTGAAAAGAAGACCAACATCTTGTGGTTACTATACTGACCATTCAATGTCATCAATAAAACGGAACAAATGGAATAACATGGAAGTTGACGTGGTGGGGGGGAGGGGGGGCTGGTAAATGTGAAAGTTGACATCCAATTGTTTGATTGTGAGCTGATAGCCTGATATACAATCCACAAGTTGAAACTTTTTGACTTTTTTCCTTCATATAAATAATCTGGGGAAAGGATCTACTTTTCAGGGTGGCAGCGGTATCTATTTCATTGTCTTCCACCTCTAGGATCCTGTTTTGAATCCCGTCGGAGGCACTATGTGGATTGGGTTTTCAGTCCCTACCTGACTGCATGGGTTTTCCCTGGAATAATTCTCTGGGGTTTTCCTCCCACCATCTACAACTGAAACTTCCTTCATTGTCTTCTCTCCATGGGGTTCTTGGCTAGTATAGTAATTAAGTTTGCTTTTCTGAGAATCCTGGCTTCACAATCAGGTAATAATAATGTGTTGACAGTTCATGCAATAAATTCCTTTTATTGTTACAAGTTCGTGTGAAACTGTTTATAAAAAGACACATTTGAGCATGTTAAGGTTTTGAAATTTTACCTGCATTTGATAATTTGAGGTTGAGACCCCACATATTTGGTTGAATTTCGTTCTCCTCTGCCTGATTGCGACAAACTGTCGTCGACGTTTAGTGTGATTGAACACAAGTCCTTGAAATCGGGCACCTTTGCAAAAAAGATTGAGGGTGTGGTGTGTGCAGTTGCCATCATCTTTGGCTTTAGGTTGCCTCAAAGTGACTAAATCTGAATGAAGCAAGAGCCAATGATTTTCCACCTTTCGAAAAAGAACAAACATGTTTGAATTGAAAGTTTAAGGGTCACAAAAGTGGACATAAAATAGCAAATTTAGACAGACAAAAATCACTCAGATTACAATGTGAGAATCTTATATAAAAGGTAGGGTCATGGATTGGTTTTGTCAACGTAATGCTGATTTATTGTAGGTAAAGTTGCCTAAATAGGCGATCTTTGGAGATTCAAATTTGTTGACTTTTATCAATTTCTAATAGGTAAAATTATCAATAAAGATACAATAAAAGTCACCTGTGAAAGTTTTAGCTGAATAAAGTGTCTGCATATTGAGAGACTTTCACGGGATTTTCATAATCAAGAACGTTGAATCCATCCACATCTAGTGAGGTGACAACAGGTACCAACCAATCTCTGGCCGCAGCATTCACAAACGGACACCATGGAAATTCAAATCTCCAAACATTGCCTAAATAGGCGATCTTTGGAGATTCAAATTTGTTGACTTTTATCAATTTCTAATAGGTAAAATTATCAATAAAGATACAATAAAAGTCACCCGTGAAAGTTTCAGCTGAATAAAGTGTCTGCATGATTAGAAACTTTCAAGGTATGTTCATCATCAAGAACGTTGAATCCATCCACATCTAGATGAAATAATCTGCAGGATGCTTACAGCATTACCATCCAAGGTTATAAAAAGTAGGCTTTCAAATTAAAATGATTAGGGGTCATTACCAGTAAAGCAGTTACGACCCCACCATTATTTATAGTTAAAATGAAGTGCAACAATGACGATGACCAATCATCCTTGGCTTTAGAAACATTGAATAAAAAGTTATGTGAAGAAAAAGAACCAGTTGAAAAAGGGGATCACATTTAAAGTTAAAGTTTACACTCTAGGATGTTAGCTATTATTGTTATTTTAGGCCTACCTTTCTGACAATGAGAACATTTTCTTGAAATTTTGTGATTTGGTCCATTAAAGGCTTGTGAAGAAAATTTGAAGAATTTTTGATTTTTGTATTATTATTATTATTAAGCCTACCTAATAATAAAACAGTTCACAATACCGAATACCGGTACTTAAAGGCCCTATACACTATTGGTAAGATCGAAAAATACAAATGTTCACAGATTCACACATAACTTACATGATTTAAAGTAAGTAATGGTAGAAAGGGTTCCTTAAAATATTTCTGCCTAAAATGCTATCGTTTCTTATAAATGAGTAAAACAATAGTTTTTATCTCGCGCGATAGTTTGAAAAAACAGAAAACACATGAGGTCTCTTTTCTCTATTTTCTCGTGACCTCGATGACCAATTGAGCTCAAACTTTCACAGGTTTGTTTGTTCATGCATATGTTGAATCACACAAAATGTGGACACTGATTTTGAGCTGTTACCAAAAGTGTACAATACCTTTAAAAAATGCTTTAACTGTATGAACCTATCAATATCGTGTATTCTATAAACTAATTACACTATACAGCTTTAAATATATAGTTAATGACACCCTCAGTCGGGCGTTCGAGCAGAAAGTGGTAACTTTTAGGAACACTCTTACTGAGCCCCACTTTCTTGTGTGGCCAACCAAGCTATTCAGTGTTCAGACTCTCTAAATTTACTATCTTTTAGCCGGTGTTGTATTTTACAGTTAGGGGGCCTAGTAACTTCATTTTCAATTTCGTATTGTTTTGTATACGCCTCCTGGCTCGGAAAATGTTTGCCCTCAAACCTGCAATACTTTATAAAAACATATTCGCACCATTTGATTAAGAATTAAATTAATAAAGCAATAGTTATACACTTACCTTCAGATTATTTCTCTGTCTCCAAGGAAACCGGCGATGTCCTCGGAACGAACAAATAGTTTGATCTCAAAACTTTTCAGAAACTTTCCCGGGCCCGCCCACCTTCCCCTCAAACTTTCTCATTAATATTAGTCAGGTTCCATTAATTTGTTTAATAAGATTTAAGCTGGATGGAGGCTGGGGATCAGATGGGTCAGATTGTAGTCTGGCTCTAACATTATTGATTTTCTTAACTGTGAGGTTTGTGTATAAGGGCTCTGGGTACACAACACTACTACTGTAATAGCAAGTTTTTGGAAAATTTTCCGTTCGGTGTTTTGGTAAATACATCGTCGGAAAACACTCCAACAATTTGTAGCAATATGGCAGATAAGGTGCAGGATTTCTCACCACTGCCACCAGCTACTGCTCGAGCATTGAGTGACAAATTGTACGAGAAAAGAAAGGGTGCAGCCTTGGAAATTGACAGGTGAATATTAACGTCATTTTTTTTTATCGGGTCACATTGTTTGCAGAATAGAAAAGACATTGGGAAGTTGAATCAGCTGATCGAGTCGATTCTGTGCAAATCATCACATTTACAAGGCTGTTAACCATACACGTTGATATAGTGTCTAGCTCTTATAAGAACACATTGATAAGTGTCTACAATTGAACAATTAATTACATTTTCAAATGTGCCAATCGCACTCCACTACACTTAACCACTTAACACTCACTACAGACAGGAAATTTTGCACCATCAGTACAGTATCAGTAGGCTAAACACACAGGGCCCAATTTCATGGGTCTGCTTATCACCATTCATCGCTTACACTTACACTACAGGGCAAGTGTCAAATTTGTGCATTAGCTGTGTAAGCGAAGAATGCCTAATTAAGGTGGAACACACACGCGCACAAGCAACAATTTCTTGCTAACCTGTGAAATACGCTGAGCGGAATTCCCTGCTTCCGTACGCGCTGATTCTTTGCTTTCGGTAAGCAGAGCCAGGACTGGAATTACACGGAGGCCAAGGCCTCTGTTGCCCCTGGTCATGGCTTTGGTGCCCCTTCTAAGTTTCCCATAGACTTTTAAGGTTTTCCAATGGAAGTGCCCTTCGCAAAATAAAAATGGCCTTGCCCTCTCAAAGATGAGATTCCAGGCCTAAAACTTTCTCACTTTCTCATTGTGGATGTGGGAGAAAATGCAGAAGATCCGGAAAACTTGACTCCATTTCTATCTCCATGGACACACTCACACAGTCATTCCCGTGATGAAAATTAGGTTTTTTTAGTAAGAAAAGGTGAAATGTAGCCTTAGCTGCGTTAGTTGCCAACCCTCGATCCTCCCGATGGTCCAAGACTGAAATGAAGGGCTAACATTAAGAGGAAATGATACCTTGTCTTTGGTACCTTGTGCAATTTTAGCCATTTCTGTCGAGCCTGTGGTCCAGCCTTGCCTAATTTTTTACCATGACCTACTGTACTATTATTAGAAGGAAATGATCATCTCTATTAATTATGTTTTGAATTAATCTAGACCACTTGAAGCGGCATAAATAGTACCTCCCCCAAACAAACAAACAAACAAACAAAACAAAAACAAAACAAAAAAGAAGAAGAAGAAAAGAAGAAAAAAAAAACCTGAAGTTGTTTCACTTCCTGGTTGTCAGTTTGAACCTAATTGGCATACACATAATGATCATTGATTGTTTCCAATCATGTACTGTAGACATGGCTGTAACGATATTGCAACTATTAGCTGACCACTAAAGTTGTGGGGTATTCTGTAGTGTAAACACATCCACAAAAATATTGAATACTTTTATATATTAATAATAATATCTTATACTTGTCTTCAATTTTGCTGTCAATTCATTCATATTAAATAATCAAATAGTTTGGGCCAGCATCTTGGTTGATATTGACACTTTTATATACGTGCTTCTTCTGACTTTCTGATGAAACATTCAATCGGGAAAGTAATAAATTATTTTCATATCCCACATGGCATAAGACCTTAGCCCCATTAGTACCAATATGCTTGACTCCCTCTGCTTCTTGGCCATTAACCCACATATCAGGAAATGTGATAAGTCTGAGGACCTTTTGAATGAGAGCTTGTTTTTTCTTTTACAACAATTTTTCTCCCAATGTTCATACTTTACCCATTGCACAGTTGTGGCGACTGGCGAGTATACATTTAACCCTGGTTCATACTTCACGCAAAAACGAATGTGAAGCGAACTATGTGACGCAAACATTAGGCCCTACCTAACATCCCGTTTTCCAATTGTGATGCAAGGAAATTCGCTTCGCTTTCGCAATTCGTGTGAAGTATGAACCAGGCAAAAGAGATTTTGTACGTAATGGTTGTACCTGCAAGTTTACTATTTATAGTTACTTAATCGTCCACAACATACAAAGCTTCAAACATCACTGACATCAGACTGTACACTGTCTATTTTACCCCATCAGATTGGTGCGGGATCTGGTGCAATCTAACAGCACAGACCAGATCGAAAAACTTCTGTATGTTCTGAGGACAGAATTTGCTCTCTCTCCCAATGGCAATGCTCGTAAAGGAGGTCTGATTGGACTCGCTGCTCTAGCTATCGCCATGGGAAAGGTAAATAATAAAACAAAAATCCCTGTGTACATAATAATTTTACTTGATATTTGAAAGAAAAAGTTGCATCCCCTTAAGTTAAGTTGATCCCTGTCCTGCCGCTTCCAAGGTTGTATCATAAACTTGGGTGTGATTCCTGGTTATACGACAGTTTCAGGTTGTATGGCTTCTGACTGGCACCCCCGAACAGAGATATTGACAAAATAGGGACACTGCTAGATGGCTCCATACCATGCCTGATATGGGGCAGAGGATACACCCCCCTAAATGTTCCCATACTTTACATGCTTTATCACACTACTTTCCTCTTGTACAGAAGATCCCCCTAAAAAATTCTCTAAAGAATTTATGAGATTCAAAACACACAATGAAGACACAAATAAGGGGGGGGGGTACATTATGCCTCATATCGAGCACCAATGGTTGGCTTAGTCATTGTCAGTTGTTAGAGCGCCAGCACGTTAATCTGGAGGTCACAGGTTCAAATCCCACTCTAGTCAATTTTTCCTTATTCAATTCAAAATTGAATGAAAGTTTACCAAGTCAGTTTCCCGTGAGTTTTTTTTTACTTGATATCAAAACTTGATTGTATTTCTCGTCATGTTATGTTTCCTGGGTGGCCCGGGTGGCGTAGTGCGTAAAGCGCTCACTTCTCACCAATGTGGCCCTGGTTCGATTCCCGGCTAAGGCCATATTTGAGTAGAGTTATGCATTGGTTCTCTCCTATGCCACGAGGGTTTTTTCTCCGGGCCCTCCGGTTTTCCTCCCTCCGGAAAAATAAAACACTTTTGCTATCTGGCTGTGCTTCGTGTTCATGGGTTGATGAGGCTGGCTGCCGTAGGCGCCCTTGCATGCCAGCAGATCGAACACATTGTAGCCGTTTCCTGTGCAATTCAGCTTCTCAGCTGCAAGTAAGGATGATTAGACTCTCAAATTAATATTATTGTTATTATTATTATATCTCCAGGATTCTACAGCCTATCTGCCCCAGCTGATCGAGCCTGTCATAGCATGCTTCAATGATCCTGACAGTCGAACCAGATACTTTGCCTGTGAAGCGCTGTACAACGTCGTGAAGATTGCTCGCAGTGCAGTACTGCTGCATTTTAACAGTGTTGTCAAGATTCTGAGTCAGGTACTTTTATGGTAGTTTATCCTTTCAGAGGAAAACTTTTGGAGGTTCTACTCCCCTTTAACACACAGGGTTCTCTCCATGCACAAGCTAGCGTTTCGGACCGATACAAAATTTGGGTCCAGAACGCCTCCACAGTTTTGAAAAAATCCTGGGGAGTACCCTATGACATGACTGACCATGTCCTCTAATTGACCACTTGAGATTTAACTTGAAATCTAACCTGAGGTACTTTAGACTAACTTGAAACTTGGCTTCAAAAACTTCCTGACAGTGACAGCTCAAGCTATCGACTGTTTCAATTAGCCCAAGCAAGCAAGCAAGTATCTCTGAAACGCTGTTATTTTATAGAATACGAGGGATTTTCATTACAGTGCACCCTCTACAGTTTGCCTGAGAGAGGCCATTTTCACAGTGCATCACGGAAAAGGTCCACAAATTTTCAGTTTTCTCACAGCGCCCGATGCATGACTCGATTATTCAAGTTCGTTCCATGGTTTGCAAAGCAGCAAGATTGAAAATGTCTGTGTCTACATGCAGCGTAAGGTTGTTTTTTGTTGAGGCTGGTGAATATCTTTCACAGTCATGTCAGCCATTTAAAGGCAAAGTATACCTTTTGTTTTGGAACCGTTCGATTGTTTTGATCCTATATAAATATATACAATAAAACTAACCTGTGAAAATTTCAGTTCAAAAGGTGGTAGCGTTTTTGAGATATCGCCGAAAATCTGGAGCGTTTATGTCCATGCAGGAAGAATAATCCATAATTGGAATACACAGTCTGAGAAACATTTCATGCAAGAAGTGTTTCTTAGATTGACCATTTTTTGAATCCCACATTCCGTAGAAGGGAACCGTTTCTCAAATTATTATGCAGTATCAACAGCTGCAGTCCTTCTTACCAAGTATGTTTTTATGGTCATTAATTTTAGGAGTAATTATCAAAGACCCTCCCTTTAAAGATCCCAAACTGCCTGTGCGTTGCTGAGTTGCGAGTGTGATTGTTTTTAGTTGAATGCTTTTTGGGAGGATGGCCTCTCCGGGGTTAACTGTAGAGGGCGCACTGTATTACGTTATAATCGGTAAAACATCAATGTTAAAGGTAGGGTCATAGATTGGTTTTTGTCAACATAATGCTGATTTATAGCAATACGTTGACGAAAAACAATCTATAACCCTACCTTTAAATCATGATACACAGTTGGAGTGTTTATGTAGATGCTTGAATTTGTTGCTTGTTTTTTTTTCGCAAACGCAGCTTGCAGCTGATCCAGATATTAATGTGAAGAATGGTTCAGAGCTTCTGGATAGGCTAATGAAGGTGAGTGTGCAGCAGTCTAAACAATTTGGAATTGATTGAGCCACATTTAGGAAGCTGTGGTTATTGTGTTATTGATAATAATAATAATAAAAATATGGTGCAGGAGTAGAAAATAACATCATTTGCAGTGTAAGGGATAAATTATTATCAATATTTTTTTCTTTTGTAAGGACATCGTGACAGAAAGCCCTAACTTTGATCTGGTAGCTTTTGTACCTTTACTGAGGGAGAGAATCTACGTCACCAACTCCTTTGTCAGACAATTCATCCTTTCATGGGTAAGTACCAGGTTGTTTCAAAGCAATTCCTTTTATCGTTGTGTCAGTGTAAAAATGTTGTATCTCCTAAAATAGCACTTACATTACGCGCTAGTTTGAAATTGTCAAAATGTGGAATCTTGCTTAAAATTCATTCATTCATTCATTCATTAATGGTTTATTCTTTATAAAACAAAGGTCGAATTACAGGAAATTATACAGGGAATACAAAATGTAAAAAAAGGCGATAGAATTACACAAAAACAATATCAAAATTTGTTTAAAGGTATCGTACACGTTTGGTAGTTACTCAAAACAAATATTAGCATAAAAACTTACTTGGTAACAAGCAACAGAGAGCTTTTGATAGTATAAAACATTGTAGGAAACGACTCCCTCTGAAGTAACATAGTTTTTTAGAAAGGTAATTTCTCACTAAAATAATAAAAACTTCTTGCAAGAAGTTTTTCATTCCTATCTGAAAGCACACAAATTTGTACAACAAGGGTGTTTTTTCTTTCATAATTTTCTTGCAACTTCGATGACCAATTGAGCCCAAATTTTCACAGGCTTGTTATTTTATGCATATGTTGGGATACACCAAGTGAGAACACTGGTCTTTGACAATTTCCAAACGTGTTCAGTGCCTTTAAAAGGGAAAACAGGCGGGATGTACACTTAAAACAAGTACATGACATGAAATTCCAGGCTTGCTTTTGCATTGAGATACTGTTTGCTGCATGGATTTATGAAAACAAATTGAAAATTATCAAGAGTAGGGAGTCGAGCTAAACAAAAAGATGTAAAAGCATTTTGGAGGCATGGGTGGCATAGTGCGTAAAGCGCTCGCCTCTCACCAATGTGGCTCTGGTTCTGATCGCGGCCTATGACACAAGTGTTTTTCTCCGGGCCCTCCGGTTTTCCCCCTTCCAGAAAAATAAAACCCTTTCGATCTCTGTGGTCATGTATGGGTCGATGTGCCTGGCTGCTAAAGGTGCCCTTGCATGCTGGCAGCTCCAACACGTTGTAGCCGCTTCCTTCGCAATTCAGCTTCTCAACTGTGAGTAAGGACGATTAGCCTCCCAAATTATTATTCTTAAAAACTGTATTTTTCTGTCCTGTTTTCCGTCTCAGATTACCACACTCAACTCAGTGCCGGATATTAACCTCCTGATCTACCTCCCTGAGATACTTGATGGAATGTTCCACATCCTTGGAGACACAAACAAAGAAATCAGAAAAATGTAAGACAGGAAGGGTGGCGAAAAAGAAAAACACCCTACAAAATTATATTACACAAGTATTGGATGTAAATGAGTACATAGCAGAATATAGTCCAGATTTCAACGAGTGAATATATTCTGCAATATTGTATGAAGAAAATGCATCCCATATTTGTTTCACATACCTCACACATAGATCCTTGTTCTTTGATATTTGTCATAAATTCATAATTTATTTCAACAATAAATAATACAAAGTTTTGAACGGCATTAAACAGCTGATAAAGGCATAGATGGAGCTGTTTAGACCAGTCGGGGGCTGCGCATTCAGCGTTTATTGTTGCACACTTCGGTTGGAATTTGTTTTGACTCTGAATGCTTTTATCTAATGGTTTTAATAGACCATTTGGAAGGGATTTTGTTCTCCCCCCAAAAAAATTACGCATGCTACATGGATTATAAAAGTTACTTTATGACGTTTCCTAAAAAAGGTTGAGTGATTGGAATCGATTTCCACAGTTTGGGTTCAGTTCTTGGAAAGGATCTATCTTTGAGCAGGCCTGGAATGTCATCTTTGAGAGGGCAAGGCCATTTTCATTCTGCAAAGGGCACTTCCATTGGAAAATCTGAAAGTCTGGAAACTTTTAAAGGGGCACCAAGGCCAAGACCAGGGCAACAGAGGCCATGTCCTCCGTAGTCCTCCATGTAATTCCAGGCCTGTTTCAGTGATTTGCAGCATGTAGGAACAAAAAGTACAAGTTTATCATTAGGAGATCTGAATGTGTTATTTGTTATAATATATATTTTTGTTAATGCAAGTTCACTCCAAACAAGGCTCAAAGCCACTCTAGGTAAGGGGCTACAAGAAGAAACCATTTAAGATGAAAATAACTCAGGGGAGCTGAAGGTAGGAATTGATATTCCTCTTAAAACAGTCTAGATTTTAGGATGGAGGGAAACATGTATCAAGCGAGGAGTTCCAAAGTGATGCAGTACGAGGAGTAAAGCTGTTGGCGTGGCTCTTTTAAAATAACTCTTAGATTTTTTTCGGTTTTTATATTTGACTTGCTACGCAGGTGTGAGTTCTGTTTGGACCACTTTATGAAGGAAATCAAACAGAGTCCAACTAGTGTGGACTACCCGTCCATGGTTAATGTACTCATTGCACACAGCCAGAGCAATGGTAGGTCATGTTAACATCTACCACATAAACTTATCTTTATTTGTTAATAAATTAAATTAATTGTGCCCTAACATCATTAGCAGGGTTCTCACCATGCACAAGCTAGCGTATCGGTCTGATATGCACAAGTTGAGTGCCGATGCGCGCAAATTTCGGCTGATCATACAAAATTTTTGTTATAGAAATTACTATTATTATTACAAAAAACATAAAGATAAAGCCATTTAGAATGCCCAGATTGCACAGATCTTTTAAAACCAAAGATGAACACCAAGTAAAAATCAGAGGACCTTGTTTCAATTCAGCGTGCTTTGGCCAAAGTTCCAAAACTTTAAGTCCAGAATGCCTCACAGTTTTGAAAAATCGTGGGGAGGAACCTGATAAGTGTCCAGAAGATTAAATTCAATGCAAATCTGGTATTACAATATTAATCCTTCAGAGACCATTCATTTCTGTATAATCATCACAAAACGCCCAGACATTGCTAATACTGTTCATTTCTCTATGAACAGAAATAACATGAAACAAAAAATTTAGTTTTGTGTTTAGAAATTGGGTTACTATGTTAACATACCGAATTGGAAAATTTAATATTCGGACATGACCTTTACTTTGACCTCTTTATGTGAATGGAAGTAGGTCAAACCTTGCGGCCGTTTGCGGCCGCTATGGGCATTTTGGTACAAGCCGCTTGTGGACGCTATGGTCTCTAGAGGGTTAAGTACACCAGACAACCAACATGTAAAAATATGCACTTCTGAAGTTTGATTACAGTCTTTGGAAATCTCATTCTAAATGTAAATGGGCTACCACCATTAGCCTTTAGGGGTGGGCAGGAGAATTTCCCCGTTACTTCCCCCCCCCCCCAATTTCCCATTTGGTGCTTGATATGTGGCATGGTGTACCCCGCCTCCTATTGTGTCTTCATTGTGTTCTGGGAAACTCAGGAATTCTGTAGAGGATTTTAGGGGGGGGGGGTACTTATGTACAAGAGGAAACGAGTGTGTTAAAGTATGGGAACATTGGGGGGGAGGGGCATTTTTTGCCACATATCAAGAATGGTATGACAATTTCCACCTCAGTATTTCCCCGATGGCTGAAATTGAATTGAACCTGTAACCATTGCACCCCCATTAATGCAATTACCCCAGCCTCAGGAATAATGCTGGTGTAAGTCCATCATTGTGTTAAGTCAATGCTTTTTCAGCAGTACAGAATTACATTACAAATTAGTGTTGCCCCCCCCCCCTGACTTTAAGCTTCCCCCTTTTGTTCCCCCTACCCCCAGATTAACAGGTCTGGTGGCGCCACTGCTTGGAGATAAAGATGGGATAGATATGCAGTGGATAAATGTAATGTTGTTTTTTGTCGGTTATTTTCCTGATGTAGATGAATTGATTCAGCTAACAGCAATCAACTGGCTAGTGGAGTTCTTAAACCAAGCCGGTCGTAACATGATACCCTTCTCCTCTGGACTCCTCAACGCCACTCTGCCCTGCATGGCCTACGACAGAGTGGAAAGGAAAAATATCCTTTGGAAGAAAAACTAAGTGTTCTTGGACAGGGTTTCTGATACTATTGTCTTAATTAACATTCACTAACATCCTATTAATTTGATTAAAGGTATTAAACAGGATTGGTAAGGATAAAAAACATCATTGTTGAATTTTAGTCTGAAGTCTGATAATGAAGTTCATACTAAAACCATTTTTTGTCTGTGAAATATTTCCCTCTGAAAGTCATGTTCATTAAAACTGAAAACCTAAAACAAAAACAAAAAAACCCAGCTGATTTCGGTTGTTACAACTCAAATTACGGAGAATGTGTTTACGTCCTGAAAATTGTGCATGGTTTTTCCCTATTTTCTCCTGACTCACACAACGGATTTAGCCCAATTTTTCACAGGTTTGTTATTTTATATATATGGTGGATCAAACAAAACATGAACTCTGTCTGCGACTATTTGTCAGCTCTACCAATCCTGTATAATACCTCTAACAATCACTGTTATTCAATTAATTTGTTTAAACAAAATGTACACGTGAGGTGTTTTCGTCCTCACCCTTTGAAAACATTTCTCCTTTTGAGCAATATTTGGGTGACAGGCCTGGATTTACACGTAGGCCATGGACTCTAATCTTGGCCTCGGTGCCCCTTCAAAAGTTTCCCATAGACTTTCAAATTTCCCAATGGAAGAGCCCTTTAGCAAAATGAAAATGGCCCCGCCCTCTCAAAGATGATGTATGCCAATAATGTTGTTAAACGGTCATAAACAACACTCATAATTTGGTCTGTACTATGCACAACTGTGTACTGTACTTTTATCATAACCCACTTACAAAAATGGCTTCTTGGTGGGTTGATGCCTCTATGAAAAAACCCCAACAAACTTAACTAAGGCCATGTCCGAATTGGCAGCTACAGCTACGGCTACGGCTAGATTTCCGCGTCATCATGCGAAGAATAGGACGTCCTTAGCAGCACCCTTAGCAACAGCCGTAGCCGTAGCTGTACTTGCCAATTCGGATGCGGCCTGAGTCTGGAGATTAGGCGTCTGGCCCCTTTTTACTGACGCATGTAGGGAACATGGCAAAAAAAGTGGCAGCTTTTACCTTGACCAATGATTGATCGGATACGCATCAAGGAAGCCGCGAAACTTGTCAACAAAAACCTGATGCGGTTAATAACAGCTGAGGATGATAAAGGAGATGACGAACCTGACGACAGCCCTCAGAATGCATCACCACTCAGCCAAAGGTATGTGGTTAAATTATTCACATCAGTTTTCCTGAAAATAAATTATAATTATTATTTATTCGACCTCAACAATGTAAAAACAAATTTTCAAAAAAGGCAAATCAAAACAGGCAGTAGAAAACTAAAGCAGAAAACATCAAAATGAGAGACATAGGTCTTGCCCCACCCCCCCCCCCAAAAAAAACCGCTAAAGAAAAAGCAGAATAGCAAAAGAACAACAAAGATAATGACTGGAGGGCAACTAGATGACAAAGATAATGACTGGAGGGCAACTAGATGACAAAGATAATGACTGGAGGGCAACTAGATGACAAAGATAATGACTGGAGGGCAACTAGATGACAAAGATAATGACTGGAGGGCAACTAGATGACAAAGATAATGACTGGAGGGCAACTAGATGACAAAGATAATGACTGGAGGGAAACTAGATGACAAAGATAATGACTGGAGGGCAACTAGATGACAAAGATAATGACTGGAGGGCAACTAGATGACAAAGATAATGACTGGAGGGCAACTAGATGACAAAGATAATGACTGGAGGGCAACTAGATGACAAAGATAATGACTGGAGGGAAACTAGATGACAAAGATAATGACTGGAGGGCAACTAGATGACAAAGATAATGACTGGAGGGAAACTAGATGACAAAGATAATGACTGGAGGGAAACTAGATGACAGATAATGACTGGAGGGAAACTAGATGACAAAGATAATGACTGGAGGGCAACTAGATGACAAAGATAATGACTGGAGGGCAACTAGATGACAAAGATAATGACTGGAGGGCAACTAGATGACAAAGATAATGACTGGAGGGCAACTAGATGACAAAGATAATGACTGGAGGGCAACTAGAGGAGCATGGAGAACAGCAGAGTTATTATCATGGGGAAATGAAAAATGAGTGTATGAAGGGAGCATCATAATAATAAGAAGATATTTATAAAGCGCCAAATTGCCAAAAAGGCCTCAAAGCGCTAAATATAATTTTGGTAAAAAGCAATTTTCAAATTACAACATTACAATACAGAGGGTTTCCAAAGAAAACAATTTAAAAAGACAAGCATGCAAGTAAATCTGGGGAATGGACACAAGAAAACTGCCCCTGAAAAAGGAAAAAACAAAACCAGTACTGAGGGACAGTGCGTGTATGGGTCACAACAAAAACATTGTTTGGGAAAGATTTTACAAAGATCTAATCATCTTAAAGGTAGGATCACAGATTGGTTTTTGTCAACGTAATGCTGATTTATAGGCCAAGCTGTCAATAAAGATACAATATAAGTCACCTGTGAAAGTTTCAGCTGAATGCATTGTCTACTTGTTGAGAAAACAGCAAAAAGAAAATATTGCAGAAAATATTGCTTAAAATAATTATGCTTAGCAAAAATGAGCAGGTTACTTGTCACAGATGGTACATGTGACATGATATTTTGGCTGGTGACCTTACTTTGTTGTGCTTAGCTACGTTTTGTGCTTAAAGGCACTGAACACGTTTCGTAATTGTCAAAGACCAGTGTTTTCTCACTCGGTGTATCCCAATATACATAAAATAACAAGCCTGTGAAAATTTTGGCTCAATTGGTCATCGAAGTTGCAAGAAAATGATAAAAGAAAAAACACCCTTGTTGTACAAATTTTGGTGCTTTCAGATAGGAATAAAAGGCTTCTTGCAAGAAGTCTTTTATTATTTTAGTGAGAAATTACCTCCTTCTCAAAAACTACGGTACTTCAGAGGGAGTCGTTTCTCACAATGTTTTATACTATCACTAGCTCTCTGTTGCTTGTTACTAAGTCAGTTTTTATGCTATTAATATATATTTTGAGTAATGACCAAACATGTACAGTGCCTTTAAGCAGCTCTATGACATTGGGCCCAGGCTGAACAGAGGTGAAAAACAGGGCAACATATCACCGAGCCAACCAGATCGCCCACTCACTCAGTTCATTCAAAATTCTTTCTTTCCTAAACTTCAACTCAGATCTGTGCGACTTGATGTATGGCCGATGGTGGACGTTCTAACAAGGTTTATTCAGCATGACTCTATGCAGTGTAAGATCACTGCCCTCAGGTGGACTTACCACTTACACATGAAGACACCTAGAAAGGTTGGTTTACAAGTTGTCAGTGTTATCATCCATGGGTGTAATAATAATAATAATATGCAGTTCTTATATAGCGCTTGACACTCCCGATGGGTGTCTCAAAGCGCTCAATATTTTTTCTACAAGGTAAGTGGAGTTAGGTGTTGAAGTATGAGACCTATTCCTTTGCATAGCACCATGTAATGGTTTACAAGGTGCTGTGGCGCAATATGCAGCCAATCAAACCAGGAACACCGGGGCGAACCCCTTCTCTTTACGATAAGTGCACTGGGTTCTTTTACGTGCTTACACAACACACAGGACCAACGGCTTAACGTCCCATCCGAAGGACGAATCATGTGGTTAAGTGTCTTGCTCACGGACACAAGTGTCATGACTGGGATTCGAACCCACACTCTGCTGATCAGAAACACCAGGGCTTGAGTTCGGTGTTCTTATCCGCTCGGCCACGAAAAACAAAATAAAAAATGTACTCAAATAAGTTGTATGCTTATGCAGTACCCACTGCTCGTATGCCCTCTCACTTCAAACGTCTCCAACACCTCATTTTCAATATCGACGATCTCGATATTCATCCCTCGCCAAGGTTTTAGTCACTATTTGGTAAAAGGGTGTCCTAATTTGCTGGACATTTAAAAACTTGGTGTCCAAATTGTTCACTTACAATACATTTACATGTAAATGACAGATAAAACAGGGTGTCCAAAAGACACCCAGACACCCCTCTGGCTAACACTATGACCCTCTCCCGCCATCAGGAGCTTGGGTGTTGTCTTCAAGTCTGACATGAATATTTCTGATCATAGCACACAACTCTGTTGCTCTCTCAACTGGCATATCCGTGACCTCAGTCGGATCAGAAGATTTCTCGACTTTTATTCATGCCACAATGCAGTTCGTGCCCTGATCCTGATATGTCTCAATGAAAAACATATTGCCTCCAACTACTTCAAAATAAATGTGCTGGGCTAGTCTTCCAGGTACCAAAACACTCCCACACCTCACCACTACTAAGAGTTCTTACTACACTGGCTCCCAATAGCCCAGCGTATAGACCTTTATCATGGTGCGGCCATCTTGAGTTTCTCCTATTCAAATCAACATAACCAAACTGAGGCTGGAAGGAGAAATAGTCTGGTTCTTTTTTTTACACTGAATATTAGCATTCATTACTATTATTGGATACAAGGAACATGACCAAGATGGTGACAGCATGATACTGGTCTATTGAGTTCCACACACTGGTCCATACCTACAAATCATTTAATCAAAGTGCTCCAGATTAACTCTCTTCACTTGATGGAAATCCATGACTGCCTGTATTTCCTTCAAAGCTATGATGCTATCTCCCTCGTGGTGAACAAGTCATGCAAACAAGCCGGTGACAGAGCTTTTTCCACTGCTGCCTTTTTCCACTGCTTTTTCCACTGCTCTAGTCAATTTTTCTTTGTTCAACCCCAAATCATATACCCAGTCAGTTTCCCTTGTGGTTTATAACTTGATAATAAAGATTAATTTTGATTCTTTTGTTTATTTCCACAGATCTTCAAGCATGTCGAGAATATATTTCCAGTACTAGTTGGGACGCTTTCAGACATATCAGATGAGGTGAGACCAGACTCTTTTTACTCTCCTTCATGCTATCAATATCTCCCCCACCCCACCCCCCAGCCAAGTGTTATAATAATAATAATAGTACATGTATATAGTCGTATATTTGATCTTGCCATTCTTTAATTGACCATTGTTAGTTGCATCATGATGCAACTTGCTCTCCTATCCTACCCTTTCATGTTTCCCTGCATTGTTATCACAATGCATTTTTACACCTTATGGTCCAGTAATCCATCCTTTTTCATACTACACATCCTGTCCTCACCACTTTTTACTATTGGTTCATAGCCACCAATTGTTTCTGAAATAGAAACTTTGATTGGCTTATATTTTTTCTCTTCTTTCTGGATCCTCCCCTCTTCTTTCCTTTCTTTTCTATGGATATAAATGGATATGTATTTGTTTATTGTTTTATGCCTCTGAAGAAGGGTCGGTCTGGATCTCATCTACCCTACTACTACCCTACTTATATATAGTCGTATATACATGTAGTGCACGTATGTACCAATGAGTTACTCAAGACACTTGAGCAAACAGAAACTTTTTAATACAGGTTTAGAATTTGTTTGAACTATGAGACCGATTTGTGTAGCATCCTATAAGGGTTTACAAGGTGCTGCTGCACATTCAGCAGCCACTGCCAGAAACACCGGGGCAAACCCCTTCTCTTAGCGATATAAGTGTAACTGGTTTCTTTTACATGCATTCTGGTCTGCTGGGCTAGCACACACACGGGACCTATGGCTTTATGTCCCATCCGAAGGAGGAAGCAATAATGTAAGTGTCTTGTTTAAGGACACAAGTGTCAAGACTGGGACTTGAACCCACACTCTGCTGTTCAGAAACAGAGTCCGGTGCTTTTAACCGCTCGACCACAACACGTCATGTGTTGCGGAGAGTTGTAATCGTGGTCAAGAGGTTAGACTGCAGGACTTGCAGTCACAAGGTGGTGGGTTCGAATCCGGCCAAGCTATCCGCTGATTTCACAATGACTATAATAAGTATTGTCACCTACATGTAGTTACTGAATCACATTTTATTGGTTTGTGCAATTCATAACAATAATAGATGTTAAACCAATGTTTGTATGAGAGTGATTGGCTGTTGCCAGCTTGGCATGTATATCCTTTGTAGGAGCTTTGCCGGGTTCCCTTGTTGGGAAGATCATCTAGACAAACAATGGAGTGGTATAGTGCACTGTATTCAAGTGTTGTAGTTGACCGAATGAGTTTGAATCCCAGACTTGTATCCTTAAAGGCCCTGTACACTATTGGTAAGATCGAAAAACACAAAGTTCACAGATTTACACACAACTTACATGATTTAAAGTTAGTAATGGTTGAAAGGGTTCCTTAAAATATTTCTGCCTAAAATGCTATCGTTTCTGAGAAATGAGTAAAACAATAGTTTTTATCACGCGCGATATTTTGAAAAAACAGAAAACACATAAGGTCTCTTTTTACTATTTTCTCGTGATCTCGATGACCAATTGAGCTCAAACTTTCACAGGTTTGTTTTTTCATGCATATGTTGAATCACATAAAATGTGGACACTGATTTTGAGCTGTTACCAAATGTGTACAATACCTTTAAGCAAGACATTTAACATAATTGCTTTGTCTTTCTGATGATATGCTACTGTACAGGTCCTACATGTATAGTAGAAGGATAGCTTTTGCATGAAAAGAACGCAGAATCTTTATCAGGCCTTGTATTATTATATTTTGGTTTTACCCGTACACCGATGTGTTTAAAGCACTGTATACTCAGTACTTTCCCGAGTCCTGTGAAAAAATCACAGGCATATTACTCGGGTGGGATTCGAACCCACGACCTTTGCAACTCTAGAGCAGATGTCTTACCAACTAGACCACCAAGATTGCCCGGTAGCTAGAGGCAGTTCGAATCCTATATTTTAGCAGCGGGGACCGCGACAATTTTTAATAGATGTTAAATTTGCATCGGGGATAAAGAATATTATATTTTGGTTTTACCCGTACACCGATGTGTGTAAAGCACTGTATACTCAGTACTTTCCCGAGTCCTGTGAAAAAATCACAGGCATATTACTCGGGTGGGATTCGAACCCACAACCTTTGCAACTCTAGAGCAGAGGTCTTACCAACTAGACCACCGAGATTCGGGAAAGTACTGAGTATACAGTGCTTTACACACATCGGTGTACGGGTAAAACCAAAGTATAATATTCTTTATCCCCGATGCAAATTTAACATCTATTAAAAATTGTCGCGGTCCCCGCTGCTAAAATATAGGATTCGAACTGCCTCTAGCTTCCGGGCAATCTCGGTGGTCTAGTTGGTAAGACATCTGCTCTAGAGTTGCAAAGGTTGTGGGTTCGAATCCCACCCGAGTAATATGCCTGTGATTTTTTCACAGGACTCGGGAAAGTACTGAGTATACAGTGCTTTACACATCGGTGTACGGGTAAAACCAAAATATAATATTCTTTATCCCCGATGCAAATTTAACATCTATTAAAAAAACCTTGTGTTATTGTTTAGCCCCCGGGGCTAGTCAGCTGTATAATTGGAGAGCCTGCATAACATTTGACTAGACCAAGTAATTTTTTTGTGATATTTCATTTAAAATACATGTAGTGTCACTGGCAATTTGGTCTTCTGGGCTAACCCTTGTTGGTTAAGGGTTGGGATCAACTTTACAACCTCTTTCCCACCATAGGTCTGTAGCCAGCCTCTGCCTTTTCTACAGATATTTTAATGGATGTTGGAGCCTGATGCCAGGCTATGTACTTGTTCTCACCCATACACTCTCGCTTTGCTGAGATGTAGAACAAAGAGCCATTCCAAAAGCTTTATTCCACGTACTGCATCTGTTTAAAAACTTTTCGTCTGATGTATGTTTCCCTCCATCCTACAATCTAGACTGTTATAAGAGGATTACCAATTCATACCTTCAGCTCCCCTGAGTTATTTTCATCTTAAATGTTTTCTTGTAGCCCCTTACCAAGAGTGGCTGTTAGCTTTGTTTGTGGCGAATTTGCATAAAACAAAAGAAGCAAGTTTAACTAGCCCACAACACTCTTGACTGTATTTGTATGCTGGCCTAGTTAAACACAATCATGATGTTCTTCCTACTTTAAATCTTATTTCAGATTTTTCCCCCTTCGAAAAATTGTTGTTAAATAGCCAGAAAAGTCAATAAAGGGTCACACCATGTAAATGTACATGTAGGTCAGCCCTTGTACTCATTTGTCCTTCCTTTTTTCCAAGAGCCAAATATAATGCCTGTAATGAAATCAAGCTCTACATTAGTGGAAGAGAAGGGGTTCAACCTGGTATTTCTAGATCAAAGCAAGCAGAAGCCAGCACCCTTGTTGAAATGTTTTCTCGGCTTTTAATTCCATCATGGCTTGAGATAATACGAGTATTGTCTTCATTAGGTCGTGTTGCTGGATCTGGAAGTCTTAGCAGAGGTTGTCTCGTCCTCGGCTGGTCCCACTATGACGTCTCAGTCAGCTGAGGGTGGCAGCAGCAGCCAGCATGCAGATAAGAACAAAGCGACGTCTTGCATGAATGCTTATTTCCACAAGTTCATGACCAAGTTACTGCAGCTCTTTGCTTCCAACAGGCAGCTTCTAGATGATAGAGGATCTTTCATCATAAGGTTGGTCAAACATGTCTCACACTCTTCAGTCTCCTGAAGATGACTAGAGCAAGCTAGTCGAAACGATTCATTTTTCGGAACTGGCAGAATAATTTGTTTTTGAGTATATCATTGTCATAATGAAACCCCGACTGTACAAAGCAAAGCCAACAAAGTTCTCATAAAAAGAATCAGGATTTGTTCTCACAAAACGTAATTTTACCTTCGAGCCCCTCTATAAGTGTGACTGTGAAAACAAATAAAATATGCAGCTCTTTAACCCTTTGGAGACATTCATTGCTCTGTAATCAACACCATACGCCCAGATATGGCTATTATTGTTGTTGAGTTTTTAACACATTTTTTTGTTGTAAAAGAGTCTGAAAAAAATAATATGAAACAGAAATTTGGTTTTGTTTTAGAAACATAGATACTATGTTAATGCGGAAATCATTGGAAAATGTAAATTCAGGTTATGACTTTTATTTTGACCTTTTTGGTTGAGTGGAAGAAGGTCAGATCTTGCAGCGGCTTGTGGCCGCTATGGGCATTTTGGTACAAGCCATACACGGTCGCTATGGTCTCTAAAGGGTTAAGCAAACAGGCTTTATAACAGGCCCCTGAGCATACTGATTGAATTGTTGAGTTGTTTCACCGTTAGGGCCCAATTTCATAAAGCTGTTAAAAGCAAACTTCTTTGCTAAGCAAAATATGAGTAGGGTACCAGTCCCAGCAATGGTAAGTGTATGCTATTCTGTCTAAAGCAAGAGATTTTGGTGCTGAGCAAGTTTTGTGCTTACAGGCTTTTTGAAATTGGGCCCAGCTCCTTTTAAAAACTGCGAGAACATTTTTGCAGAGCTACCACAAACATCAGATCTTGCATTCCTCCCGTCATATTTTAGGCAGCTCTGTCTACTTCTCAACACGGAGGACATTTACCGCACGTTATCAGAGATTCTGGTAGACTACAAGGACCTCCAGTTTGCCACGGAAATGGTACAGACACTCAACAGTATTCTCCTGACAGCAACAGAACTCTTCGAGCTTAGAAACCAGCTCAAAGGTCTTGTTTCGGAGGTGAAAACTACTGGCCTTTTATTGAACATTATCTTCTGGGGAAAAAACCTTAAATTTCCTCAAAAAAATTACCAATGTTTCTTGGGAGAAATTTAACTTTTTCAGGAAAATATTCTTGCAAGTTTAACCAATAAATAGTTTACTTTTTAAATTTAATCTCCTTTTTCTGTTAAGAGGAAACTTACAGTGTAGATTTTTGGCATAGTGCAGCCATCTTTTTGGTGTGTCCTGGCCGAGCACATTATTCATTATCGAATCCTATATTTTAGCAGCGGGTAGCGCAATGATTTAATGGATATTAATTTTGCATCGGATCAGTGTGGTTCCTGCTGCTAACAAATTGGATTCAAATCGCCTCTAGCCACTGGGCTTGCTCATTTGTCTAGTGGTAAGACATCTGCTCTAGCCTGGCAAAGGTCGTGGGTTCGAATTCCAATGGATCTTTCACTGACTTTGGGAAAGTACTGAGTAAACAGTGCTTAAATACACATTGGTGTAACAGCAAAACCAAATAATATTCTTTATCCCCGATACAAAACTAATATCTATTAAATTTTTATTATTATTATCAATGATTTCTGTTTTGATCCTACAGCGCAGTTGTATGCTGTTTTTCTGTCTGTACAAGTCATGATGTCACAGCCCTATCGCAACAGTATCTCTGTGTTTCCTTATGCAGAACTACACACAAAATTAATATCTATTAAATTGTTACTATTATTATCATTGATTTCTGTTTTGATCCTACAGCGCAGTTGTACGCTGTTTTACTGTCTGTATAAGTCATGGTGTCACAGCCCTATCGCAACAGTGTCTCTGTGTTTCCTTACACAGAACTACGCACATGCTTCCAATCTCATATACATGTTGTATCCTTTGAAAAGAGAGAGAGATGGAGAAGGGGGTGGGGTAGTGGGAAGAGAAACCCAAATGCTTTATATGAGCCAGATTAACCAGTTTATGTCGGATGACGTGTTTATACACAAAATGTTTTTGGACAGACAGATGTTTTGTATCGCCCAGAGCAACTGCGGAATTTCCTCCATTTTTTTTCCTAACTTGCGGTCGGCTGACATTTTTATTCATCAGGACTTTCCATTGTGTAGCCTGCACGCTACTCGCTGTACGCTTCATTTCACCAGTGCAAAGAGCAACAACAGGTTCTGGAAATTCTTGCATTGTAATATCCCTTTTTAGGGTTATTCTGTAACCCTCGATTTCAGACCTCTGTCCTGTTGCTGTACAAATGTGGCATATAAGAGTGGACAGGCTGCCACCATTGTTTATAATTATATTCACAGAACTAATTATGAGAAACTTTGTTGTCTTTTTTTTAGCAAGTCAGGGTTTAATTGTGGCAACAATATTTTCAAAGGAAAACAATTACTCCAAATAGTTCTGAAAAATGATACCGCAGGTGGGCAAGGACACTTAAAAAAAAAAA
The DNA here is from genome assembly GCA_021014325.1 of Plazaster borealis. NCBI lineage: Eukaryota > Metazoa > Echinodermata > Asteroidea > Forcipulatida > Labidiasteridae > Plazaster > Plazaster borealis. The sequence goes on along the minus strand of CM037460.1, from coordinate 9,106,292 downwards.
AATACCAACGTGAAGTGGTTAAGAGTATAGTGGCAAAGTAGTCTGATGCACTGAACTCAAGTTTTGGTGTTGCCAGAATGTTGGGTTCGGATCCTGGAGGTTGCATTCAAGTCTTTTAGCCAAACAGTTAACAATAATTGCCTTAACAGAGTTTTCATTTGTACAATTTGAATGTTTTATCGATCAATGTTATTGCTTTTATAACTTTATGGATTTAATACCAGCTTAGTTTCCTTAACGCTTCCCGGTTCTCAGTGGTGATTTGGAGGTGACCGTACATTTCCTAACTGAAATCGACAAGCTAGTGCAATTATTAGAGTCGCCAATATTCACTTGTAAGTATAAACTGCTGTGTCAGTTACATTACTTTTCTTAAGTTGCATGCTTCGCCTTTGAGTTTGATCCTACTTCATTCTTGCCAGGTCCCGGGCAGACATTGTGCCTTGCACATTATACCTTTTCCTTTTTACTTGTGCCTGGTGTCTTGTAGCTTGCACCTTGTCCCATGCACCTTAAACCTTATAACTTATACCTTGCACTCTGTAACTTACACATTGCACTCTGTAACTTACACATTGCACTCTGTAACTTATACCTTGCACTCTGTAACTAACACCTTACACTCTGTAACTTTATCACATTGCACTCTGTAACTTATACCTTGCACTCTGTAACTTACACCTTGCACTCTGTAACTTACACATTGCACTCTGTAACTTACACATTGCACTCTGTAACTTATACCTTGCATTCTGTAACTTACACATTGCACTCTGTAACTTACACATGGCACTCTGTGACTTATAACTTGCACTCTGTAACTTATACCTTGCACTCTGTAACTTATACCTTGCACTCTGTAACTTACACATGTTGCATTCTGTAACTTATACCTTGCGGTCTGTAACTTATTGAATTATGTAACTTACATGCTGCATTCTGTAACTAATACACCTTTTAGTCTGTAACTTACACATTGCACTCTGTAACTTATACCTTGCGGTCTGTAACTTAGTCTGTAACTTACACATTGCACTCTGTAACTTACACATTGCACTCTGTAACGTACACATTGCATTCTGTAACTTACACAGGTCTTTCAGTCTGTAGCTTACCCCATGTATTTCGTACCTATTATCTTGTACATTGTACCTTTGTACCTTGTTCTGATTACTTTCTTCCTTGTATTTTGTACCTTCAAGACATTTTTATAAGAAGGTTTAAAAAACAGTAATTTGATTTCCCCATGTATTAAGTTTTGTTTCTTTTCTACTTTATGACTCCAAGACCTGAGGTTACAGTTACTGGACACAGAGCATAATCAGTATTTAGTCAAGAGTCTCTATGGTCTACTCATGTTATTACCTCAGAGTACAGCGTTCAACACCTTACAGCGACGTTTAACGTGTGTTCCTAGTCTACTTCAGTTACCCAAGGACCAAAGGTAATACCAATAATTCATTCACTGCATTCTCTTTAATTGTTTGTAGGTTTCAGGATTTTGTTTACTTATCATCTTTTTGAAGTTGGTCCCTGTGCCCAATTTCCTAGAGCTGCTTTTGGTCACCAGAATAAGGTTACCAGCTAAAATTCCATTCCATACGTACTGTCAGTGACTGGTTTCCTGCTGGTTTAAAAAAACTGTTGAGCTAAATTTTCTGCTTAAATTGTCAAAGACCAGTTTTCTCATTTGGTGTATCCCAACATGTGCATAAAATAACAAACCTGTGAAAATTTGGGCTCATTTGGTCATCAAAGTTGGAAGAAAATGATGAAAGAAAAAACACCCTTGTTGTACAAATTTGTGTGCTTTCAGATAGGAATAAAAACTTTTTGCAAGAAGTTTTTATTATTTTATTGAGAAATTACCTCTTTCTCAAAAACGACGTTACTTCAGAGGGAGTCGTTTCTCACAGTGTTTTATACTATCAACAGCTCTCTGTTGCTCGTTACCAAGTCAGTTTTTATGCTAATATATATTTTGACTAATTACCAAACGTGTACGATGCCTTTAAGCAGCTCTGTGAAATTGGGCCCCTGGACTCAATTTCATAGAGCTGTTTAAGCACAAAAACTAGCTAAGCACAAAACAATTTTGGTTACCAGAGGTAGGTTACCAGCCAAAAAAGCTTTTCACACGTACAACTTGTGACTGGTTTCCTGCTAAAATTAGATTGCACTTAAAAGAAATTTATTAAGAAAGCAATAATTTCTGCTTGAGCAGGCTCTGGGAAATTGGTCCCAGGTCATTAGGCATGAATGGTAGAGCTTATTTTAAATCTCACATGTAATTTGGTTTGAATTTGGACCTGATACCAATTATTCTGAGATTTTTTTCATATGAAATGCTCCTACAGGCCTATTCCTTTTTTTTTTTTAAATCATGATATTTGTGTGTCCCTCAAATTCAGTTTGTACTCGAATACAGCAATGTATTATTGAAATACAAATTCAAACATAGGGGGCGCTTCGTAAAATTAAATAATAAAGAGATACTTGTGACAACAACAAGATTTGAAATGAATATTCGAAGTTAGGAGTAATGTAAAGGAGGAATATACCAAAATCAAACGGGGGTGTTCTTTATCTCTTTCTAGGCAGTGACATGTTTAACGCAATATGATGAGTACTTGTCGTAAAAAGATTGTTAACAATTATGATTGATTCGTTTATTCCAAAGGAAAAGCAGCCTAGGTCTTATACCAGACAAGCGGCCCAACTTGAAGGCCCTCAACTGGGATGAAATGTTGAACCACTTCAAGATAGTCCAGGCACAGCACAACAAGACCAAATGGCAACGGATGCGTTCCACGGATGAGCACATGCAATCCCTCAAAATCTAACAAGAGTCCTGATGCTTCGTTCTTGAAAGGGCAAAGGCACCAAGGCGTTTTCTTCTTTGTAAAAGGCACCTCTAAGAAGAAATTGTAAATTTCTATTGGAATGTTTCAAGGGGCACCAAGGCAATGACCAGGAGGCAATTGCCTCCGTTGTCTCATGCCTGTAACAAGTCCCTGTGATGGGTAAGCTGTTTTTTGAATTCATGCGATAAGAATATATAGCATGATTTAAAGGGTCTGTATACGTTTGGTAATGACTCTGAAAATTAATGGCAATAAAAACTTACTTTGTAAGAAGTACAGCAGCTTTGGATAGTATAATGCATTTTGAGAAACTGTTCACTTCGAAGTACTGCAGTTATGGAAAAAGATATCAGTTTTTATCCCCAAAATTTTTGAATGTGAGAAGCATACTGCAGTAACGTTTCTCAGATAGTGTGTTCCATTTGCAGATTGCTCTTCCTGCGTGGACATAACCACTCCGGATTTTCGCCAATATCTCAAAAACAGTACTACCATTTAAAATGAAATTTTCACCGGTTAATTTTATGGTATATATCTGCAATTATATAGGATTGAAACAAACAGTGGGTTCCAATTACCAAACGTACACAATCCCCTTTGAAAGTCATAAAATCACAGTGTAGAGTTAAAAAAAAAAATGCGAAAACAGTAAAGCTTGGTTCAAGTTGGTGTATGTACAATCCATTGTATTAAAATGCATCTCATGCTGGTGCTAAGTTTCAACATGTTCTTAAAAAAAACATGTTCGGCTTGAAGAGGTGGGGTTTATACTCATTTAAAAAAAAGCCCAGCCTGTGTTGGTGCATGTCTCATTGAGGAATATCCCATCGAGTAAGTTTTATCTTCGCTGCCCATGTGTTGGTGCCATAGCAGTTAAGTGCACCGCGCGTTGGTCAGCAACCAGAGTTTATTACCCTGTCTATAAACCAACTGGATTCTGACTGTTCTGCAAAGAAAACCATTAATTGAGGAGCCTGTCCACTTAAAGTAACGTACAAAACTAGTAATTAAAATTTTCTTTAAGATCACAGATTTACATAAAATTTACACGGTCTAATGATGACGATAGTAGAAAACATCCCTAGAAATATTTCTGTCTGAAATGCCATATTTGATGAGAAATAAATAAAACTAATTTCCGATTGGAGTTTATTGCTCATGAGCGTTTTATTCATGCATTGTATAACACATGCAAATGTATAATCGGTTTTCCACTATTTTCTCGTGACCCAGATGGCCGATCGATCTCAAACTTCTACAGGTTTGTCAGTTTATGTATGGTGGATTATATAAAGTGCTTAACTGTTTTGTTTAACCAATTCTGTAATGTTCCTTTAAATTTGAATTTGACGTTCATTAAAGTCACTTTGATAGAGTGCGTAGTACAAAAACATTCCTAATCTTAGAAAATTAGAAAGAAACCAGAAAATAAAAACTATCAGAGGTAGGGTGATACAGCTTCCCACTTTGGGCCTGTTTTGTGAAATTATTTAAGGGGGTTGAAATCTTCCTCCAATGCAATGACTACGTTGGTTAAAGTATTTGGTGGTGACGAATATTTGTGGACCATCGCATTTTCAAGATGTTTCTATTTAGTAATTCTGTAAAAAATGAATTTTATTAATTGGTTTATTGCTAAAATCACATTGCAGGCAAAGGCTGAATTACATGAAATTAACAATATTAAAAATTACATTATTAAAACACAAAAAAAGAAACGGAGAATAAACAGAAATTCATACTAAAAAAGATAATCAGTCCAGAATATGTAGAATATGTACATTTGATAAACTAAATTTGGTAAATAAAATTTAATCAGACAGATGATATTAAATCAAGAATCTAAGGATCAAATTAGTTACAGCAAATACTATAATTGATAAAACAATGTCTTTCGATTTGTTTGGGCAAGTTTCATTTTTTAATAACATGAACAGTACAATATTGGAAATTACATTATTATGGTCAGCAACATGAGTTTGTCGACCTAAACCATTGCGAAAAAGGAAGGTCTATGCAACATCACAATACCGCGTAGGCATCCCATGTATTACTGTTATTTCTTTCTTTAAAGTACGTTTTAGACAAAAGTTTGAACAAGAAATATTTTGAATAACTAATTGTGCACAATCTCTCTACAACTGACTGTAATTATGAACCAAATATGTATAATTTATTTGCTAATTTGTTTGGAGATCAAGGGCAAGAAATTTTTTGGATTTCTTTTGAATAGCTCATCATGCTGTTGGATTAGACGAAAAATACATTTTAACAAGTTTTTTAGACACTGTGAAGATATAATTTTGAAACTGCTGAATGTGGTTAAAAAGTTTGGTTTAATTTCAGTCCTACTTTGAGTACGATGACCTGGGCCCAATTCATAGAGCTGCTTAAGCACAAAAGGTAGCTATTAAGCACAACAAAATTACTGGAATAAGGTTACCAGCCAAAATAGAATGTCACAAGTACTATCTGTGACTGGTATTCTGCTTAAGCGGCTCTATGAAATTGGGCCCTGATTGTCATCAGTGAAGCTTTAGACTTGGAACAGTGTTGCTGTGCCTCATGGCTGCAGCCAAGCTGATGCTTCGGTCTCACTACAGACAATGAACTTTTGTACACAATTTCCCGTAGACCCTTCCCATGAAACATGTAAATTGCACATCGTGCATGCGCTCTAGCACTGGTGGGCAAAATGAGGAAACAGTGCGCCTTTTTGTATGGTGCCGATGGTGGTGTGAGGCATATATCCGTTTGTGCATCTGCCTAGTGCACAACTCTGTAGCATTATTTCATGGGAAGGGCTATAGCCCATATGCACAAGGGCAATCTTAAAATTATACTGCACTGCATCTTGTACCTTGGGAGTACAGTTAAAAATGAAATCAATCTGTCAAGATGGACGTCATGCTGAAGTTTACATATTACTGTGGCAGGTTGTTTAGCTCTGTACTGCATTGCTGCAAAATCAGTGCACCAAAATGGTTGCCGGTGTTGCTTGGACTCGGATTTCGCCCAGAATCCTTTGCGCACTGATCATGCGCATGGGGATAGCACATGGGCTGTTAAGAATGTAAAAAGCAAAGGTGTACCAGGTTTTGCCATTCTAGATGTTGCTGTGCAAATTTTGACCCAAACCATGTACTTTAACAATTACCTTCTTTAGTTTGAGAAATTCAAATATGATACATTCCAAGCTTGCCCAGAATGGGTGTCCTAATTGTATGTAAATGATATTGTAGTATTTGTTTATTTTTAAACTTGTATGCAATCTGTCTTTTGCTTATTTGAAAGTACTGGAATAGGCCTACTATTATAAAACCTAATATTGTTGTATATTTTTTAGTTTTTATTATTACTAGGCTGAAAATCCATGTGTTCGTCATGCGTTGTGTGTAATGCGTAATGCGTGATGCGTACAAATGAAAGTACACGCTGAGCAACGCACATAATTCCATGTATTGCTTACTGTGTTATCCAGAAAAAATTAATGCATTGCTTTGGGTGTATTTTCATGTTTAAGATGCACAATGCACGATGGACACATAATTTCCGGCCTCACGATTTATTATTCTATAATTTAACAATCCAAAACTGCAGGTTTTTTGTCTTGATTTTGGTTGATTAAAACCCTGCAGTGAGGGCCGCTGACAGTACATGCCGCAATATTTTGATATTTCTATTGTCTTAACCACATCGTACACACTGGTCAGCTCATATGCCATGATATTCCTAGGGGGGTGTCAATCAACACGGGACAGTGATTTCGTTAGGAGAGGGCAGGACAAAACTCTACCAGCATCCTTTGTGTACAAAATCGGTATGTCGGTTGTCAATGGTAGATGGAACCAAATTGTATAATTTAATTAATTAAGCAATCAAATAAGCTTAAATTAACTCAGGCAACACCTGGAAATGTAAACAACACACTTACATGTAGATTAAAAGATTGTAGGAAAAATGCAAACAAACAAAAACCTCTGAAAAAGCTTGGAAGCATACGTGCTGACAACGTACCACAGGGGCGTGCAACCAAACATGTCCCTCCCTGCTTGCTTTAGTATGCCCTAAAACGATGCAGTAGGCACTTCTGATGCCTTTTTATTTCACTTGACCTAGGATATAAGCTATTTTTTTTTGAAATAATGATAATTGAAAATTAGGCAAAAATTTGAAAAAAAACATAAGGGTAAGTCAGCATTTTCATCAAATTTGGGCAAATTTTTAAGTTGCAATTTTAGGCTAATAAATTAATGATGCAGTAGGCTCTACTGATGCCCTTTTATCTGACTTGACCTAGGATGTAAGCTGTATTGGTAAATATTGACTGATAGTTGAAAAATAGGCAACACATTGAAAAAAGGGGTAAGTCCTTCATTTTTATGCAATTTGGGTAAATTTTTTAAGGTGTGATTTTTTACTACTGATGTCTTTTTACCTGAAATTTGCTATTGAGAAAATACACAACAAGTTTGCAGAAAAAATAATAAATTATGCCGAAAAGAATATGAAAGATGCAATAGGTCAAGTCATAAAGAATGGCATCAGTGGTGATAACTGCTTCATTTTCAAGCATAAAATGGAACTTGTAAATTAGGCCAAAAATTGAAAAATCATCAGGATTATAAATGAGTGCAGCAGTTTTATGAAATATAGTTTTATTTTTAAGGTACGATTTTATGCCCTAGAACGATGCAGTTAGAAACTACTGAAACTTCTTAATTATTCAACGTTACCCTGGATATTTGAATTATTTTTGGTAATTTTTGATATTTGTGAGGCTTCCCCCGTGTGTATGGTCACCTTTTATCTTAAGTCACTATGGTTCCACAACCATAAATGAGGCTTCTTATTATGTATATAGGGTCATGCATATTTGGGGATACACCAAGTGAGGGTACTGGTCTTTGACAAGACAATTATCAAAACTATACACTGCTTTACATAATTATATACCCCTTTATAATTAAATAAATTAATATATATTTATATTGTAGCTTCCCAGCGATTGGATTAAATTTACGCAATAAAACAAAGTTCAGCAGATGTTCTTACTTTGAGTGTCAAGATTTCTTATTTATTTCGGAATGTCGGGGTTCAGTCGCAGCAGTTATTTGTAATTGTATGATACTCCTGTTATTCCTTCATATTTTTGTATGTCACTCTTGAAATAGAACCCCCATAATTATAACAATTTCTTAACCCTTAGCACGCTACCAATTTTAGAGCCTACAAAATGAACAACATTAATAGCACTCTAAAAACCTCAGCAAACTTGTGTCTACAAGTAACAACATCTTGAAGGCTAGGTCATTGCTAAACAACTAGGGCCTATACATTAATCTAACAAACAGGGACATCATAGCTGATCTAATGAGTTTGTTCTGAAAATATAAGATGTTGTAGCAGCTTGTCCTTTCTATAAAGAAGGAACATGATCAGTTTCGAAGGGATGTTTTATAACACAGATGATACACAGCCCCTTTAGATATGACACACTACTAGCTTTAACTTTGTTTGCATTTTGTTCAAATCTAGTTAAAAGTACCTAAATGCTAGACCCAGTAACTGGGGCGCTGTACTCGTTATCGGCGACTTTCGAATTTTGACATTATCGGCGACCGATAATGTCAAAATTCGAAAAAACGAGTACAGCGCCCCAGTTACTGGGTCTACCTGAATGCAACAAAACAGCCTGAGCAGTAGTAATAACAACGTATACCGGAAAGGTCTGTTTACATTTTACAAGGCATTATCAGAATACTTTTTTTCACTTAGAACTGTACTTGTTAAAATTCTTCTTGGCATACATATACTGTATGCTTAATAAACACAGTCATTGGTACATGTGGTTTTAAAGACTCACGTGAGGACTAGTAGTGTGGACGATGCTGTCCTGTAAATGCTGTAAACAGGCCCCTTTACAATGTGTATTAATTACGTAACAAGCCTACCTCAATATCCCAGAATTCTATAAGTTACAGAGTTGAGGTTGCTTGCTGCAGAGAGAAGATGACATGTTTGGATTCATGGTTAAGACGGAAGCCAAGTGTTCTCTTCAGCCAAGCTTGTTCATCTCTCATTAGAACCAAGGCGCTTGTTTGTCAGATCATCTTGAATGTACTGCAACATAAACCCAAAGAACAATTGTATGCATAAAATTACCGCTTTCATTACTGCTTACGTATCCTGCTTTCAGCAACTCTACATCTACTTCAACCTCAGATAACTAAGTGCCATGAAAGGGAGACAGGAGAGGGGTGCTGATAAGGAGGAAGACAAATGGATACTAGGATCCAGAGAAGGGGTAACATGTTGGGGATGATCCATAGAGACAACAAAGTGGGGTGCATGTTTGGGATTAGAAGTCTACGTCAACGCTACACAACTATACATCTAACGAACAAGGACATCATAGCTGATCTAATTGAGTTTGTTCTGAAAAATATAACATGTTGTGGCAGCTTTTCGTTTCTATAAAGTAGGACCGTGATCAATTTTGAAGGGGCGCTTTATGATTACAGATGATACACAGTCCCTTTAGATATGACACACTATCAACGTAAGCTTTGTTTGCAATTTGTTTGAATTTAGTTGAAAATACCTAAATGCAATAAAAAGGAGTAGTAACAACAATGTCTCCTACATTAAAGGCCCTGTACACTATTGGTAAGATCGAAAAACACAAATGTTCACAGATTCACACACAACTTACATGATTTAAAGTAAGTAATGGTTGAAAGGGTTCCTCAAAATATTTCTGCCTAAAATGTTATCGTTTCTGAGAAATGAGTAAAACAATAGTTTTTATCACGCGCGATATTTTGAAAAAAACAGAAAAAACATAAGGTCTCTTTTCACTATTTTCTCGTGATCTCGATGACCAATTGAGCTCAAACTTTCACAGGTTTGTTTGTTCATGCATATGTTGAATCACATAAAATGTGGACACTGATTTTGAGCTGTTACCAAAAGTGTACAATACCTTTAAAGGTCTGATTACATTATACAAGACAATGTGAGAATACTTTTTTTCACATTTGTATTTGTTAAAAATCTTCTTGGCATACATGTATACCGCATGCTTAAACACAGTGGTTGGTATAATGGTTTTAAAGAATCAAGCGAGGACTAGAAAGCACTAGCAGGGGTAACCTTTTGGGGGAGGATCAAGAGTGACAGGAAAGTGGGATTGGGGGGACATGTTTGGGGAGGATCCACACAGACAGCAAAGTGGGTGCATGATTGGGATTGATACAGTATGGCACTAGAAGGGGGAACATGTTGGGGGAGGATCCAGAGTGAAAGCAAAGTGGGAAGCATGTTTAAATTGATACAGTATTGCACTAGAAGGGGTAACATGTTGGGGGAGGATCCAGAGTGAAAGCAAAGTGGGTGCATTTTTGGGATTGATACAGCTGGTAGTAGAAGGGTCGAAATGTTGGGGGAGGATCCAGAGTGAAAGCAAAGTGGGTGCATTTTGGGGATTGATACAGTTGGTAGTAGAGGGGGCGACATGTTGGGGGGATCCAGAGTGAAAGCAAAGTGGGTGCATTTTTGAGATTGATACAGTTAGTAGTAGAAGGGTCGAAATGTTGGGGGAGGATACAGAGTGAAAGCAAAGTGGGTGCATTTTTGGGATTGATACAGCTGGTAGTAGAGGGGGTGACATGTTGGGGGAGGATCCAGAGTGACAGCAAAATGGGTGCATTTTTGGGATTGATACAGTTGGTAGTAGAAGGGTCGAAATGTTGGGGGAGGATCCAGAGTGACAGCAAAGTGGGTGCATTTTTGGGACTGATACAGCTGGTAGTAGAGGGGGTGACATGTTGGGGGGAGGATCCAGAGTGAAAGCAAAGTGGGTGCATTTTTGGGACTGATACAGCTGGTAGTAGAGGGGGTGACATGTTGGGGGGAGGATCCAGAGTGAAAGCAAAGTGGGTGCATTTTTGGGATTGATACATCTGGTAGTAGAGGGGGTGACATGATGGGGGAGGATCCAGAGTAAAAGCAAAGTGGGTGCATTTTGGGGATAGATACAGTTGGTAGTAGAAGGGTCGAAATGTTGGGGGAGGATCCAGAGTGAAAGCAAAGTGGGTGCATTTTTGGGACTGATAAGGCTGGTAGTAGAGGGGGTGACATGTTGGGGGGAGGATCCAGAGTGAAAGCAAAGTGGGTGCATTTTTGGGATTGATACAGCTGGTAGTAGAGGGGGTGACATGATGCTTAGATGGGTGCTCTGCCTCAACCGTGACGACTACGCGGTTTGAGGTAGGGCACCTGTAGATTAGACGGGTGCCTTGCCTCAACCGTGATAACAGCGCAGTTGAGGCAGGACACCTGTCCAATTTTAGATGAGTGTCCTGCTTCAACCGCCCTGTTATCACAGTTGAGGCAAGGCACCCATATAAACTGAAGATCCCTAGGGAAAATACGACCCTAATTTGGGGCACAAATACGACCGATGATGTCAAACTTTCGAAAAAGGAGTACAGCGCCCCAGTTACTGGGTCTTCCCTGGACCACAGTGACCACACCGTGTTGTTGTGAAACTGGCCAAAAACACTGACTGAGTTTGAACAGGGTCGGGATTAAACTAGTCAGGACTACAGTACGGTTGTTGTAGTTGTATGGATACACAGTATACACACAATCATCACTGTCACTTTCAGCAGTGTCACCTCGCTCGATCTATATCTCTGGACTCGACTGTCTATACGTCTTGAGCGACTGTGAGTTTGTATGTGAACTATTTAAATTAATAAAACTATGTTCAGGACTGCAGTAAACACCACAAACAGCAACGATATGTACTACTATACTACGTGTGTGACATTGCTACCTCCCTCAGACTCTGTCAACGTCAAACGCCCTGTATGTCTCTCTCACTGTGTGGGGACGTGAGGGATGATGGCGAGTAAACACTGTCTATACCACTTACCAGCCCACAACCGGACTATCTGCATCTGTATCTGTTCGGTACTGCACACAAACTCCACTATCGGGATATCAATGGTGCAGGCGCGTGTAGTAGTGGATTAGTAGTGGGCCCCCCGAATAAAGGTAGACATATGCATGTCATTTAATCTTGTCTTGAATGTGTCTATAGTTGGAGATTGGCGAACGTTTACAGGTAGAACTAGAAGGTTCCATTCGGCCATGGTTCTTGGTAAGAATGAGAATTTATACAGTCTTCCTTTGTTGCGGGGTGAAGAAAAGAGGTTGCGGAGGATTTCCTAGTTTGAATTCCTACCATGGCAGGTTGTGATTGATACCCGTCAGAGTTAATGGCAACGGCATGATGAATAGATTTGTACAGAAGTGTGAGTCTTGAGGTAGCTCGTCGATTCTCAAGGGATTCCCATCCCAGCTCCGCTATCATTGATGTCCTTTAAACAATTTCAATACATAGATACACGCCAAACGACCTATAAAGCATTTCCATGATTTACAATGTAAAAACTGAACAGAAAAATCCGTACTTACCAGAGTTTTATGATGAAAACATTTCAATTTGAAGACACACGTTGTAAGCAGACGACAGCTCAATGTTAGTGTACAATGTGTTCCGGGTACTCACTACACATGTGCAGCAAATGGTGCTAAGTGAGGGCGCCCTCTCTTGGAACAATTAAAGAAGAACTGTCTTATTTTTTAATTAAGTTGTAAAGTTTTAATCTCTCTTTTTTTCTTTTCAAAACCATTAACTATTTCTCACCATAGGCCATTGCGCGTTATATAAAAATACCAACATTATTGCCCTTACTGCCCTTACTGTTTCTCCCCAAAAAAGATTTAACCGACTTCGAAGTAAAAATAGTCTGGTGCCATTTTAAAGCAATTATTTTAAAGTCTGAAATTGCAGTCTGCAGGCAGGGAATCTGACCGAAGTGTAATAATGGTCTTTTACATGAATTTGTATTGATAAAAAAGTTTTATAAATAATGCTTATAGGTCCTGGCAAAAGTACAAAATACGTTAAAAAGGCTATGATATATTTTAAATAACGGTTATTTATAAATAATTGATATAATTATATAAATATAAATAAAATATAAATAATGGTAATATATAAATAATGGTTATTTATAAATAATGGTTATTTATAAATAATGGTTATTTATAAATAATGGTTATTTATAAATAACCATTATTTATATTATAACCATTAGTTAAATGATGCAGAGGTACGACTGATGCCTTTTTATTGAACTTGACCCTGGATAATAGCTATAGTTTGGGAAATATATCAATAACTTTGGAGAAAATGTGACACTATTATTATTTTGCGGACAAATCCTAAACATTTCAAAAAAATATGGAGGGTGCATTGGTCAAGGCAAAACAAAATGGCAACTTTCCTCTTTGGATGTGTATCGGTGATTTCCCATGCTTTGGGAAAATCGTGCTTTAAATCTTTATGCCTGACCCTACATACTTCTGAAGCCTCGCTTAAAAATTGTGTCGACTTGGCCCTACATCGGCATGTGAAGCCTCGTAGCATACGCTTGTAGATTAATAGTGACTTCAATGTGTATGCTTGACCCTCATACATGTGAAGCCTCATACATACGCTTGTGACATAATTTGTATGCCTGACGCTGCACAAGTGTGAAGCCTCATGTACGCTTGAAATGCAAGACTTACCCCTTGTGATTTTTGTAATTTATGGCCCAAATTTGATAACAATGCAGGACTTACCCCAATGAATCGTTGGCCCAAATTTGACAAAAATGCTGGACCGACCCCTTAAGAGTTTTTCCATTTTGGGCTAAGTTTTCAATTTCAGTTTGATGATCCTCACTGATGCTATTTCGTTTGACTTGACCTCATGCACTCTTTTAGCTTTTGATTAAAATGCAACTTTCTCCTTTTGTTCTGACACTTAAAAGCAGGGTGTACTTTTGGTAATTACCATTCAAACTTACTTGATAAGAAGCACTGGAGAGCTGTTGATGTTATAAAACATCGTTCGAAATGACCCCTTTGAAGTAATGTAGTTTTAGAGAAAGATGCAATTTTTCACCCCAAAAATTTGAACCTGAGAAAGGCTTCAGGCAATATTAGGAAGCCTTTCTCAGGCATCTGAAAGCACGCGATTCTATGCAACAAGGGTGTGTTTTTACTGTTATTGTTTTCTTGCAAAAACTCGATGACCAATTGAGCCCAAATTTTCACGGGTCTGTTATGTTATGCATATGTTGGACTATACTAAGTGAGGATACTGGTCTTTGGCAATTACCAAAAGTATACCCTGCCTTAAGAAAAATCGTATTCTTCAACACTGTAATAAAACCACTGTGTGGACGTGCGTAAAAAAAGTCCACATAGTGTTTCGCACATTCCTACATTGTGTGGACTTCTTTTGTTCTCAGTTCCACACTTCTTACAGACAGTCACACACACAAACAAAGATAATAGTAGTTTTTGTGCTTTTCTATTTGTTAAATTTATTTTTAAAAATAGATTTAAGAAACCTATCATTTCTATTAACCGACCAGCCAATCAATGTCTCTCTGCGGGCTGATGACGTGGTGTGAAATGTAAATTTAACTGGTTCCCCTGCTGTCGTAGTGATTCAAAGTCCCCATATTATGCACAAAGAAATAGAGGGACTAATTGCAACCGGTAGTAGTGCGTGCTGCTGTTATTATTGTGAACACTCTTCGTGTTTTAGATTGGACGGGAAAACCCTAATGTCGCATAATACATTGGCGATCCGAACAGTGTTGTACCGGTATTCAATAAGGGGCATATTTCTTGTCATGGTGAAATTTGTTTTGTAAAACGGTTCTAAATTTACCAATAAAGACGACCATTCGGAAGATTGAACTTGCTAGTAAACAAACAAACAAACAAACAAATAAACACCCCAACACAAAAACAAGAACACAACCAGAAAGAAGATGTTTCGCCTCATCATGGTGATGTTCATGTACTGCCTTTCCTTCGGGGATGCTAAACATTGCCATAACGCAACCATCGCCACCTCTCGAAGTCTGTATTTCAGTGGCATGGCCAACCAGATCTTACACGGGTATGGATACCGTAACTTGACGGGTATTTCGGCAATCAGCTGTGGCAAGTTGTGTCTGTCTGATACACGCTGTTTCTCCATCAACTACTCGGAGCGGGAAAAGTTGTGTGAGCTGAACGGGGCTACGGCGTCGCAACACCCGGAGGCTTTGACTGAGATGACGGGTAGCTACTACGGACCAGAGGAGGTAAATGTTTATTACCAAACTCCTCATGTTCTAGACTGCACTAGATATTATAGAAATTATTCAAGGAGTTCAGAGGAGTTCATAATTGTGGTTTATTCTAAGTTATCAAGTAGACGGTGGGGTCCAGGGGCGAAGCCCTTGGCGGGGGCTCAGGGGGCAAAGCCCCCTGAAACTGTTGGGCTTTAGCATGTTTGAACGACCTAGAAAAGCTCTCCTTGCTATAATTTACATATAAAACTTGGACTTGGTTCAGAGAGAGATAGAACAAGCGACACTAATAAAAGACCAACATAGGATCATTATTCTTATGGGCAATTCCACTGTAACTCGTGCTACACTTTAAGGTGTCGTTTTACATACTTTATGCTCCAGATATTAAACAATTTGGTTGGAATCTGGATTTTTTGTATTTTAACAACCAACATTTAAGGCTAGATCCTCATAGTATAGGAAATCGGGCGGGACTACTACTTTCGCTATGTGGATCGGGGGGACTTCTCGTTAATAACTACACTGCCGCGGAGTGAGTCTAAATAGGTCTCCTATTATTGTTGTTATTTATTCAACAATACAAGAACAACAAATACAATACAAGGCTATAAAAGGAACAAAAACACAAAATAGAAAAAACATAGCACCAAAAAAAAATAAATAAATAAATAAACAATCAAAAAACAAAAAAACAAAAAAACAAGCGTCTTGCTGAAAACATAAATCCAGTCCTGTTTTAAGAGACACGATGTAGGCCCAGTAATCATCCTAGCAGATGGCTGAGTATAAAAATTGATCATGGAGTAGAGGATTTTGCGACATTTTCAAAACTGTCCACCGAAATTGTTTACAAAGCCCTTGGTGTGTCGTGGCCGAGCGGATAAGAACACCGAACTCAAGCTCTTGTGTTTCTGATCAGCAGAGTGTGGGTTCAAATCCCAGTCGTGACACTTGTGTCCTTATGCAAGACACTTAACCACATGCTTCGTCATTCGGATGGGACGTTAAGCCGTTGGTCCCGTGTGTTGTGTAATGCACGTAAAAGAACCCAGTGCACTTATCGAAAAGAGAAGGGGTTCGCCCCGGTGTTCCTGGTTTGATCGGTAGCATATTGCGCCACAGCACCTTGTAAACCATTACATGGTGCTATGTTAAGGACTTGGTCTCATACTTCAAAAACCTAGCTCCACAATACCTTGCAGGAAAATAATGAACGTTAAAGCGCCTTGAGCGTCACTGAGTGACGGATATGTGCGCTATATAAGAAGCCACTATTATTATTATTATTATATATATAGCCAGCCTGATAGCCAGAGATTTTGTCCTGCCAAAGGCCCAAGAAAAATGGGTTCAGATTTGAAATCTTCCAAAAGATTTCAACTGGACTGAAGTTTGGGGTAAAGTTCATAAAAACTGCCTTTTAGATGTTAACCGTATAGGACCAAGCATGGCACCTGGTAAGTACGGCAACTATCATATTCTTATTCCGTGACTTGTATGAAGGAATATGAAGGAAATGTGACAGGGTTCTACCCTAAAATATGGGATATTTGGATGCCTCTACGCGGCCTACCAAAGGTTATAGGGTAAACTTGAAATACAGACCTGTCTTAACTTGTTATTTTTTTATGCTGTGTTCGCTATTGTTGTAAAGCAGTTTCACCAACCTTGCAACGAATGTTTTGACCATTGCTTATTGTTGAATGATTGTGAGCGACCAATGAAGAAAATAGCAAGACTAATTAACATACTGTTTGACTACATTTTTGACTAATTATTTTTGGAGTAAGACTAATTATTTTTGGAGTAAGACTAAACGACGTTTAAAAATTTACTAATTAAATTTGGTGGATTACTAATCTTGTGAACAATTAGTTTAAATTAAATCATTTTAAAAGCCTAAATAATATTAGTCATTTGTTAATGTAGTGACTAATCTTTCAATTGGATGACAAACCAAAGTTAGTAAAATTAAACCATTTAAAGGACTACTTTTTTTAGTCAATTGGCCAAGTTATGTTTTCAGATGTTGACCACTTATTGGTTGTCGCTTTTTTCTCGTCTTATACTATGATTAAACATGAATTCTCAACACTAATGTCCCCTGTCTCTATGATTATTGTTGCCATAATGACTAATGTTTGGAGATGTCGATGCGATCTTGTTTTCAATGAAGAGAAAAAGTGCACCCAAATCAACATTGTAGAAGTATTTTAACAGGCACTCAAAAATTATAATTCACACATGCTTCTAACAAAGTTTACAAATGTCTTTGTATGAATCCAAATGACAGAATACTCTTTAGTTTCTAAATGAAATCGTTGAATTTTCTCACCAAACTTATTTTATGTCCCTTTAGTTCGGGCGGTCCAGTGAGTAATTTAATGGTCGATCGATTTCGGGCTCTACGTAAGTCTTCGGATCACGCTCTTTCGGCGGCTGTTTTGTGCGACCCGCTATGCGTGTGTAAAACCATGGAGCAATAAACTAGTTTATAAACCAAGGATACGAAGTGTGAGTCCAATCGCGGGCGGTTTCGGGTGGTCCAGTGAGTATTAATTACCGAGCAGTTTCGGGCGGTGCGTCGACTAAAGCGTTAGCTTTACTTCAGACGGCGCGTTACCGTAACGTAGTCATACAGTAGATGACACATTAAATTGCCCATATGGATACATGAGTTAAAACAAAACTGGGGGGGGGGGGCATTTGATATGGTGTCCCCCACCCTTCAACGGGGGGGGGGGCGTGTCCCCCGCCCCCCAGGATTGACGCCCCTGCCATAATGACTAATGTTTGGAGATGTCAATGCGATCTTGTTTTCAATGAAGAGAAAAAGTGCACCCAAATCAACATTGTAGAAGTATTTAAACAGAAACTAATTTTTTTTCCTAATAAACATTTCAATGTTCACTTATTTGTTCTGTTCTTAATTGAAACTTGAAAAGCTGACTTATGTTGGTTACTTGGTTACTATAGCTGCCTTCGATGCTGAGGTTATTTTTGTTTTTTTACCATATGCATTGATCAGTATGCTGAAAAGACAACCAACGCGCATTACGCGTAATTCATTACATTTTTGGGCTATGGAAGTCTTTAGAACACACTCTTTTGACGGCTGTTTGGTGCCACCCCCTAGTATAGCATGTCCCAAGTTCGGGCGGTCCGGTGAGTAAAATTTACCATTTAACGGGCTCTACGTAGACAGCGCGTCACAGAAAGTAAACATACAGTACCATCAAAGTCTTCAGATCACGCTCTTTCGGCGGCTGTTTGGTGCGACCCGCTAGAGTGTGTAAAACCAAGGATACGAAGTGTTTCCAATCGCGGGCGGTTTCGGGTGGTCCATTGAGTAAATTGCCGAGCAGTTTCGGGCGGTGCATCGACTAAAGCGTTAGCTTTACTACAGACAGCGCGACCGTAAGTCATACAGTAGATGACACATTAAATTGCCCCTATATGTGATACATGAGTTAAAACAAAACTGGGGGGGGGGGCATTTGATATGGTGTCCCCCACCCTTCAAAAAGTGGGGGGGGGGGGAAGTGACCCCCTGTCCCCCCGGATTGACGCCCCTGACTGGAAGGGTATCGAGTATAATGGCAATTTACATTATTTTAACATGAGGTTGAGACTTATGATGTTCCCCACTCACATAAGGACTCTTCCTATTGGAAAACGAGTACATCAAATTGATTTGGTAATTTTCCGTCCTCTTTAAAAAAAAAAATATATATTATTATACAAGTGAAGTTTGCGGTTTTCACTAGCCTAATTGTAAACAATCACAAGTGAGGTTGATCACCGCGAACATTTGTGACTTCAAGTAACTATCAAAGGTTCATTATATGTCGTAACATATAAATTAAAATGGATGTCTACACCATGGACACCAAACACGTTTTACTTTGGTATCCGCGTTTTTGCATTTTATTATACAGTAAAACCAACACTGCATTAATATTTTGTTTTTAAATTGCGTGTGAATAATGATCACGAGGCAATATTATAAGTGAACTGTGCTGTTGCATCTAGCCTATATAATAATAAAACTATCAAAAGTGAGGTGATCACCGCGAACCTTTTGTGCCTTTAAGTAACTATCAAAGGTTCATAATAATGTCGTAACATATAAATTAAAAAGGATGTCCATGGAAACCAAACATGTTTACTTTGGTATCTGCATTTTTGCATTTTATTATACAGTAAAAACAACACTGTATTGATATTTTGTTTTCAAATTACGTGTGAACAATCACGTGTCAACTATAAAATAAGCATTTTTGAAATTCTAAATACGGCTGCAAAGTGGACGGCCATATTGGATCTGGGGTTTCGGTTTGTGAAATTGGATTAAAACTATTCATTATCATTATATTAATATTACTGTAATAGTTTAAAAAAATGTAATGTTTATTTTCGAGCAAGCACGAAAAACAAAAATGTCAATTGCCAAAGCTGGCCGACATATTGGAATTTGTTACCACATTTTTTATCAAAACTAATTAGGTTGTGATTTGTTTCCTTTGTTTTTGCAGCCTCGTGCCTTTTGCCAGCTTCATATGAAAGGGTCAGGAGTAGGAGGTAAGAAATCAAACTCTTTTCGGTTTTATAGAATATCATTTGAAAATAATTTTAAACAGGGGGGTATGTCTAACCACCAAGTCACAATACAAATCGATCACGATATAAGAATTTAAATTAGTATTGGTTTCCAAGCCAATTTAAAAAAGAAGTCATTCAATTATTTACCACCGGCTTATTCAATTTCGTTTGAAGATAAATGCTCCGTTGCATCAGCATTAACCAGTCACTAAGGAGTAATTACATTTCAACAATTTCAATTTCAAATTTTAAGCATGATAAGATCCTTCAAATTCATTTAGGTCGATGAGATTATTCAATTTCGCAAACGCCAAGAGCAAGAGGCTCGGGTCAGCTATTCAATTTCGCAAAATGTAGCCAATAGTAGCTTAAAAAACCCCACTATAGTTTGAATGAATAATAGGTAAACATGCATGAATTTGAATTAGTTCTGGCTAAAATTGGCCGGGACAACCTAAACTTAAATTTATATTGTGCAGTGGATTCCTTTTCACTGTGCTGCCCTGGGCAGGGCCTTCGAGACCCCATCATCACACAAGAGAAGTACGCCAAAGAAGACCGTGATGGGATGGCGAGTGCGTGTTCTGCTCTGAGGGCTCACATCTGTACCCTGGCTGAGTTAAAAGAGGCTTACGTGAATGGTTACCGCCAACCGGAGGGTGATTGGTGTTATTACTCGGTACCCAACAGAGATGCTAAACTGCCCGAAACTGGATGTGGAAGCTACGTTAACAACGAATGCTACGAAGGCATCGTGGTAAACACACCCAGACCCATCTCGACTGCCCCGGTATTCTGTTGTCCATCGACCTCTGAGATGTGTTCGAAATAATATTGACAAAGAAGTTTGCAAAGAGGGCGCACAGCCCCGAATAAATAGCACAGGGCCCATTTTCACATAGCTGCATGCATAAACACAAATCATAAGCAAAGCGCAACAAAAATCTTACCAGGACAAGGTTACCAACCAAGATATTGCTTGAAAATGTAATAGCACGTCAAACTGTCATTGTAATTTGAGGCTATGGCCATGGAACGATGGCTACAGCAATCATTGTAGAACTTACCCCTTTTTGGGTCAATACGTCAGACGGGCACGCTTGAGGTTTTTTGCACACATAAACATATGCATTGGCCGCCATCTTTGATGACAAACAATGGAAACGTGCATGCGTGTGCGCGCTGCACACAACCCTCAGCCAATGGTAGCCTTTCACGCGTGCACGTTTCATCAAAGATGGCGGCCAATACGAGGGGTCATTGATCCCCTTATAGACCTTTCTTTTGACACGTCACAGCCCGAGTTTTTGCCAACCGAGGTTGGAAAACTATGGAAAGCCATAAATGCAAAGCATAAGCAGATAGCCACAGTTTGTAATAATGTTACACAAATATTCTAAAATAGTGATGAATTTGTTGGAAGCAAAACAACCAATCATGGTATGTATTTTTGGTTGATTGAAAGTTAACAGAAATGTTGAATTTGGACACAACATCTGTTAACACGATTGAATGTTTTGCTAACATTCGGCCGTCCATGCCAACCAGCGCGGTTTGTTTATCAACAAAAGAAAGGTCTATATAAATCCCTTGCATATGACGTCACACGCTCAAAAAGCGCCCTCACTGAGGCCAAAAAGCGTCCTCACAGAGGCCAAAGGAGGCAAATTATTGGACGATAGCTGTTCTTTGTGCGTAAAAACGTGCGCGTGACCTCAGCGTCTCTGTAGCGTTTCGCGTTATGCAAGGGGTCTAATTGACTGGATGGGACACGTTGCGCTGCATGCGTCAACGCACGCGTATTTTCAAGACGGTTTGAAAATTGAAATGCGGGTCATCACACCATTACGCAACGCAAACAATTAAAGTTTCGTCTAAATGTGTCATCTCCAATACTTAAGCATGTTTTAACAGTCTTCATAGCCGACGCGTTATCCCCTAACATTTCCTATAATAACACAAATTAAACAAACCTTAAAAATGCAACCGAAAAACACCCTTTAATAAAGGTGGCATATAATATGGAACACCATTATTTCGATTACACAGCAATCGGAATAACAAAAGCCATTTTCTCAACTTTGAGACTGAAATATTTCTCTGAAGGATTTGTAATGGTATATTTTTTTAAATTTTAATCAGCGAGCTGTCACTTGCAGTGAGTTATGTAAAAAGTTAAAGTAACAGTCAAATGTATTGTAGCAGTTTAAAGAACTGTATTACTATTATAGACTGTGCAAGTCTCGCGCATATCAAAAAAGAAGATGAAATCAAATGTTCGTTTAAAATTAAATGTATACAACATTCTTAAAAATAAAAATACCAATAGCAAGTTGTTATAAATAAATGTGAATTTTTTATATAATACAAATAATTTGTTCAAATTAACATTCATTGAAACAAAATTAAAACTTAGGACGGAGATGTTTATTGTTAGAAACCCCAATTGCCAATCACGTCCAAATGTGTGCGTCTATATGTTTAATGACAACATGACCGTCAGTTGGGCAGCATTCGTAATTGTTTACAAGTAACAGGAAACGGAGGTCAAGTCTTATTCTCGGGGTTTCTTCGTTATTTTGTTGAATTTGTTTTAACTTTCATATTGTTTATCACTTAAAATTACATTCCCAACATCATATTTAATTTCATGGCCATTAACTACGTTAAATTATAAAATAATTGACGAAACAAAATCCCGCCCACGTAAAACTCCATAATATGGTTGGCACCATGGTCCCGGAAGTTTGAATATGCGCGAGACTTGCACAGTCAATTGTGATGGCAGTAAAACTCATGTACAAAGCACTAAGTTTCAAAATGTAAACGGAAATTTGTCTTTGTAATTTGCTAATTTGATATACCTGATTACGATTTGTACAGCTTAAGTAGGATTTAGTTGCGATTTAAGGAAAATTAACCAAATATACCAATGTTTTTTGAAGAGTAAAGAAAATAATTAAATACATAACTAATCATACAACCGAACTGTAAAGATTACCTTAAAGTTCGGAGAACAAAATTGAGTGAAAACATCAAGAAAATAAGGTATGGTTTTAAAGTTTTTTTTAGCATGTTCGTTTAGCATGATTCTCAAAAAAATAGAAAAATATCTTTAAAAGATTTAATTATCGCATTAGAATCGTACTAAAAAAAGGAAGAAGAAAGAAATGCCCTTAATATACATCACGG
The DNA here is from genome assembly GCA_021014325.1 of Plazaster borealis. Lineage (NCBI taxonomy): Eukaryota > Metazoa > Echinodermata > Asteroidea > Forcipulatida > Labidiasteridae > Plazaster > Plazaster borealis. The sequence goes on along the minus strand of CM037460.1, from coordinate 9,083,419 downwards.
GCTATACAATGTATAATAAAATAAGGGAAACGCTTAACAACGCAGATTGTATGTTGAACCCATAATACAAAGGTATTAGCAAAGGCAGATGGGCTTCACGGTCGGTCAAAATATGTCAAAATTAAATAGTGAATAGCAGTGTGATGACCCGGTCTTCACGTGGGTCCTTTCTTTGAATAAGTGAATTAAACAAATAGTTGCATATGTTTGCAAATAAGGTTAAAAATACAAATTAATATTTTAGTTATAGTTCAGGCCTAGGTTAGTTCAGGTAACTTTAACATATTTATTATATTCATATTTGTTTTGTAAATCGGCTTTGTGCCAACTTTGTTAGATAACACTTTACGACTCTTATCCGCTTGCTTTAACGTATTTTGCTTTGCTTGCTTTAACGTGCTTTTCACCCGACATCGCTGTACATGTATTTGCAAAACCCGTTTAGGGGGGCGTATTGGTTTGTTTTTCAATCAATCAGAGGTATTGCCGATTGGTTTTTGATTTTGAAGGGATTGTTCTCTGCTTACACTTCGTCACCGTTTTCACGAGAGGCAATTTCTGAAAAAATCATGCATTTTGGCAAATCAATGTTTTTACATATTTTGAATGTTACTATTGACATCAACATTTTCCCCAAGTTTCAAGTTTTATGCTTGGAAAAATGTCAGCGTTTCAATAAAAAACAGTGTCCAAAACAAAATAGCTTAACTTCAAACGTGGATTTCTCCAAACATGAAAGTTTTGTGGAATGGCCTAAATTGCCTCTTCGTGAAAACAGTTTTTTGTTGTCTTATTTAATATGAGATTATATAACAACACTCAGGAGCTACAGTCTTTGCTTGACCAAACGTGAATCTTAGACAGTCTTTCATGCCAATAAGATTGCGGCACTAACACTCAGACCAGTTGCTCCATAAATAAAATGAAGTGTAAAAATCATCAGAATATGTGAGTAGTATGTACTGTAAAAAATGTGTTTGCTTGATGCTAAATAAAGAGGTTAATAAACAAAAATGTGATTTTTCTTTCACCGTTATTTTTTTAAAGGATTGTTCTATTCATGTTCAGGGGCCATTTCTTAAGGCTTTTCAACTTATGCATGGCACAAAATCTCTATACATAATTAACTATATTTTCAAGAACCAGACTATAAGCTTTGAAAATTAACAGCACCATAAATAGAATACTTTGGTTGGTGTTCGGCTTGATGTTTTGCATTTATGTAGGTTTTATGCGCGTACCATTGATATTGTATGTGCGTTCACCATACGCAAACTGGTATAATGCGCGTGCGCGTGCAAGTGGCGCCATTCTGTCCTATACACACAAAGAAAACAGTTGATTTAATAGTTCTCGCAAAAGTGCATACAAAACTTGTACACAACAAAGCGCTTGTTTGGGGGCCATTATTCGCTATAGAGTCATGTTTCATGATGTCAATTCGAGCTGTGACACTCAAATATTAATGACAAAATTATAAATGACATTGTTTCCCAACTTAAATGTTGTCATTATTATTACCATCGATGGTGAGTGGCGCATCGTCTTTTTTAAGAGTGTCAAACAAAATCAATTAGTTTAATTCTGATATCTACAGATTATGTTTGTTCCAATCAAGAGTTGTTTCCTTTCCCATCCCGGAATACTCTCAACTACGGTACTACAAGGAGAATATTCACATTATTAGAAAATACAAATATTTTTTTCCCCAATAGTTTTGCGCATGCGTATTCCCAAAGAGCATCGCCCGACTGAGAATTCAATTGGATTCGACACGGCAAGAGCGCGACGTTTGTCACCACGTCGTGCAACTACCGTGTAGCACGGCAGAGCTTGCCGTGCTTCACGGCAGTGTCGAATTTAAATCAAAAGTTTGCGCTAAACGTCGCTCTTTTGTCGAATTTAATTCATCATTTTCTCATTATTTGAGTTCGACACGGCAAAAGTGCGACGTTTAGCGCAGGCCTTTCTTCGGACACGAGGTTGTAGAGGACTGTTGATGGAAAACATTATTTTTACTGACAAAGGTGTTTTATTCAGTCTTTGTATCTTTAAAGGAGTCTTTGAGTGTACTTTAGCCCCCCAAATGGACAAAGCCCAGGAAGGGGCAGGTGGGTGTTAGGACAAATTTATCCGTTAAGCTTGGTGCAATTGTACTAATAATAGTTTTCAGTATAATTTGATAACCGAGATGCTTAAAGGAACGTTACAGAACTGGTAATAAAAAAATTCTTTAAGATCACAGATTTACATAAAACTTACACGGTCTAATGATGATGATAGTAGAAAACATCCCTAGAAATATTTCTGTCTGAAATGCCATATTTGATGAGAAATAAATAAAACTAATTTCCGATTGGAGTTTATCGCTCATGAGCGTTTTATTCATGCATTGTATAACACATGCAAATGTGTAATCGGTTTTTCACCATTTTCTCGTGACCCAGATGGCCGATCGATCTCAAACTTCTACAGGTTTGTCAGTTTATGTATATGGTGGGTTATATAAAGTGCTTAACTTTTTCGTTAGCAAAAACCAATTCTGTAATGTTCCTTTAATGCACAAACGTTGTATATGGGCATGCAATAACCACATTGCGGCGTGGTTCGTTAGAGAAAACATCGAAGTGTTTATTTTGGCAACGATACACAATGGGAAGAGTTATAACATTGTTGCCATAGGCACCGCACTCTTTGTTAGGCAACTGAGAATGCAGCTACTCAGGCCTAAACATTATACCACAACAAGAAACCGCTAGCACCTCTCTTGCTTGTATTGAAGAATCAATATCTCTTCGGTCTATGCAGGGAGAAGGTGTGAGGGGAGCAGAAGGCGGTATTTCGCAATCATTTGCAATCGCGATTTGGGAACACTCTATTGTTAAAAGAGGTGATAACCGTTAAGGAAGAAAATCATTTATAGACCCATTGCACAACGCGCAGCGTACTCACATGCGCCTATCCTGGGTGTCATTTCAAAATCGTATACAAACATGCACAAAAGGGAGTTTTGACACCCAAAATGACGCGCATTGTTCGGAGGCGTGTTCCGGGTCTATAGAAATCAATAGATCCCCCTTGCATAACGCGAAACGCTACATACACGCTGAGGTCACGCGCACGTTTTTACGCACAAAGAACAGCTATCGTCCAATGATCTGCCTCCTTTTTGTGAGAGTGACGTCATATGCAATGGGTCTATACCGTTGAAATGCTCTCTCTATCATCACTGAAAACATATCCGTAAAGGTTTTACAAGCAGTTTTCAACTGTTAAATGCACTGAACACGTTTGGTAATTGTCAAAGACCAGTATTCTCACTTGGTGTATCCCAACATATGCATAAAATAACAAGCCTGTGAACATTTGGGCTCAATTGGTCATTGAAGTTGCAAGAAAATGATAAAAGAAAAAACGCCTCTTGTTGTACAAATTTGTGTGCTTTCAGATAGGAATAAAAGGCTTCTTGCAAGAAGTCTTTTATTATTTTAGTGAGAAATTACCTCTTTCTCACAAACTACGTTACTTCAGAGGGAGTCGTTTCTCACAATGTTTTATACTATCAACAGCTCTCCGTTGTTCGTTACCAAGTATTTTGAGTAATTACCAAACGTGTACAGTGCCTTTAAGGTCGGTTTGTTTTATATAAAATGCGTAAAAGTGTTACAGAACATTTTTCGTTGGTTTATTGCAGCGGCTAACTTGTGTGTAGTGGGTCCGGTGGGAAATACATTACAAAACGTCTCCCCTAAAATGGGTAAAAACATCGACTAAGAAAGAATAACAAAAAATAAGAACAATAGGGCAGAAAAACAAAGACAAATCTTGACGAAAACAATAGCAGTTCCGACTATTATGTCACACCAGCTAACAAATACAAATCTGGACAAAAACAATAGCTGTTCCGACTTATACGTCAGAACAGCTAATAAATCCAGCTGCCAAGATGGTCGCCATGCTGTGGTTTACATGTTACTATGCCGAGCAATCTCGTTCCCAGTGGTGTATGATCTTGCCGCACTATTTTCACCATAATGCTTCGCTCGATCACAACGTCTGGATGTGTGTCTTTGAAATCTCCAAAATATTATTATATATTTTAATTAGTCCTGTGGAGCAACTTGTCCCCTCTCATTATGCACGCTGTAATGGGTCCACGGTGTTTTTTACACATGTACAAAACCCATGGACCTCATTACATCGTGCAACAACGTTTTGTTACCATGGTAATTAATGTCATTTCTTTGAGGTCGATATGTTGTCATCTTCAAACATTAACAACGAAGTTGGCACAGTTTAATGGGCCTGTCACACCATGGCGTATCGCCTGAACGTATGCCAACGTAAGCGAAATATCGAAAATATCATACGTTCTGCATAAGTTCCCCGTAAGTTCGTGGTACGTTAGACATACGGAGTGACATATAACGTTGACATACGCTGACATACGTTAGAGAAAAGTTACTCGTATGTTGGTATACGTTGGTGTACGTCGGCTATTTATACGTTCTACAGCGGCATAGGTCACGTGTTCGTTGTACGCTGAGGATACGTTGAACACGGCAGACAGAATGCGTTAAGCATTATACGTTACTCATACGCTCGCATACGCTGTGATACGCTTTCATAACTTTGTTATAAGTTAGTGATACGATATCAATACATTAGTCATACGCTATGTATACGTTCAATACGCTATGGATACGCTATGGATACGTCCTGTCCAACACCGATGTCGACTTTTCCGATGCAATTCGTTGGGAAGTTGGACGTTCTTGGACTTTGACAATATTTTCGAATTATTTTGTGTATACGTCGGCATACGTTCAGGCGATACGCCATGGTGTGAAAGGGCCTTTAATAATAAGGAGACGAACAGTGGCGAATAATTATAAACAACAATGGCTGTAAGGTCGTAAGAAAAATTCCTCACTGTTCCCTACGGCACATCACACATAGGCCTACCGGCGTAATTACAACCTCGAAGCCGGGGCAATTTCTAATAATTGTTCAAGGCCCCGGAAGACCACGTGGGCATGATGAATAATACATCACTCTTGTTCGCCTCATTGTGTCCATTAGGCGCTGTGCGTAATGTGTAGTGCGCAATCCTTAAACGGAGAACGCAGTACACAACACATGGAATTGTGTGCAATGCTTGGCGTGTGTTTTCATTTTTACGCATTGCGCACAACGCATTACGCACAACGCGTGACTGATACAGATGTAGCCTATGGCCTAATAGCCCCTAAAAAACCCGCGAAAACCTCGTTTACAATATATTGCCTTGAATTCGAACATGCACTAAATAATCTTTTCCTATAGAACGTACGTGCCTATAGCCTTGACACCGCGCGGCGTCTGGCGCATGCGACGTGTGACGGCGCATAGTACACAAACAAACAAGACTCGCCAAGTGTATACTTCCAAAAAACAAGAATAGCTAAATGTATCTTCCAAAAAACAAAACTCGCCAAATGTATACTTTCAAAAAACAAGGTTCACCAAAATGGATACTTCCAAAAAACAAGAATTGTTTAATATAGACTTTCAAAAAACAAGACTCGCCAATGTGTACTTCCAAAAAACAAAACTCGCCAAATGTATACTTTCAAAAAACAAGGTTCACCAAAATGTATACTTCCAAAAAACAAGAATTGCTAAATATAGACTTCCAAAAAACAAGATTCGCTTAAAGGGACACGTTGCCTCGGATCGGGCGATTATGTCTCGAAATTCTGTGGTTTTCCTTTTACATCGTTAACAAACACGGTCGGCCATTTTGTTTTAGTTCGCAAAGTAAAAGGAAAACCGCGCAATCTCGAGGCAAATTTGTGTGGATCATTGTATTCTACTTGTATAACGTCTTTCCAACCATATGCATTTTATAACAAACGATTACAAACGCTTTTTTTTAGACCAACTCGTCCAATCCAAGGCAACATGTCCCTTTAATGTTATCTTCCAAAAAACAAGAATTGCTGAGTGTTGACTTCAAAAAAACAGGATTCTCCAAATATATATTTAAAAAAAACAACACTCGAAAACATATACTTCAAAAAAACAAGATTCGCCAAACATGTTCTTGCAAAAAAGCAATTATACTTGCCATGGCATTAAATGGGCTTTCGTATTTTTATGCTTATGTAAATCATCTTAGAGCATTTTAAGGGTTTATTTATAATTATCCGCCCCAACTCAATAAATACCCTTATAAGCCTATACAATGAATACTTCTCAAACAGGGCAACATCCATCTTGGATTTGTGGACAAACCAGGCATTTTGTAGTATATGAAAACCAAAGACTGGGGGTATACCGAGACCAATCATAGACCAACATTTACGTCTAGGTTAAAAAATATCCCAATTTGGATGTTAACAATCCCAGGTCACATTTTTCGACCATTCAACAATCTTCGGATACTGCGCCTAGCCAAGTGGCTGCAGCGGAAGGCACATTTTGTTTGTTTTTTCAATAACATAAGAACCGTTCGGTCAAATCCGGTCAAACTGATTGTAATCCTGTATAAATTTTAATAGAACCACCCCTTATAGATAGTAAATTTTCCATGGGTTGAGTTTCACTAATGAGTCACCATGACCCTTTGAAGTTTGCTGGTGGCAGCCCCCAATTGACATGTGTACATGAGATAAGATCTGCAGCCAACACATTGTATTGTATCTATCATAAGGCTAATACAATGTACGCCCCACCCACTCCCCCGCCCCCACCCATTCCCCCGCCCACTCCAACAACCACCCCAACCCCACCACCCCAAAACAGACTTTATTACCCTATAATTAAAAGTGTCTTCCAATGAGGCTGGTGGGATGAGCGAGATATTTTTTGGGAGCCTCATGACGCAGAGTTAAGGAGTAAGCATTTGCTTGTCGTCATCGCCATCCTGTTACGACGTCAAGCATAGGATGTTGTTCTAGAACAGCAATAACAAACAACGAAAACCGCGCAAAACATCTCCTTTCAGAGGACGAATGACAGAGGGCGCAGTTGTCCCTATCCAGTCAGAGCCGTATATTGGGAGAGTTGCGACAACTTGCGATTAGAAGCCATTTTGTGTCCAAAACGACGCGTGTGCGCGACGTACCGCGAACACACGACCAGACTAATGAAACGAGTTTAGCATGAAAAACGCGTCTACGACTCGGACGACCGCAATTTGCTGGCGCACGAGATAATCCATATGTTATATTTTTTGTAAAAACAAAGATACTACTTTAGTTTTGAGCAGATCAGCGGGAATCTGTCATTTAGGTAGACAAATAAATTCGTCCAATCTTCAGTTTTATGCACGTGAAAAGTTTGTTTTGAGTTTGACTCTGTATGCAAAACTCCATGTTGGCCTCCGGTCCGGTGTAACACTACTTGCGATAATCGTAACCCTTCATCCTCCCGACCGTCGGGAGGATGGAGGGTTACGATTATCACAACTACTGCAACACATGGTTCAGACAGAAACAATAACATGTAGACCATGTCATTTCTCTAATTGTTGAAATTTTAATAACTGATGCATTGTTCATGCTCATCATATTTATTATAATTAACAATAACATGTAGGCCTACATTTTATATTTTACAATATTTACATTTTTATGAACAGGGACAAATTCAAACAAAATAATGTAGCAAGGCAAAACATTTTTTTTTAATGCAGGATTTACAATGATTATTTTGGTTTGCTTTGAATTTCATGCTGGGGTTCTCCTCAATAAGTTAGAACTTACGAAACTTAAACTGTGTTTTAAAAACATAACCACTCTAGCTAGGCTCTAAATACAGTCTTTGTCTATCTCTAAGCCCTCCTACTTCAGGGACCGTCCAAACCTTTCAACAATTTTCAGTCAAAATTGAGCACATTATTTAATTATCAAATAGTCGCATGCAGTCTCTTTGTAAGTTTGTACGATGGTGAAAATTTTGAAAACTTTGGTGACCCATTACCTTAGTCTTGGCTTGATCAAGTTTATGAAGTTTCTTCTTGACTAAGTAAATTAGATAACAAATACTATAGTAATAGAGGGGCTGCATACCTGCGTACTAACGACTGTGATACTACCACCAGTGTAGTACATGTAGTTCACTTTTGTTTTGCTGCCTCTGACCTAGTTGTGATAACGTATTAACAGATTTAGGAACCTTACGATTATCGCAACAACCCTTGACCCACAAAACCCCTGACCCATAAGATTCCCTTTAATTTTTGTAGTTTTGAAAATACACAAGGACATACATCATGCCCTAAATGAGATGAGAAATGTAAACACAGATAATTTTGATAATGTAAAATATTCTCCATTCCACAAACAGGTATTGCCACTTACATTACATGTGACAGTAAAACAACATGACAACATTTAAAAAGCAAAACCTAAAAATAATACAATGTATCATTCTTACATGAATGAACTACATTACATGTGATCTAGTAAGACAATATGACAACATTTAAAAAGCAAAACCTAAAATATACAATGTATCATTCTTACATGAATGAACAGTCTCACGTTGATTCACGGTCTTGTGTGGTTGAATATTGTGTGAATGACATCATGAAGCCAAATCTAAAAAGTAAATCAGAAATTCTATGCAAATTTCATTGCATTTCTTCGCAGTCAACAGTAACTAGATATTCCCAAAACCAGAACTTCCAGATATAAACAGTCCTTCATGTATGCTTAGCCTTCTAAATGCAGTCCCCCATTTTTGTTTACATAAATCTGTGTTAGTTAATCCCTTTTTAATTCTTGTCTCCAGCTTTTTGCTGATTTCAATTTATACAAAATAATTTATTTCCCTATTGTTCTTTTTTCTTTTTTTGAGTGCTCTCTGTTTTGAATTTTTAAATTAATTGCTTTAAATTATCTTTATTTTATTTTAATTTATACTACTTATTTTTGATGTCACTATTTGTAAACTGAATATTTCCAAGAAGCATACAAGGCACATCAGATATTGCAGAGCAAAAAGCACACTCATCCAGGGGGACATGAGAAACCACATTAAACATTCTAAAACACAAACAAATGTACAATAAATTACAAGGATGGTGGGAGTGAGCTGAGAGAATTAAACAACAATTTGTTTATTTCATGTTTTAATTTTTTTATTTATAGATTTTCTGGTTAAAGTTTCATAAGAAACTCACCAGGTTAAACAAAAAAGATCTAGTGAGTATCAAGAAAAGTTGTCATATCTTGGGATTCAAACCATATTGTAGCTGCTTGTGAAAATACATTCAGGTAAATATTTATGGAGGAAATTTGTTTGAAATTGTATTGCTAGAATTTGTTAATAACAAGTTCAATCTGTACACAACAAATACTACAATTAGAAGTGGCCAAATTTACAAAAATACTGAAATAACTTACCAGTAGCTTCAAGGTGTGGAAATCATAAACAGACAAATATTTTGTTAACAAAACTGCAAAAATGTTAATAACAAATGGAAAAGACATGCAAACCTTATTTAGAATGAACAAAAATCTTGAAAGTTGAACATAAGTCACCTAAAACTTAACTCTTCGGTCGTCATGCACCATTTTCTTTTCTTTACCCCATGCTGCAATTTGTAACTCACAAATCCTGAACTAAGCACCAGTGGAATCAAACCACTCACATCCGCTCTCAATGCTAGTACAAGAAAATTGCTGCTATACCAAGAGAACTGTGTGTCAATCTGAAGTGCTTTGTATTAGTTACAAAAAAGTGAGTAACAACTGAACAATTTGAAAAATATATATTTAGGAATACAATTGTTGTTTATTACTTCTAGTTTTATTTACAATTTTCAGTGGGTGAGCATTGTGATGCTGCAGAGTATGAATGCTCCGCTGATGTTGATTTGCTACATGTACCTTCTTTCATCATGCATGATGTCATGGTGGGCATATGATGTCTGTTTTGGGGTGACTTCCTCAGTTTGGAAACTTTCCGGTGAAGGAAAATGGTTGGGACTGCAGTCTGTTTTATCTTTCTGTCAGTTCGCAATAACTCACTGTGTTACTAAAAAGTATCTTTAATTCAAACAAATTATGTTCAAAAGTAGACTTATTGACATGTTATTAAGTCTGGATTTAGTGATACATATTATTCTATTATGTTGTCAAGTATCGAAGTATAGACCCAAGACCTTATACATAGGCCTACACTTGCCCATAACATAAAGTAAACTGAGATAAATAGTTTATTGTAGTCAGTTGGTGCTTATTAAAATAAAAACCGTTTAATGTACAATAAACTGTGTATTTTTTCTCATTTTGATTCTGCTCTGGTACATTTTTTTTTAAATGCGTCTAATTCCAGTGCAATAAAACAAGCCCAGCCTGCGGTCTTGGCACCAGGCACTGTAACGGAAACTATCGTTAACCATGTATTATTTTATCATTAAAATAATAAATAACCATCGCGGGATAAAAGTTAATCTGATTCTGATGATGGAAATACGACACCATCGACCAACTAAATTTCGCCGATGGATTGTTAGTTTATAACGACGTACCTAGCAATAACTGGGGTGATGTACTCTTTTAATAAAAAACAATTGGCGACTGCAGATTAATTGTTGTCAAAATAAAAACAATTAAGGAGTAGGCCTACAGCGCCCCAGTTATTAGTTAAGTTTATAGGCCTAGGCCTACTACTTTATACTTACCTCACAAAGGCATGAATTTGAGCAAGGGGAGTAAGGATGCCAGTTGGTTGCTCCGCTTCACATTCACTTCCCAAACTTCTCTCATCGCTTTATCCCATGGGAACCGATACATCTTCAAGCCAGTTATAAAGTGCAACCCCAAGCACTACATCCCGGCATTTTGCTTGCGAGTCTTTGGTCCCGTTCCTTGTTGTTGTTGTCGTCGTACACAGACCGTCCGTGTCGAGTTAGTACAGCGCAGCTAGTTGATCGTTGTTGTTGTTCCTGCTGTGTTTTTTGGACCGAAAATGGCGCCCAGCAACCACGTGACCAAAAAAACTGGTCCCTCTATGTCGCAACTCTCCCAATATACGGCTCTGTATCCAGTCAGTATAATGGAGATCAATGAAAGAATGCTACTTGTGATGACGAGCCTGGTGCATCTGTCACGTGGTAATTGTGTAAACCATCGATCACCATATCGTCGAAAGTACATAAATTGTTTAACACAGTAGGCCTACCAGCGTAATTACAACCTCGAGGCCGGGGCAATTTCTAATTGTTCAAGGCGCTGGAAACGACCCGGTGGGCGCGATGAATACATCACTCATGTTCGCCTCATTGTGTCCGTCGTGCGCTGTGCGTAATGTGTAGTGCGCAATCCTTAAACGGAGAATGCAGTACGCAATAGTCATAATCATTGTGCATTGCTTGGCGTGTGTTTTCATTTTTACGCCTTGCGCACAACTTTTTACGCACAACGCGTGACGGACACAGATGTATGGCCTAATTAGCCAGGGGTGCGTTCCACTTGTGCAAACGTTGCCAACGTTTGCGCACGTTTGCCAACAATTTCGAGTGGAACGAGTTGTGCGCCGCCAACGTTGGCGAACGTTAGCAACCATTGGCAAACGTATTTCTGAGGTGTTGGTGGGTGGTTTTCAAAATGGCGGACAACATGATTCTTGTCACGAATATAATTTTAATGTGTTTCAGTGATTGATAACGCAGTTAGGTGGAGTTGAAATAACAACTTAATTAGTTTATGTGGTGATATACAAACGAGGACTAAAATATATCTACAATACAGCAAAAACCAATTTACACAAAATACAAAACATACGGTGTCGCCATCTTCATTACAGAGCGCCGCCATAATGACATCGCGAAGTGCGCAACCAATCGTTCCAAAGAGTACAAACGTTTGCGCAAACGGTTGCGATCTGTTTGCGCAAGTGGAACGCACCCCTTGTTACATGCTTCTTGGTATCACATCACGTGATTGGTTCTCGATCAGTTCACAATAGAATACCGAGGTGGTATAACAAGTCTCATTGTTAAACCACTGGCTACCACTGTCGGTGGGATTTTATTGTTATTTAGTTTTCAAATTTAATCTAATTATTTACTTCATACCTTGTTATGCTTATGTAAATCATCTTAGTGCATTTTAAGGGTTTATTTATAATTATCCGCCCCAACTAGCTCAGTCGATACCCTTATAAGCCTATTTAATGAATACTTCCCAAACAGGGCAGCATCCATCTTGGATTTTTGAGGACAAACCAGGCATGTCGTAGTATATGAAAACCAAAGACTGGGGGTAGACCGAGACCAATCATAGACCAACAACACTGAAACTATAATTAGACCAATATTTAATCGTCAAAGTTATAAAATATCCCCCAGTTAGATGTCAACAATCCCAGGTCACATTTTTCGACCATTCAACTTGTGTCATCCGGTGTCGCATGTAATTATGCAATAAATCTATGCAATACTATCCGGCGGACAGTATTGCATATGCAATAATGTCCGCTGGACGGTTTTGCATATGCAATCGTGTCCGCCCGGACGCTGCTGCATAGTGCAATAAAAGTTGTGTCCGCCCGGACACAAATGCATATGCAATCGTGTCTGCCCCCGTGCAAAACCGTCCTTGCAGTAAATTAAACGCCCTCTATTGGTCGATGGATCACGAAGTACGTTCGCCATTTTTGTACAAGCTAAGTGCATGTCATGAATGTCATGAATGACATGAATGATGATGTGATGATTCTGAAAGGTCAATGTGACAAGGCGCTACGCAAACAACCTCCCCTTCCCCGCGAAACGTACGTTCAGTGCATGCACGCTGCTTACGCACATACATGTACATGTACATGTCCGCCGGACGGTTTTGCATAGCCCCGGACACGATTGCATATGCAAAAGTGTTCGGAGCGGACAGTATTGCATGGCGGACACAATTGCATCTGACACCGGCAATCGTGGACCCTCCTTTGTTCAACTCTTTGTGATAGCAACCGTGGACCACAATGTTTTCCTTTGTGATAGCAACCATGGACGTATTGTACCTTTGTTATAGGTCCACGGTTTGAATGTGGATCAGAGGGTGTTGTTTCAGAACAGCAAAAACAAACAACGAAAACCGCGTAAAACATCTCCTTTCAGAGGACGAATGACAGAGGGCGCTATATTAAAGAATGCTACTTGTGATGACGAGCCTGCGCCTTTTAATACCATAAAACACAATATCGTTTGACCTACAGTGATCGGATAACATCACGACTTTGTTGTCACGTGGTAATTGTGTAAACCATCGATCGCCATATCGTCGAAAGTACACAATGAAGAGACCAGGGATTGAATAGACAACATAATATTTTTACAAGTCTAAATTTAGGTGTTGTCCGGTGTGGCAGGAGATTCTGCCGCCCTCCCGTACGGCAAATTGTGCACACATTTCTTCTGCTCACGCCCTCTTTTGAATCAGCCTCCTTCAGCACATGCTATAAGCCTATGGGGAACAGAATCTCCGGGGGACAGATTTCCTTATGACCCCGATACTAACCGCTGAAATTCAAAATCATCTCAAGTAGCGGGACCCGGTCGTAGCGTGGGATTCCCGCTTGTGAAACATACAGCCTATTATTAGCATTGTTTTGAAAAGTAGGCCTAAATCTGTGTTATGTGATGTGCTTTTGTTGATTATTGTCGTTTGTGAAAATTGCACAACATATTTGAAAACTATGTACACAAAGTAGTCTCTTTTCTAACTGTAAGGGCCAAACAATATCAAAGATTGGACCGGACTCCGTGTACTCTAAAAACTCCCGGGTCAGAATATTAACCCGGATTCCGGGTCTCATGGGGGCTTAATCCATTGCGTGGTCAGTTTGACCCGGAATCTTTTTCCATGTAACCTATACCCGATGGTAGTACTATTGATATTTAACACGGCTTCCGGGTCACATTGACACGGACTCCAGGTTAAGCTGACCCAGAAATGAATCAGGCCCCCCGAACCCTGACTCTGGGAACATTTTCTGACCCGGGATTTTTTAGAGTGCACCAAATTTCGTCTGATAGCGCCCTCTTTTGACTCAACTTCCTTCTACCCACAACACAGATAGATCTATGTTACATACACTCGGTGAAAATTCCTTTGTTCTGTGCACTTAAGAATAAAGAAAAAACAAACAAACCCACCCAAAAAACACATTCTTCAACAGTGTAAAAAACAATGGGCAAGCACATAGTGTTTCACATCCCTACATTGTGTGGACCTCTTTTGTTCCCAGGTCCATACTTCGTACAGACAGACTCAAACAAAAAAGCAAAATAATTGTTTTTTAAATCTGTTTTTACTTGTTTATTAGCTGTTCCGACGTGGTAGTCGGAACAGCTATTGTAATCGTCGAGATTTTTATTTTTTTAATTATTATTAGCTGTTCCGACGTGGTAGTCGGAACAGCTATTGTAATCGTCGAGATTTTTATTTTTTTATTATTATTATTATTATTATTATTATTATTATTATTATTATTATTATTATTATTATTATTATTATTATTATTATTATAAGTATTTTTGCCACAATAGGGCGACACTTCATACCAAAAAATGCTATAATAGGGCGACAGTGAATAATAGGGCGACACCTAACTGTCGCCCTATTATTCATGAGGCCAATCAATCAGAATTAATTGTTAAATGTGGTCAACTGACCAATTAAAAGATCAAGGGCCATCTTCTTTCTGGAAAAAAAACTTGATATGTGATTTCGATGTGTCAAGTAGATAGCTATGGGAATGCAAAAGTCGCCCTGTTATTATCTGATATGATAACAAATGCTGCAATATGGCGACACATTGTTTTCTGGGATAACTTAGAAAAAATACATTATCATTTCAAGATCTCTTCTGATTTAAAAAATGTAAACCTTTTGGAAGTACGTGGACTTAAATATGATAGTCTATAAACTAGGTTTTAGTGATTTACATAACAAATAGTAACTGTCGCCATATTGTGGTGCTTTACATAACAAATAATAACTGTCGCCATATTGTGGTGCTTTACATAACAAATAATAACTATCGCCATAATGTTTCTTAAACGAATCATGAATGAATTATATCAGAAATTAAAAAGTACACCCTTTGCAAGAAGATGAGGTAAAGTATGGAGCTGATGTCACATTATATCTCGCCCTATTGTATCATTTTAAATAACGTATGTTAAAATGCCACAATAGGGCGACAGATAATGTGTCGCCCTATTGTAGCACAAGTTGTATAACAAATAATAGGGCGACACCGAAAAAAGTTAGTTTCTAAATAAATGATTTATTCCATGACATTAATCATAAAAACAAGTTTGTCAAACAAATAAATCATTAATTTCATAAAAAAATGTTTAAAAAGCACGTGTTTTTTTAGACACACAACTGTCGCCCTATTGGAGCATTTTTTACGCTGTCGCCCTATTATAGCAATTAGCGTTATTATTATTATTATTATTATTATTATTAGCTGTTCCGCTAACCTCAGTCGGAACAGCTATTGTTTCTGTCGAGATTTTAATTTTTTTTTATTAGCTGTTCCGCTAACCTCAGTCGGAACAGCTATTGTTTCTGTCGAGATTTTTATTAGCTGTTCCGACGTGGTAGTCGGAACAGCTATTGTAATCGTCGAGATTTTTATTATTTTTTATTATTAGCTGTTCCGACGTGGTAGTCGGAACAGCTATTGTAATCGTCGAGATTTTTATTTTTTTTTATTATTATTATTATTATTATTATTAGCTGTTCCGACGTGGTAGTCGGAACAGCTATTGTAATCGTCGAGATTTTTATTATTTTTTATTATTAGCTGTTCCGACGTGGTAGTCGGAACAGCTATTGTAATCGTCGAGATTTTTATTTTTTTAGCTGTTCCGACGTGGTAGTCGGAACAGCTATTGTAATCGTCGAGATTTTTATTTTTTTTAATTATTATTAGCTGTTCCGACGTGGTAGTCGGAACAGCTATTGTAATCGTCGAGATTTTTATTTTTTTAATTATTATTAGCTGTTCCGACGTGGTAGTCGGAACAGCTATTGTAATCGTCGAGATTTTTATTTTTTTATTATTATTATTATTATTATTATTATTATTATTATTATTATTATTATTATTATTATTCTTTCTTTCCTAAAACCCTATTGACTTAACCTGTGACTTTTCTGACTGTCATATGTCTCTCTTAGAATTATCAGAAGTAGACAAATCATATACCATATTAAAGCTTATACCCTGACTTAGATTTTAGATGTAATTAGATTAACATTCTTAATTAATTATTCATGTTACAGCGGTGTGAATATTTAATTAGCCAACTTTCCTTGCACCATATCTCTAGAAGTGTACATCCGATCCTCAAACATTTTTCAGTTATGGACTCCTTTTAGATAGTATATGTCGATTGCGGCATTTTTTTTACTGTGACGTCATCATGACATCATCTATTGGTGCGTTTTTTTATCTGTGCACAAAAGACATGACGCTAAAAAGTGCATAAAAGTGCACAAGTTTTGCTGGTAAAAAACACAATATTTTCAAAATAAGTTAAATGTTAGTTTCCTAAATTACACAAACTGTTTTGAAAAGTTAATTGCTTTTAATAAGAGATGTTTCAGTCCATTAAACTAATCAGGGTATATTGTATTTCCACGATAATTAACGATGAAGTGACAGATCGGACACCATGGTTAGCCATTTTGATTGCGCAATCACGGCAAGGCGTAAGGTTGGAGATTTCCTTGATATT
This sequence comes from Plazaster borealis, assembly GCA_021014325.1. NCBI lineage: Eukaryota > Metazoa > Echinodermata > Asteroidea > Forcipulatida > Labidiasteridae > Plazaster > Plazaster borealis. Next base: position 9,066,675 of record CM037460.1, on the reverse strand, counting down.
CGATTCCTAACCGGTAGAGGACCCATTGCTTTATGCACAGCCCATTCGATTTGTACATGAGCAACACATGTAACTCCTACGTAGGTTTAGGGTTTTCGTGAGAATGCATTAAATTGAAATTTTTTTTTTACCATCGTGTTGTTTATGAAATTTATTAGTATGAAAAACACATTTTTTTTACTGTGACGTCATCAGATGTCAAATTACGGTAATTAAAAGCTATAATGAGTTAATCTTTGCAGCACCATATCTCAAGAAGTACACGGCCGATTTTCAAACTTTTTTCAGTTATAGACTCCTTGGGCATTGCAGATTACCCTTGGGTTACCGTGACCCCATGTTGATCTTTACTTCCGAGTCAACCGGAAGTGGGACTCTATCTCAAGAACTACGCAACCGATTTTCAAACTTTTTTCAGTTATAGACTCCTTGGGCATTGGAGATTAGCCTTGGGTAACCGTGACCCCATATTGACCTTTACTTCCGGGTCAACCGGAAGTGAGACCATATCTCAAGAACTACACAACCGTTTTTCAAACTTTTTTTCAGTTATAGACTCCTTGGGCATTGGAAATTAGCCTTGGGTAACCGTGACCCCATATTGACCTTTACTTCCGGGTCAACCGGAAGTGGAACCTTATTTCAAGAACTACACAACCGATTTTCAAACTTTTTCAGTTATAGACTCCTTGGACATTGGACATTAGCCTTGGGTAACCGTGACCCCATGTTGACCTTTACTTCCGCGTCAACCGGAAGTGGGACATATCTCAAGAAATACACACCCGATTTTCAATTTATTTTCAGTTATAGACCCTTTGAGCATTGAAGATTGAACTTGGGTTACCGTGACCCCATGTTGACCTTTAGTTCCGGGTCAACCGGAAGTGAGACCATATCTCAAGAACTACACAACCGATTTACAAATTTTTTTCAGTTAGAAACTCCTTAGGCATTGGAAATTAGCCTTGGATAACCGTGACCCCATATTGACCTTTACTTCCGGGTCAACCGGAAGTGGAACCTTATCTCAAGAACTACGCAACCGATTTTCAAACTTTTTTTCAGTTATAGACTCCTTGGACATTGGACATTAGCCTTGGGTAACCGTGACCCCATGTTGACCTTTACTTCCGCGTCAACCGGAAGTGGGACATATCTCAAGAAGTACACACCCGATTTTCAATTTATTTTCAGTTATAGACCCTTTGAGCATTGAAGATTGAACTTGGGTTACCGTGACCCCGGGTTGACCTTTACTTCCGGGTCAACCGGAAGTGGGACCATATCTCAAGATGTACACACCCGATTTTGAATTTCTTTTCAGTTATAGACCCTTTGAGCATTAAAGATTGAACTTGGGTTACCGTGACCCCGGGTTGACCTTTACTTCCGGGTTAATCGGAAGTGAGACCATATCTCAAGAACTACGCAACCGATTTTCAAACTGTTTTCAGTTATAGACTCCTTGGGCATTGGAGATTAGCCTTGGGTAACCGTTACCCCATGTTGACCTTTACTTCTAGGTCAACTGGAAGTGGGACCATATCTCAAAAACTACACGGCCAAGTTTAAAATTCTTTTCAGTTTTCATTATTATTATTCTTTCTTTCCCTCAAACCCTATTGACCTAATCAAAGTAGAACAAAACGGAACAGCTATGTGTTTGTCCACAAACACTAAATCTCTAGTTATTATTATTATTATTATTATTATTATTATTATTCTTTCTTTCCCTAAAACCCTATTGACTTAACCTGTGACTTTTCTGACTGTCATATGTCTCTCTTAGAATTATCAGAAGTAGACAAATCATATACCATATTAAAGCTTATACCCTGACTTAGATTTTAGATGTAATTAGATTAACATTCTTAATTAATTATTCATGTTACAGCGGTGTGAATATTTAATTAGCCAACTTTCCTTGCACCATATCTCTAGAAGTGTACATCCGATCCTCAAACTTTTTTCAGTTATGGACTCCTTTTAGATAGTATATGTCGATTGCGGCATTTATTTACTGTGACGTCATCATGACATCATCTATTGGTGCGTTTTTATCTGTGCACAAAAGACATGACACTAAAAAGTGCATAAAAGTGCACAAGTTTAGCTGGTAAAAAACACAATATTTTCAAAATAAGTTAAATGTTAGTTTCTAAATTACATAAACTGTTTTGAAAGGTTAATTGCTTTTAATAAGAGATGTTTCAGTCCATTAAACTAATCAGGGTATATTGTATTTCCACGATAATTAACGATGAAGTGACAGATCGGACACCATGGTTAGCCATTTTGATTGCGCAATCACGGCAAGGCGTTGGAGATTTCCTTGATATTCGATTCCTAACCGGTAGAGGACCCATTGCTTTATGCACAGCCCATTCGATTTGTACATGAGCAACACATGTAACTCCTACGTAGGTTTAGGGTTTTCGTGAGAATGCATTAAATTGAAATTTTTTTACCATCGTGTTCTTTATGAAATTTATTAGTATGAAAAACACATTTTTTTTACTGTGACGTCATCAGGTGTCAAATTACGGTAATTAAAAGCTTTAATGAGTTAATCTTTGCAGCACCATATCTCAAGAAGTACACGGCCGATTTTCAAACTTTTTTCAGTTATAGACTCCTTGGGCATTGCAGATTAGCCTTGGGTTCCCGTAACCCCATGTTGACCTTTACTTCCGGGTCAACCGGAAGTGGGACTCTATCTCAAGAACTACACAACCGATTTTCAAACTTTTTTCAGTTATAGACTCCTTGGGCATTGGAGATTAGCCTTGGGTAACCGTGACCCCATATTGACCTTTACTTCCGGGTCAACCGGAAGTGAGACCATATCTCAAGAACTACACAACCGATTTTCAAACTTTTTTCAGTTAGAAACTCCTTGGGCATTGGAAATTAGCCTTGGATAACCGTGACCCCATATTGACCTTTACTTCCGGGTCAACCGGAAGTGGAACCTTATCTCAAGAACTACGCAACCGATTTTCAAACTTTTTTTCAGTTATAGACTCCTTGGACATTGGACATTAGCCTTGGGTAACCGTGACCCCATGTTGACCTTTACTTCCGCGTCAACCGGAAGTGGGACATATCTCAAGAAGTACACACCCGATTTTCAATTTATTTTCAGTTATAGACCCTTTGAGCATTGAAGATTGAACTTGGGTTACCGTGACCCCGGGTTGACCTTTACTTCCGGGTCAACCGGAAGTGGGACCATATCTCAAGATGTACACACCCGATTTTGAATTTCTTTTCAGTTATAGACCCTTTGAGCATTAAAGATTGAACTTGGGTTACCGTGACCCGGGTTGACCTTTACTTCCGGGTTAACCGGAAGTGAGACCATATCTCAAGAACTACGCAACCGATTTTCAAACTGTTTTCAGTTATAGACTCCTTGGGCATTGGAGATTAGCCTTGGGTAACCGTTACCCCATGTTGACCTTTACTTCTAGGTCAACTGGAAGTGGGACCATATCTCAAAAACTACACGGCCAAGTTTAAAATTCTTTTCAGTTTTCATTATTATTATTCTTTCTTTCCCTCAAACCCTATTGACCTAATCAAAGTAGAACAAAACGGAACAGCTATGTGTTTGTCCACAAACACTAAATCTCTAGTTATTATTATTATTATTATTATTATTATTATTATTATTCTTTCTTTCCCTAAAACCCTATTGACTTAACCTGTGACTTTTCTGACTGTCATATGTCTCTCTTAGAATTATCAGAAGTAGACAAATCATATACCATATTAAAGCTTATACCCTGACTTAGATTTTAGATGTAATTAGATTAACATTCTTAATTAATTATTCATGTTACAGCGGTGTGAATATTTAATTAGCCAACTTTCCTTGCACCATATCTCTAGAAGTGTACATCCGATCCTCAAACTTTTTTCAGTTATGGACTACTTTTAGATAGTATATGTCGATTGCGGCATTTATTTACTGTGACGTCATCATGACATCATCTATTGGTGCGTTTTTTTATCTGTGCACAAAAGACATGACACTAAAAAGTGCATAAAAGTGCACAAGTTTTGCTGGTAAAAAACACAATATTTTCAAAATAAGTTAAATGTTAGTTTCCTAAATTACATAAACTGTTTTGAAAGGTTAATTGCTTTTAATAAGAGATGTTTCAGTCCATTAAACTAATCAGGGTATATTGTATTTCCACGATAATTAACGATGAAGTGACAGATCGGACACCATGGTTAGCCATTTTGATTGCGCAATCACGGCAAGGCGTTGGAGATTTCCTTGATATTCGATTCCTAACCGGTAGAGGACCCATTGCTTTATGCACAGCCCATTCGATTTGTACATGAGCAACACATGTAACTCCTACGTAGGTTTAGGGTTTTCGTGAGAATGCATTAAATTGAAATTTTTTTTTTACCATCGTGTTCTTTATGAAATTTATTAGTATGAAAAACACATTTTTTTTACTGTGACGTCATCAGGTGTCAAATTACGGTAATTAAAAGCTTTAATGAGTTAATCTTTGCAGCACCATATCTCAAGAAGTACACGGCCGATTTTCAAACTAATTTCAGTTATAGACTCCTTGGGCATTGCAGATTAGCCTTGGGTTCCCGTAACCCCATGTTGACCTTTACTTCCGGGTCAACCGGAAGTGGGACTCTATCTCAAGAACTACACAACCGATTTTCAAACTTTTTCAGTTATAGACTCCTTGGGCATTGGAGATTAGCCTTGGGTAACCGTGACCCCATATTGACCTTTACTTCCGGGTCAACCGGAAGTGAGACCATATCTCAAGAACTACACAACCGATTTTCAAACTTTTTTCAGTTATAGACTCCTTGGGCATTGGAGATTAGCCTTGGGTAACCGTGACCCCATATTGACCTTTACTTCCGGGTCAACCGGAAGTGGAACCTTATTTCAAGAACTACACAACCGATTTTCAAACTTTTTTCAGTTATAGACTCCTTGGGCATTGGACATTAGCCTTCGGTAACCGTGACCCCATGTTGACCTTTACTTCCGCGTCAACCGGAAGTGGGACATATCTCAAGAAACACACACCCGATTTTCAATTTATTTTCAGTTATAGACCCTTTGAGCATTGAAGATTGAACTTGGGTTACCGTGACCCCATGTTGACCTTTACTTCCGGGTCAACCGGAAGTGAGACCATATCTCAAGAACTACACAACCGATTTTCAAACACTTTTCAGTTATAAACTCCTTGGGCATTGGAAATTAGCCTTGGGTAACCGTGACCCCATATTGACCTTTACTTCCGGGTCAACCGGAAGTGGAACCTTATGTCAAGAACTACGCAACCGATTTTCAAACTTTTTTCAGTTATAGACTCCTTGGACATTGGACATTAGCCTTGGGTAACCGTGACCCCATGTTGACCTTTACTTGCGCGTCAACCGGAAGTGGGACATATCTCAAGAAGTACACACCCGATTTTCAATTTTTTTCAGTTATAGACCCTTTGGGCATTGAAGATTGAACTTGGGTTACCGTGACCCCGGGTTGACCTTTACTTCCGGGTTAACCGGAAGTGAGACCATATCTCAAGAACTACGCAACCGATTTTCAAACTGTTTTCAGTTATAGACTCCTTGGACATTGGAGATTAGCCTTGGGTAACCGTTACCCCATGTTGACCTTTACTTCTAGGTCAACTGGAAGTGGGACCATATCTCAAAAACTACACGGCCAAGTTTCAAATTCTTTTCAGTTTTCATTATTATTATTCTTTCTTTCCCTCAAACCCTATTGACCTAACCAAAGTAGAACAAAACGGAACAGCTATGTGTTTGTCCACAAACACTAAATCTCTAGTTATTATTCTTTCTTTCCCTAAAACCCTATTGACTTAACCTGTGACTTTTCTAACTATTCTATATCAATCTTGGAATTATCAGAAGTAGACAAATCATATACCATATTAAAGCTTATACCCTGACTTAAATTTTAGATCTAATTAGATTAAAATTCCTAATTAATTATTCACGTGACAGCGGTGTGAATATTTAATTAGCCAATCTTGTAACCATCATATCTCTAGAAGTACACATCCGATCCTAAACTTTTTTCAGCTAAGGACTTGTCTTGTATTGTAGATGTGCATTCTGGTCTCACATTCTCCGTCACGTCATCATGACGTCACTTTTTTTGCGCGTTTTCATTCTGTGTACAAAACACATGGCGCTAAAAGTGTGAATGTTTTGACAGTCAAAAACACGATATTTTCACTTAAAATTACTAATTAGTTTCCAAATTACATAAACTGCTTTGAAAAATTAATTGCTTTTAATAAGAGATGTTCCTGGTCACTCAAACTAATCAAAGTACAATCTTTTCCACGATATTTAACGATTAAGTGACAAATCGGTCACCATGGCTAGCCATTTTGATTGCGCAATCACGGCAAGGCGTTGGAGATTTTCTTGATATTCGATTCCTAACCGGTAGAGAACCCATTGCTTTATGCACAGCCCATTCGATTTGTACATGAGCAACACAATGTAACTTCTACGTAGGTTTAGGGTTTTCGTGAGAATGCATTAAATTGATTTTTTTTTTTACCATCGTGTTCTTTATGAAATTTATTAGTATGAAAAACACATTTTTTTTACTGTGACGTCATCAGGTGTCAAATTACGGTAATTAAAAGTTTTAATGAGTTAATCTTTGCAGCACCATATCTCAAGAAGTACACTGCCGATTTCCAATTTTTTTTCAGTTATAGACTCCTTGGGCATTGGAGATTAGCCTTGGGTTACCGTGACCCCATGTTGACCTTTACTTCCAGGTCAACCGGAAGTGGGACCATATCTCAAAAACTACACAACCGATTTTCAATTTCTTTTCAGTTGTAGATCCTTTGAGCATCAGAGAATGGATTTCGGTTACGGTGACCTCGCGTTGACCTTTGCTTCCGGGTCAACCGGAAGTGAGACTATATTTCAAGAACTACACAGCCAATTTTCAATTTCTTTTCAGTTATCGATCCTTAGAGCATTAAAAATTGAACTTCGGTTACCGTGACCCCTTGATGACCTTGACTTCCGGGTCAACCGGAAGTGGGACCATATCTCAAGAACTACACAACCGATTTTCAATTTCTTTTCAGTTATAGATCCTTTGAGCATTAAACATAAAACTTCGGTTACCATGACCCCATGCTGACCTTTACTTCCGGGTCAACCGGAAGTGGGACAAGATCTCAAGAAGTACACACCCGATTTTTAATTTATTTTCAGGTATAGATCCTTTGAGCATTAAACATTGAACTTCGGTTACCATGACCTCATGTTGACCTTTACTTCCGGGTCAACCGGAAGTGGGACATATCTCAAGAATACACATCCGATTTTGAATTTCTTTTCAGTTATAGACCTATTGAGCATTGAATATTGAGCTTGGGTTACTGTGACCCAATGTTGACCTTTACTTCCGGGTCAACCGGAAATGGAACCATATCTAAAGAACTACACAACCGATTTTCAATTTCTTTAGTTATAGATCCTTTGAGCATTAAACATTGAACTTCGGTTACCATGACCCCATGTTGACCTTTAATTCCAGGTCAACTGGAAGTGGGACCAGATCTCAAGAAGTACACACCCGATTTTCAAGTTATTTTCAGTTATAGACCCTTTGAGCATTGAATATTGAGCTTGGGTTACCGTGACCCAATTTTGACTTTTACTTCCGGGTCAACTGGAAGTGGGACCATATCTCAAGAACTAAACAGCCAATTTTCGAAAACTTTTCAGTTTTAAACCTTTTGAGCATGTAAAAAAACACGGAACAGCTTTGTGTTTGTTCACAAACACTAAATCTCTAGTTATTATTATTATTCTTTCTTTCCCTAAAACCCTATTGACTTAACCTGTGACTTTTCTGACTGTCATATGTCTCTCTTAGAATTATCAGAAGTAGACAAATCATATACCATATTAAAGCTTATACCCTGACTTAGATTTTAGATGTAATTAGATTAACATTCTTAATTAATTATTCATGTTACAGCGGTGTGAATATTTAATTAGCCAACTTTCCTTGCACCATATCTCTAGAAGTGTACATCCGATCCTCAAACTTTTTTCAGTTATGGACTCCTTTTAGATAGTATATGTCGATTGCGGCATTTTTTTACTGTGACGTCATCATGACATCATCTATTGGTGCGTTTTTTTATCTGTGCACAAAAGACATGACACTAAAAAGTGCATAAAAGTGCACAAGTTTTGCTGGTAAAAAACACAATATTTTCAAAATAAGTTAAATGTTAGTTTCCTAAATTACACAAACTGTTTTGAAAAGATATTTGCTTTTAATAAGAGATGTTTCAGTCCATTAAACTAATCAGGGTATATTGTATTTCCACGATAATTAACGATGAAGTGACAGATCGGACACCATGGTTAGCCATTTTGATTGCGCAATCACGGCAAGGCGTTGGAGATTTCCTTGATATTCGATTCCTAACCGGTAGAGGACCCATTGCTTTATGCACAGCCCATTCGATTTGTACATGAGCAACACATGTAACTCCTACGTAGGTTTAGGGTTTTCGTGAGAATGCATTAAATTGAAATTTTTTTTTACCATCGTGTTGTTTATGAAATTTATTAGTATGAAAAACACATTTTTTTTACTGTGACGTCATCAGGTGTCAAATTACGGTAATTAAAAGTTTTAATGAGTTAATCTTTGCAGCACCATATCTCAAGAAGTACACGGCCGATTTTCATTTTTTTTTCAGTTATAGACTCCTTGGGCATTGGAGATTAGCCTTGGGTTACCGTGACCCCATGTTGACCTTTACTTCCAGATCAACCGGAAGTGGGACCATATCTCAAAAACTACACAACCGATTTTCAATTTCTTTTCAGTTGTAGATCCTTTGAGCATCAGAGAATGGATTTCGGTTACGGTGACCTCGCGTTGACCTTTGCTTCCGGGTCAACCGGAAGTGAGACTATATTTCAAGAACTACACAACCAATTTTCAATTTCTTTTCAGTTATCGATCCTTAGAGCATTAAAAATTGAACTTCGGTTACCGTGACCCCTTGATGACCTTGACTTCCGGGTCAACCGGAAGTGGGACCATATCTCAAGAACTACACAACCGATTTTCAATTTCTTTTCAGTTATAGATCCTTTGAGCATTAAACATAGAACTTCGGTTACCATGACCCCATGCTGACCTTTACTTCCGGGTCAACCGGAAGTGGGACAAGATCTCAAGAAGTACACACCCGATTTTTAATTTATTTTCAGGTATAGATCCTTTGAGCATTAAACATTGAACTTCGGTTACCATGACCTCATGTTGACCTTTACTTCCGGGTCAACCGGAAGTGGGACATATCTCAAGAATACACACCCGATTTTGAATTTTTTTTCAGTTATAGACCTATTGAGCATTGAATATTGAGCTTGGGTTACTGTGACCCAATGTTGACCTTTACTTCCGGGTCAACCGGAAATGGAACCATATCTAAAGAACTACACAACCGATTTTCAATTTCTTTAGTTATAGATCCTTTGAGCATTAAACATTGAACTTCGGTTACCATGACCCCATGTTGACCTTTAATTCCAGGTCAACTGGAAGTGGGACCAGATCTCAAGAAGTACACACCCGATTTTCAATTTATTTTCAGTTATAGACCCTTTGAGCATTGAATATTGAGCTTGGGTTACCGTGACCCAATTTTGACTTTTACTTCCGGGTCAACTGGAAGTGGGACCATATCTCAAGAACTAAACAGCCAATTTTCGAAAACTTTTCAGTTTTAAACCTTTTGAGCATGTAAAAACACGGAACAGCTTTGTGTTTGTTCACAAACACTAAATCTCTAGTTATTATTATTATTCTTTCTTTCCCTAAAACCCTATTGACTTAACCTGTGACTTTTCTGACTGTCATATGTCTCTCTTAGAATTATCAGAAGTAGACAAATCATATACCATATTAAAGCTTATACCCTGACTTAGATTTTAGATGTAATTAGATTAACATTCTTAATTAATTATTCATGTTACAGCGGTGTGAATATTTAATTAGCCAACTTTCCTTGCACCATATCTCTAGAAGTGTACATCCGATCCTCAAACTTTTTTCAGTTATGGACTCCTTTTAGATAGTATATGTCGATTGCGGCATTTTTTACTGTGACGTCATCATGACATCATCTATTGGTGCGTTTTTTATCTGTGCACAAAAGACATGACACTAAAAAGTGCATAAAAGTGCACAAGTTTTGCTGGTAAAAAACACAATATTTTCAAAATAAGTTAAATGTTAGTTTCCTAAATTACATAAACTGTTTTGAAAAGTTAATTGCTTTTAATAAGAGATGTTTCAGTCCATTAAACTAATCAGGGTATATTGTATTTCCACGATAATTAACGATGAAGTGACAGATCGGACACCATGGTTAGCCATTTTGATTGCGCAATCACGGCAAGGCGTTGGAGATTTCCTTGATATTCGATTCCTAACCGGTAGAGGACCCATTGCTTTATGCACAGCCCATTCGATTTGTACATGAGCAACACATGTAACTCCTACGTAGGTTTAGGGTTTTCGTGAGAATGCATTAAATTGAAATTTTTTTTTACCATCGTGTTGTTTATGAAATTTATTAGTATGAAAAACACATTTTTTTTACTGTGACGTCATCAGGTGTCAAATTACGGTAATTAAAAGCTTTAATGAGTTAATCTTTGCAGCACCATATCTCAAGAAGTACACGGCCGATTTTCAAACTTTTTTCAGTTATAGACTCCTTGGGCATTGCAGATTAGCCTTGGGTTCCCGTGACCCCATGTTGACCTTTACTTCCGGGTCAACCGGAAGTGGGACTCTATCTCAAGAACTACACAACCGATTTTCAAACTTTTTTCAGTTATAGACTCCTTGGGCATTGGAGATTAGCCTTGGGTAACCGTGACCCCATATTGACCTTTACTTCCGGGTCAACCGGAAGTGAGACCATATCTCAAGAACTACACAACCGATTTTCAAACTTTTTCAGTTATAGACTCCTTGGGCATTGGAGATTAGCCTTGGGTAACCGTGACCCCATATTGACCTTTACTTCCGGGTCAACCGGAAGTGGAACCTTATTTCAAGAACTACACAACCGATTTTCAAACTTTTTTCAGTTATAGACTCCTTGGGCATTGGACATTAGCCTTCGGTAACCGTGACCCCATGTTGACCTTTACTTCCGCGTCAACCGGAAGTGGGACATATCTCAAGAAATACACACCCGATTTTCAATTTATTTTCAGTTATAGACCCTTTGAGCATTGAAGATTGAACTTGGGTTACCGTGACCCCATGTTGACCTTTACTTCCGGGTCAACCGGAAGTGAGACCATATCTCAAGAACTACACAACCGATTTTCAAACTTTTTTCAGTTATAGACTCCTTGGACATTAGACATTAGCCTTGGGTAACCGTGACCCCATGTTGACCTTTACTTCCGCGTCAACCGGAAGTGGGACATATCTCAAGAAGTACACACCCGATTTTCAATTTTTTTCAGTTATAGACCCTTTGGGCATTGAAGATTGAACTTGGGTTACCGTGACCCCGGGTTGACCTTTACTTCCGGGTTAACCGGAAGTGAGACCATATCTCAAGAACTACGCAACCGATTTTCAAACTGTTTTCAGTTATAGACTCCTTGGACATTGGAGATTAGCCTTGGGTAACCGTTACCCCATGTTGACCTTTACTTCTAGGTCAACTGGAAGTGGGACCATATCTCAAAAACTACACGGCCAAGTTTCAAATTCTTTTCAGTTTTCATTATTATTATTCTTTCTTTCCCTCAAACCCTATTGACCTAACCAAAGTAGAACAAAACGGAACAGCTATGTGTTTGTCCACAAACACTAAATCTCTAGTTATTAGTATTATTCTTTTATAGATTTAAAAAACTTATCAATCCACGCCCCGGGCTGATCACATGACGTGAAATGTAAATTTTAACTGGTACCCCAGCCTGCTGTCGTAGTGCTTCAATGTCCCCATATTATTCTGCACAGAGAATTAGAGGGACTGATAATAGAGCGACCGTTAGTAGCGGTGCTGTTAAATATTGTGAACACTCTTCGTGTTTTAGATTGGACGGGAAAACCCTATGTCGCATAATACATTGACGATCCGAACAGCGTTGTGCGGTATTCATTAAGGGGCATATTTCTTGTCATGGTGAAATTGTTTCCACTGTGATCCACTTGTGTTGCCTCATTTATTTTGTAAAACGGTTCTAAAATTGACCAATAAAGACGACCATTCGGAAGACTAATGCGACTGAACTTGCTACCTAAACAAACAAACAAACAAACACACAAACAAGAACAAAACCAGAAAGAAGATGTTTCGCCTCACTGCCTTTCCTTCGGGGATGCTAAACATTGCCATAACGCAACCATCGTCACCTCTCGAAGTCTGTATTTCAGTGGCATGGCCAACCAGATCTTACACGAGTATGGATACCGTAACTTGACGGGAATTTCGGCAATCAGCTGTGGCAATTTGTGTCTGTCTGATACACGCTGTTTCTCCATCAACTACTCGGAGCGGGAAAAGTTGTGTGAGCTGAACGGGGCTACGGCGTCGCAACACCCGGAGGCTTTGACTGAGATGACGGGTAGCTACTACGGACCAGAGGAGGTAAATGTTTATTACCAAACTCTTCATGTTGCACTGCGCTAGATATTATAGAAATTATTCAAGGGCAGTGCATTGAGAGGAGTTCATAATTGTGGTTTTATATCATTTATCAAGTAGATTTTTGATAGTTGCAACATTTCAAGCCGATATTTAAAAGGCGAAGAGTGGTAACGTAGGTATCCCCCTCTACCTACGATGTTTTTTCCGGGTGGCGAGGAGAAAACACGAGGACCCCCCCACCCCAACCCCCCCCCCAAAAAAAACCCCCAAAACAAAACAAACAAAACAAAAACAAAACCAAAAACAAAACAAAAACCCCAAAACCCCCCCAAAACAACCTCAAAAACCCCACGAAACAAAACAAAAAACAAACAATAAATACAACGAAACATGTATATATATATCAGGCCCCTAAAAAAATAAAATAAATAAGTGAAGTGTGCTGTTGCATCTAGCCTTTATAATTGTAAACGATTACAAGTGAAGTTGATCACCGTGAACTTTTGTGACTTCTAAGGAACTATCAAAGGTTCATAATATATTTATTGGTATCTGCGTTTTTGAATTTTATTATACAGTAAAAACAACACTGTATTATTTATTTTGTTTTTAAATTGCGTGTGAATAATCACGAGACAATATTATACAATAAGCATTTTTGGAATTCAAACTACGGCTGCCAAAGTTGATGGCCATATTGAATCTGGGGTTTCGGTTTGTGAAATTTGATTACAACTATTCATTACCATTCTATTAATATCAGTGTCATCATTTAAACAAATGTAATGTATATTTTAGTGCAAGCACGAAAAACAAAAATGTCACGTGCCAAAGCTGGCCGTCATATTGAAATTTGTTACCACATTTTTATCTAAACTAATTAGGTTGTGATTTGTTTCCTTTGTTTTTGCAGCCACGTGCCTTTTGCCAGCTTCAGATGAAAGGGTCAGGAGTAGGAGGTAAGAAATCAAACTCTTTTCGGTTTTATAGAATATCATTTGAAAATAATTTTACGCTAGCAGGGGGGTATGTCTAACCACCAAGTCACGATACAAATCGATCACTATAAATTAGTATTGGTTTCCAGCCAATTAAAAAAATAAAATCATTCAATTATTTACCACCGGCTTATTCAATTTCGTTTGAAGACGAATGCTCCGTTGCATCAGCATTAACCAGTCACTAAGGAGTAATTACATTTCAACAATTTCAATTTCAAATTTTAAGTATGATAAGATCCTTCAAATTCATTTAGGTCGGAGAGAATATTCAATTTTGCAAACGCCAAGAGCAAGAGGCTCGAGTCAGCCATTCAGTTTTCGCAAAATGTAAATAGGTAGTAACCATTCAAATGAAGAATGTAGAAAAGGGTAGTGTTGAATGTCCATCAATGAATTGAATGACCGAAACGAACCTGAACGAGAAGAACGAAGTCATGTGTGCACATAAGCAAATTTGAAGGCAATAGTAGCTAAAAAGAAACCCTACTTTGAACGAATAAAAGGGAAACATGCATGAATTTGACTGCGTTAAATTAGTTATGGCTAAAATTGGCCGGGAAAACCTAAACTTAAGTTTATATTTAATACTATTAACTGTTAGCACAGCCGGTGGTTCTGCTGAAAAGGTACACAACGTGTACAAATTATAGTGAGGTATACGCTATGATAAGGCCAGAAGAATATAAGTCGAGATGGAAGAAAGTGACAAAGTGTATTATTGTGTAGATCGTAAATTTTGTGTTGCCGATCTTGTAAAGGAAGTCCGATCGAGTACAAGTTTATTGATCATTTTCATCAGATATCCAAAGTCAAACAAACCTCACATACAACAACCACTCTTCGGATTCGTCTGGATGTAAGGACGCCGGCTACCACCTTTGCCAACCATGGGAACTACAGCAGGCCTTCCAGGCGGGCTACCAGCACGGCTTGCCTGCTGACACAAGCTTCTGGTACGCTGAGCCTCTATCTCTGGTCTCGTTGAACACCAGCGGTACCACCTATCGAGCCCTACCGGGTCCGATCGATGTCTCTCGATGTCTCTTACCGTACTGACATGATGAATTATTGTGCTGCACTAGAAGCTCATCTCTGCACCTTGGTTGAATTGAAAGAGGCGTTCTTAAGGGGATATCGTCAACCCTTTGAAAACGTTGGGATGTGGTTTGCGTCACCCAACAGCAGCGCTCACTTGAAAGGACTAGGTTGTGGTTCAACGAGTGCAAGTTGCTATGATGGTGTTGTGTCTATAGCTACCCAAACGGAAGCAACTGGTCGTCGTGTGTTTTGTTGTCCAGACTGGAGTGAAGTGGATTCCTTTTCACTGTGCTGCCCTGGGCAGGGCCTTCGAGACCCCATCGTCACACAAGAGAAGTACGCCAAGGAAGACCGTGATGGGATGGCGAGTGCCTGTTCTGCTCTGGGGGCTCACATCTGCACCCTGGCTGAGTTAAAAGAGGCTTACGTGAATGGTTACCGCCAACCGGAGGGTGGTTGGTGGTATTACTCGGTACCCAACAGAGATGCTCAACTGTACGCTACTGGATGTGGAAGGTACGTTAACAACGAATGCTACGAAGGAGTCGTGGCAAACACGCCCAGACCCTACCCGACTGCCCCGGTATTCTGTTGTCCATCGACCTTTACGTTGTGTTCGAAATATAATTGACAAAGAAGTTGGCAAGGAAGCAGTGGCGTAACTAGACATTTTCATTTGGGGGGCAAGTGGGGGCAAAGATTATATTTGGGGGGGGGGGCCAAAGAAGTGCAAGATTATCATTAAATATGTTAACTGATAGTTGATACATACAAGCTGATACACACCAATGCAGTTCTAAAACAGTCTATAGTTTGCAGGTAAAAAAAGATTGCGAAAACAACCAAATCTTAGAGAACTTGTCATTTTTATAAGATAAAACTTTTCGACTGTAGGCCTATATACAACGATTAAATTACCAACAGTGATTACCAAGTATCAATTTAGAGTTGTACACGGCATTCTCAAATTAGGCTCTGTGAGTACTGAACAAACACTGGCCGACGGTGTTTGTTCGCAAAGTAAAAGGAAAACCACGCAATCTCGAGGCATATTTGTGTGAATCATTGTATTCTACTTTTATAACGTCTTTCTAACCATATGCATTTTATAACAAACGGTTTCAAACGCTTTTTTTTTAGACCAACTCGTCCGATCCAAGGCAACGTGTCCCTTTAAACTGAACTTTGTGACTTCCTGCACTCTCTGTAACCGCAAAACCCCAACGTACATTTACCGCCAATACGATCGCGCGCGCGTTTCCATGCATTTGTCATGACTGCGTTATAGTGAGTCCACATACTGATATGAATAAAAGTTTTACTTTTTACGGCAGCATTTCATGCAGCCTTAAACGATTTATATATTATAAGAATATACTTTTCTGTGATTTCATATGGGGGGGGGAAGAGGGGGGGGGGGGCAAGGGTTCTGAGTTCCAAGGGTTCCAAACAGTAACATAGCCAAAACATTGATTTAAAGGAGTAATCAAAGAAGCATTAATTACAAGGCAGAAAATAAAATAAGTATGGAGGCATCATCTAGAAGCCGAGGCTTGTGGTGAGATGCCTGATGGTACAGACAAACAGAACGTAAACAGGAACAAGAACGTATGGACAGACAAGTTGCACAAAAACAGAAATTATGAGAATAATATTAATATTATAGCAATATTAAGAATAATAATAACAATGAGAATAACGACAATAACAATTAAAAGTGAAGTAATGTATATAAAGAGAAAACATCAGCTGACTACTAAACATGAGTAAAAAGGAGATCTAAGCAGACTAGCTAGATGAGAATAAACTATGTCAGATACTTGGAGAGGAGAGCTCTTTTATAAGCAATTTTAAATCGACCCATAGAAGACTGTGATTTAATAGATTCGCTTAAACCATTCCAAAGACGCGGTCCGAAGAAACGAAGCGTCTTAAGGTGGAATGATGTGCGGGTGAATGGCACATAATAGAGGTGTGATTTGTTGTGCGATCTGGTTGAGTACCCGTGGGTGTCACGGACAGAGGTAAAGAATGAACTGAAGGAAGTGGGGAAAAGATTGTGAGTGAATTTGTACATGAAAATACCTGTATGAAATTTGTTAATTTCAGCAAGTGCTGGTGAGTGTAATTGGACAAAAAGAGGTGCGGTGTGCTCCCGGGGATGCAAATCCTGATTGCCCTTTTTTGAGTGGTGATTAGCGAACGAAGCTTGTTGTTAGAAACATGTGCCCAAACGATAGAGTAGGGAGAAACTGTGGATAAGGCGCCTCCAGACCATTCAACCCCATGGTCTGAACATCCAATAAGGAAAGACTAGTAACATTTTGTCTTTGCCTTCTCCCTTTTACCACAGATATCCTCCTTTTTAGTCTGCCTTTTTCAAAAATTAATTAATTTTTCACCCTCTTCCAACCTTTGCTTTTGTCCTTTGTGTTTCCAACTTCTTGTGGTCAACCAGCCACTTCCCTCCACCTTTTGTCTCCTTGTTTACCCCTTGCTTGTTCTGTGTGCTTTCCACCTCTCTCTTTTTCCCCTCTCTCTCTATTCATGGAGCTATGCTCTATTCGGGTATTTCCACTTGACTGCTTCTGTTACACTTGTATTGTGTTGTCATTTAGCCTTCGAGAAAGACTCTGCTAGGGTCAAAAAGTCAGGCCATTAACTATTTTTTGCAAAAATAAAAATGCGACGCAAAAAACCTTGAATGAAGGTGGCACATGGAACACCATTTTTTCGATTGCACAGCAATCGGAATAACATAAGCCATTTTCTCAACCTTGAGACTGATTTTTTTTTGAAGGATTTGTACTGGTATTATTTGTTTTAATCAGTATTCAATATTGTAAACCAAGTTAAAGTAAAATCCGAATTTATTATAGCAGTTTTAAAGAACCTTATAACTATTGTTGTGATGGTGTGGTAAAACTCATGTACAAAGCACTAAGTTTTAAAATGTAAACGGTCATTTCTTTGTAATTTGCTAACTGATTACGATTTGTACAGCTTAAGTAGTATTTAGTTGTGATTCAAGGGAAATTAACGATACACCAATGTTTTTGGAAGAGTAAAGAAAATTATTCAACCAATAACTTAACATACAAACGAACTGTAAACATTACCTTAAAATTCGGAGATCAAAAATGAGTGAAAACATCCAGAAAAGAAGGTACGCTTTAGTGTCGTTTTTTAGAAAGTTCGTTTAGCATGTTTCTCAATACAAAAATTATCTTTGGAAGATTTAATTATCACATTAGAATCGTGCTAAAAAAAAAGAACAAAAAAAGAAAAAAGAAAAAGAAAAACCAGAGCTGTGTGTTCGTATACGCGAACGAAACACAGAGCTGTTCCAGTTGTTTCAGCCACTAAAAAGGTTGACAAATTCAATTAAAATTGACCGGATTCATTGAAATAGTTTTGCAAATTAATAAACAAGACGCTCTTCAAAGTCAACGGGCTTACAGGATGTTTTATTTTTATTTACTATTTATTGTTCGTGCATGTTTGCGAATAAAATTGTTGCATTGCAGTATGACGGGACACTGAAAAGAGTATTAACGAAAACTGTACATTTAAGGTGACGTCAAGTGACATTTGATGACGTCATTGTAGCGGGACCTCATATTTGGTATGTAACACCGTCCCGTCATTAATACACGCAGGGTTTCAGTTTGATTGCGCATTTATTTCTGTACATACAGATCTGGTTAAACTGCACCTTTAAGGTGACGTCATGTAACACTTGATGACATAATCGTGATGTGTCTTCAAATTGTAGATGTAACACTTCCCGGTTTGGTTACATGTAAGGTTTGAGCTCGAAGGTGCTGTCATGTGACACTTGGTGACGTCATTAGAATAGGACCTTAAATTGTGGATGTTACACATCCCGGTTTGAATACCTGCAAAGTTTCAGCTTGATCGCGCATTTTTGATTTTTAATATGAATCTTTGAAAAGTGCACGATTAAGGTGACGTCACGTGACTCTCGACGAATTGTAAATGTAACACATCCGACTTGTATACACGCAAGGTTTCAACTCGATCGCACATTTTGTTTCTGTATATATATAGATCTTGTAAAATTGCACCATTAAGGTGACGTCACGTGACACTTGATGACTTTATTATTATTTTATTGTTTGGTTTATTTCAGAAATAAAAACATCACAGCCTTATGGAGGCTGAATTAAGTTTTATTTTTACAATATTAATTAGAACAGGACCTCACATTTTGGATGTAACACATCCCGGCATGAATGCATCGAAGTTTCAGCTTGATCATGCATATTTACCCGTAAATATAATTATTTGTAAAGTGCACCCTTATGGTGAAGTCACAAGACGCTTGATGACGTCATCGTGATGCGACCTAAAACTGTAGATGTAAACACATCCCGACATGAATACATGCAAGGTTTCAGCTCGATCGCGCATTTTTTTTTCTGTATTAGATCTTTTAACATTGCACCTTTAAAGGGTCTGTATACGTTAGGTAAAGACTCTGAAAATTAATGGCATTGACAACTTACTTGGTAAGAAGTACAGCAGCTTTCGATAATTATAATGCATTTTGAGAACCTTTTTACTTCGAAGTGTACTGCGGTTTAATGGTAAATAGATCACCTTTTATCCCCAAAAATGTGAATCTGAGAAGCGTTACTGCAGTAACGCTTCTTATGAGAAGCGTTACTGCAGCTCTGAGCTCAGATGGTGTATTCCAATTGCAGATTATTCTTCCTGCGTGGACAAACCGCTCCAGATTTTCGGTATTTAAAAAAGCTACCACCTTTTGAAGTGAAATGTTTATAGGTTAGTTTTATGGTATATATCTACAAATATTGGATTGAAACAAACAGGGGGTTCCAATTGCCAAACGTATACAATCCCTTTAAGAAGTCCTTTCTTTTAATAAGTGAATTAAACAAATAGTTGCATATTCTTGATGTTTGTAAATAAGGTTAACAGTACAAATAAACATTTTAGATTTAGGCCCAAGTAACTTTAACATATTTATTATATTCATATTTTGTTGTGTTAAATCAGCTTTGTGACAAATTTGTTAGATATTACTCTATACGACTCTTATCCGCTTGCTTTAATGTATTTGTTTTTAACCCGAAATATCGCCGTATTGAAAAACCCGTTTAAGGGGGCATATTGGTTTTGTTTTTCAATCAATCAGAGGTATCGCCGATTAGTTTTTGTTTTTGTCAACTTAGTATACACATTTTAATGAAGGAATTGTTCTCTATAGCTTACACTTGTCTTATTTAATATGAGATTATAAAACAACACTAAGGAGCTACAGTCTTTGCTTGACCAAACGTGAATCTTATACAGTCTCTCATGCCAATAAGATTGCGGCACTAACACTCAGACCAGTTGTTTCAAAAATACAACGAAAAATTATCAGAATATGTGAGTAGTTATGTACTGTAAAAAATGTGTTTGCTTGTTGCTAAATAAAGAAGTTAATAAATGAAATTATGATTTTTCTTTCACCGTTATTTTTTAGGATTTTTTTGCTCATGTTCAGGGGCCATTTCTTAAGGCTTTTCAACTTATGCATGGCACAACATCTCTAACACATAATTAACTATATTTTCAAGAACCAGACTATTAGCTTTGAAAATTTACAGTACCAAATTAATAGGATACTTTTGTTGGCGTTCGGCTGGATGGTTTGCATTTATGTTTGTTTTATGCGCGTACCATTGCTACATTGTCTGCGCGTTCACGCATACGCTAACTGGTATGCGCGTGCACGCAGCACCATTCTGTCCTTAAACAGAAAATAAAATACACACAAAGAAAACAATTGATTTAATAGTTCTCGCAAAAGTGCAAGTGCGGTTTTTATATCACAATGTTAACGTGACTTATTTCAGACACGAGGTTGTAGAGGACTGTTGATGGAAAACATTATTTTTACTGACAAAACTTTAAGAAGGATCTCATTGTTTTTCACGAAACCAATTCTAAGTAGGCTAACCTGTATAGCCTACATCATTTAAAGACGATGTGCTACTGTCACTATTAAAAAAAATAATAATAATAACGAGGCAAGTGTTTGTCCTTTGAACGAACACAAAGCTGTTCCGTTTTTATTTGTTATGATTAATACGATCCAGACCCTGACCCTGACCCTGAATTTGAGGCAGTAGACATGACCCTAATTCTAACACAGACCCCAAACTTGACTGTAACCGTCACCAAAACCATAACCGTGAAGCTCAGCCTGATTTTAAACCTTGACCGACTCTTACACTGAATCGAACCCTAACCCTGGTCAAAGATTGACCATAATCCTGACCCTAGCTCTAACTTAACCCCAACCAACCCTTAAACATAATTAAACCAAAATAAACTGTTCATACTCTTGTCTCCAAATCTTAACTAATTTATGTATACTGACCTTTCTTCAAACTTGAACCCGGATCTGTTAAATTTTCCAAAACCGGACATTTAAAATCTTTGATACAATATGTTTCATTCAGTCTTCTTTAAAAGGAGCATCTGAGTACCCCCAAATGGACAAAGCACAGGAAGGGGCAGGTGGGTGTCAGGACAAATTAATTTATCCGTTAATCTCAGTGGCGTAATTAAGGGGGGGGGGTGGAGAGCATGCCCCGCAATTGATGTCAGTGCCCCCCCCCCATTTGAAATATGGACCTTTGAGACTATAATTTTACGATCCAAAAATCTCCAAACTATCCGTGAATATAAATCACTCAAAAAGCCTGAATTTTCTCAGATGCAACAAAGAAATCAAACAAGGTGACACGGATGTAAAGAACACAGAATCAAAGTGATTTAATAATGAAGCTATCGGCCACTTCAAATACCTATTGGGTTTAACAAACGTACAATGATTGAGTAAAACAAGTGTACATTCAAATAGATCGTATACAAAATAAGTAATCTCACAGGCTAATACGTCAACCGGGATGAAATACAGGCGAGGATCACGGCAACAGAAGATACAGCGAGGATCACATACAATGGCTCCAAAACGATCAACTCCAGGGGCGGTAAAACAGTTCTTTGCCGATGTGACTATGAGCTATCACGGGGCGAACTCACTCCGAAAAATGTCCAGAAGAAGACGAAGCAACAACGGGTACACAATCTGACACCCGCCACAAAATATGGGGAAGAAGACCCCAAAATACCGAACTGTAGATTAAGTTCGAAACTGTCCTTTCCGGATTTAAATTAAGCTCTTTAACTGCACTCGGTCAAAAGCGAACTCTACCAAAAGCTCCTCCAACGAGTTGAATCACAATCACAGAAGTCGTAGCTTCCACCAGTCTTGAGTATTTGTGTCCCCTCGAAGATTGATCCCCAGCCTGTATATAAAGGATTTGTGTTGTTTTCTGGAAAGTTCTAAAACTAACTTCAAACTTCCAGAGCCTAGATCATTCTAGATCCTTCCTAACGGATTAACGCCGCCCACTAGGGTCAACGGACTTACACACAGAAAATGATTGACAGCGTGCGTTGTATACACGTAATTACATGTACATGTATTAGGGTCTCATAACAATAAGAATTAACAGAATATAAAATATTAAGTTTTATAAACAATTGTATGGAGTACTGATGGCACATAACTCAATATTTCCAACTATTTTACTATTTACACATATTTTCGCCTCTACAATGGATATAGGCTAGTGGTTATTTTTTACCAACGTCTCTTTAGAATACTTTTGTTTGTAGAGGGAAGAGTGAAATCATACATGTAGCCGTGTGCAAGCAAATTAAGAGATGAGACCAAGTGTGACAAAAAAATTGTTTTGATGGTATTCGACATATGCACCGAAAAGAATGTTTTTATAAAGGACATGCAAAGAAAATAGTAGGACCGGAACGCACTCAAGATGTTCAAAAAGCTTAAGGTTCTGTCATCTATGAAGCTTCTCCCGGTGTCGAGTGATAATCATTGAAAAGCAAGCTTTAAAAACGTTTTAGGCGTCATGTGCAGTTCTTTATAGAAGGGGGGGGGGGGTTACAATAGGTTAAGGAGGAGGGGAAGAGATGTTAGAACTTACAAAAAAGAACATTTTAATTGAGGAGCTGTTTGGAACCCGCCATTGCCTAGATCAAGATCCAGTTAAAACAAAATCTATAATTGATTTGCCAGCAGAGTGCCCCCGTAGAAAAAAAATGGTACCACCCCTAAATTTACCATAGTTACGCCGCTGGTTAAGATTGGTGCAATTAAAAGAACAATAGTGTTCAGTGTAATTCCATTACCTTGATGCTAAATGCGCAAACGTTGTATGGGTATATGCGAGAACCACGAATTTAAATTGCGTCGCGGTTCGCCAGAGAAAACATCGAAGTGTTTATTTTGGCAACGATTCTAACACCATGGGAAGAACTATAATATTGTTGATCCCCCTTCCCAATTGATGTCAATGCCCCCCCCCCCATTTGAAGTATGGACCTTTGAGACTATACGAATTACCAGAATGTTAAGTTTTATAAACTTGTATGGAGTACTGATGGCATATAATTAAATATTTCCAACTATTTTACTATTGACACATATTTTGTTTGCACCTCTGCAATGGATAGGCTATAGTGATTATTTTTTACCAACGTCTTCAGAGTACTTTTGTTTGTAGAGGGAAGAGTGAAATCATACATGTAGCCGTGTGCAAGCAAATCATGAGATGAGACCAAGTGTGACCAAAAAATTGCTTTGATGGTATTCGATATATGCACCGAAAAGAAAGGTTTTTTTAAAGGACATGCAAACAGAATAGTAGGACCGGAACGCACTCAAGATGTTCAAAAAGCTTAAGGTTTTGTCACGAAGCTAATCCCGGTATCGAGTGAGAATCATGGAAAAGCAAGCTTTAAAAATCGTTTGAGGCGTCATGTACAGTTCTTTATAGAAGATGGGGGGGGGGACCACAATTGGTTCGGGCAAAGCCACATGGAAGAATAGGTGGACACACGGAAGGGCATATGTGGGGTCCTGACAACAATGGAACAATTGACCCCACAAGGTCATTTCAATAGGAACAATTGGGCCCCACAAGGGAATTCTTCAGAAAAGGGAATAATAGAACAACAATAGCAGTACCCCACAAACCGGATCCGTAAGGATGTGTTCGTGTGGGTAGGTATCCACATTCAAACCGTGGACCTATAACAAAAGGGATAATAGGTTCACGGTTGCTATCACAAAGGAAATCATTGTGGTCCACGGTTGCTAACACAAAGAGTTGAACAAAGGAGGGTCCACGATTGCCGGTGTTTACACACGTGTGTGTGTGTGTGTGTGTGTGTGTCGGGGGGGGGGGGACGGATATGAGGGAGGGTGGGAGAATTCCGGCGGCAGCCAACAAAAGATAAATTTATGAAGACTGAATAAATGGGCAGAGAAACGTTGTGAAAATTGAAAGACATGGTTTTGGTATCTCTGGTAATAAGCCATCACATGGATGTTTGGATGTTGTTTTGGTGGGAGACAATGGTCTCTGTCTTTTGAAAAGTCAATAGGCGATGGTTAAAACAGACCTTTTCTTTGATGTTTGCATGCATCCTCACAGAATAAGGTGGGTTTAGAAGAGGGGGGGGGGAGATGTTAGAACTTACAGAAAAGTACAATTTTTAAGTGAGGGCTGTTTGGAACCCGCTCAAATTTAACGTCCTGGAGTACACAAATGTTTCTTAAAACAAGAAAATATAGGTCTGCATGATTCAATCACAAAGAGGTAGATTGGAACTGTGTTTGGTTTATTTATGGCAAAACAAAAACACAAGACCCGCAGTTCGTGATGTTGATTCTTTTCCCCCATTATTTATTTTATACAAGAGTAATCTTCAACTTACCCTGCACTGTCCTTTGTCCATAGGCTAGACAGCTCCATGGTTGATGGTTCATGTAAGCTATGTATGTACATGTATGTATGTATTATTAACCTATACACCACATGACCTGGTTCATACAAACAAAAACATCCCATAAAGGCCGGATGTTTCAGTGTACATACAATGCACTGAAAATGACCATTTTAATGTACTCAAGTGTAACGAACTACACTGTAAAAACGGCGTTTAGAATATAAACACATTTCTAAACGCCTCGCTTGTACCCACTTTTTTCACACGTTTAGCCCTCAACATGTTTAGATTTTGCGTTTCTGTGACATGTTTATGCCGAGACACATTTAGCCTGTGACACATTTAGATTGAATGTGTTTAGGGTTCCTAAATAGTGGGTGCTAAACATGTTTAGAATGCAATACACGTTTCAAAGAATAAGCTTAATTTATAAAGACCTGTCTCTTTTCTTTAAGTTTAAAAGAAAAGAGAATTGTTGAAATATAATGCCCAAGCAACGCTCGGCATGAGAATCGATAAATCATCATAATCTCAAAGGTCTCCAAGATGATTTGAGGGGCAATGATGTCATGAATTCAGACATGCTGAATACAGTCATTTTGCAATTATTGAATTCTTTTAATTAGGCCTATACACATTTTGGGTTGTGACTTTCTACTCATGGTATGAATCTTTGAAGTGCTGACCAATATGCTACAACATTTGCTTCAATTGAACTTTTAATACACACATTAAAGTGTAAACCACTGCGCAGGAAAGGCTGTTATACCTACAATGATTTTGAATAAACACCGAGGTCTATATTTGTGCATATTTAATTAAACCCCGCCCATTTCATTCTAAACAAACTGATGAATTTAAACACATAAAAGACATGTTTACAGGCAAACATGTTTAGAAATATGTTTGTAAGCTAAATTGGTATCTATTTAACATGTCAAAAAGCTAAACGTGTTGCGATGAATGCAGGTTTGAACTTGTTTGAACACCAGAATGTGTTTACATCATTTGAGTACGTTTGCTACCTGAGCAATTCTACTTGCTGTGAGAGGATGGTCCCTATGGGTGGAAGAGGGCCTGAGTCCACGCCGAATCAGAGCACACAGGTTCAGAATAGTTCTCTGCTCATGTCCGGGTGGTCCGGGTTTATTCAAGTCCTTTAATATCTGTGGACACCTGCACACACTGTGGAAGGTTGTGCAGGCGGTCATTAAAATACACATACACAATTACAATTAATTATCTTATACAATGAAAGTATAATAATATTGTCAATAAAATGAAAGCCACTCCTAAGTATTCCGTCTCTATCAAATGATTATTATTCCAAATAAAGCAAATACATGAATACGTGAGGACCAGGGAATAGCATGACACTGGGCAAGAAGGCATAAGTCAACTAACACACGGCGCCCACTAATCATCATCATTAACACAAGAAATTCACAAACCCATGCCTTCAAGTCCAATCCCACCAGCCAAACCGAAATCGAGACCCACACTCACGCATTCCACTGAAAGCAATAATGCACACTATTTATGATTTACTTCTTCATGGAACAGCCGTCCATGCGGTCGCACCAATATACACACACCAGTACTACGTGCACATAAAGTTACGACCCCCATGGCGGTTACCCATGACATTGACACATAATAATACATAATCTATGGCACCGTCACGTTAATCTTTGCCATACTTCTTCATTTTAAACATCGAAAATCTCTCTTAATACTTAATCAATATTTCTCAAAATGACACCTAGAAATAACCCTGATATAATTGCGGTTACTTTGAGAACCTTTTAAATGCAATAAATAAATATGGAATAATCAAAATCGGAGATTTAAAAGAGAGATTAAAATGAGTGTGTTTACCTGTGGAAGGTTGTGCAGGCGGTGAGCCGTAAAGGAGGTCACGATACCCCCTAAGCCCGCGAAACCAGTAACACAATGGAACGTGTAGCAGATGATTAATGAACACAAGCAGATTATTGAATTAAACTTTTAACATGAACTACATAAGCTAAACAAGTAAACATACTTAATATATCTGGGTCGTCGCGCGAGGGCGCGCGGCACACAAATCCTCCGTCAGGGACCCCCTTACATTGCCATGGGCATGAGGCTAAACAAGCGGAGCAATTTTTGATACCTTTGTCAAGTTACGTGTTACCAAAATGCAAAGTATTTTAAACCTGTATGTGTTTGTGCCACAAAGCAAACACGAGCTCTTCATTGAAGGCCTATATGCCTACATGGAAGCCTACATACCAATAGCAAACGTATTGAAATGATGTAAACACATTCTGGTGTATTCAAATGTTCAAATCAGTTCAAACCTGCATAACAAATCGCAACATGTTTAGCCTTTGACATGTTAAGGAGCTAGCCATTTAGCTTACAAACATATTTCTGAACGTGTTTGCGTGTGAACATGTTTTGTATCTGTTTAAATTCAAAACTGCATTTCAAACAAGCACAACAAATCTCAACCCGTTTAGCTTTTTGACATGTTAAAGAGATAGCCATTTAGCTTACAAACATATTTCTGAACGTGTTTGCGTGTAAACATGTTGTGTATCTGTTTAAGTTCAAAACTGCATTTCAAACAAGCACAACAAATCTCAACCCGTTTAGCTTTTTGACATGTTAAAGAGATAGCCATTTAGCTTACAAACATATTTCTGAACGTGTTTGCGTGTAAACATGTTTTGTATGTGTTTAAAATCTAAACGCTGTTTTTACAGTGTAGTTGGTAGTCGCCAATTGACATGTAAAGGGCAGGTATGTAATAGTGGTCATCAGTGTTAATGGAGGGGCTCGGCCTTTGCTCAATATTAAGTTGGTGGCGCTGTTTACCGTGTGCGACAACTTGCGAGGGCCGAACTGATTATAATAATTTGTAGGGCCCTCAAACTCTTTTTAATAATAACGTTTTGGGGGTCATGCAACTGATAGATTGTGTAATTATGACAAGTTACCACAACTTGGGGGTTCTGTGATTCAACGTTTGAGGAGAATCGATAAATTTAGGCTTTAAAGTTGGTCCTATTTGGCTTAGGGAGTGGATAAGTTTTTCACGAAAACTGGCGGCAAATCGGTTTGGGAATAAAGCACATTATTCGGGTAACCAACACTGATCCTA
This sequence comes from Plazaster borealis, assembly GCA_021014325.1. Taxonomy (NCBI): domain Eukaryota; kingdom Metazoa; phylum Echinodermata; class Asteroidea; order Forcipulatida; family Labidiasteridae; genus Plazaster; species Plazaster borealis. Next base: position 9,038,902 of record CM037460.1, on the reverse strand, counting down.
ACCCTATCGGTCGGGGTGTTTATTTCTGGGGTAATTAGCAAAGATTCCAAACGGCTGACCTGCCAAAAATTGAAAAGAAATCTGACGTTTAGTTGTCCGAAAATATGTTGGATTGTTTTTCAAGAGGCTGCTGAGGGAGACTTTAACTATTTTTTGACTATATTTGAAAATTTAGCATTTAGCATTGGTTGCTACGGGAGCTTATTTAGGGTGGTGCACCGAAGATAATTCCCTGATGAAAACGCCCGCCCTCTCTCATGCGGTCAAAAATAGTTATGGTCAATTAGTTGCACGTGGATTCCTAAAATTAAACGAGTCTAATCTATTAGGCGAAGTTTGATATGGATTCTACCGACCATCATGACGAACGAAAGAGATTACGTGAGATAGCGCTTCCAGCCAGCAACCGTCATTTACAGCAAGTCTAAGTTTCCGTTGACCCAAGTGTGGGTTCCAACAAGGAGGGCACGTAATCTCTTTCGTTCATCATGATGGTCGGTAGAATCCCAATCAAACTTCGCCTAATAAATTAGACTCGTTTAATTTTAGGATTCCACCTTACCATCATGACGTCACTCCAGAGACCACGTGAGATGTTTAGAGTAACGGAAACTTGACTTAAGACGAGAACCACTAAGAATTGAAACATTTAAATAAACAAACTGTAACAGTTGTATCAACGGGATTCAAACAACTTTATTGAATCAATTAATTTGTGTTTAAAGGAACGTTACAGAACTGGTAATTAAAAGTTTCTTTAAGATCAGATTTACATAAAACTTACACGGTCTCATGATGATGATAGTGGAAAACATCCCTAGAAATATTTCTGTCTGAAATGCCATATTTGATGAGAAATAAATAAAACTATTTTCCGATTGGAGTTCATCGCTCAGAGCGTTTTATTCATGCATTGTATAACACATGCAAATGTGTAATCGGTTTTTCACTATTTTCTCGACCCAGATGGCCGATCGATCTCAAACTTCTAGAGGTTGTCAGTTTATGTATATGGTGGATTATATAAAGTGCTTACACTGCCAGCAACTGTTTTGTTAGCAAAAACCAATTCTGTAATGTTCCTTTATAATAACAACACAATGAAAATGAACATTTGTTCATATTATAATAAGTTTCTTAACATTCCTCAAAGTGAAATAAACTTTGAACTGAACATTGTTTTTAGCTTATAAATTGGATAGCTACTTTATTTGCAAAACTGCAGTGGAAAAATCAGGAGTTGAAATAATTGGTTTATTATAAAACCTCGCAAAAGTCTGTGCTCCAATCCCTACGGATCCACCTTTTTAAACTGTCTCTTGACAGTGCTCCGTATGGTTTCTGAAAACTTATAAATAATTTGCTTTCTTGAGCTCGCACAAACTGAGTGCGTTTAATATATTCTCTTAGATTATCAACGATGCACAGTTTCTGGTTTTCGGGATACCTAGGCAGATTTATATCTGCCTGATGAACTCCTGGACGAGTCTGTTTTAACACACATTGTACTCTTAGACAACACTCTGTGGCTGACAATTCTACATCTTGAACATGCAATAAATGTAATGTTTGCACTCGTTGTGCCGTCAATAGAGCTAGTAAAGTTACCACTTTTTGACTGAGCACTTTTAATGAGATTTTGTCATTAGAGTCTATTGAATTAAAATAATTTAGTAATGTACCAACATCCCAAATAGACTTGTAACGTGGAAACGTTGGCCTGCTGTTGAAAACACCCCTCATGAACCTTGAGGTATTAAAGTGCATGGTTTCCCAATAGACCTTTATCATGCTGCCACCATCTTGGTTCTGTTCCCTGTATCCTTTCACATTAATGGATGCTAATATTCATTGTACACAAAGGAACCCGACTAATTTCCCTTTCCAGCCTCGGTTTGATTACATTGAGTTGAATGGGAGGAAATCAAGATGGCCGCACCGTGATAAAGGTCTATTGAGTGCCATCTATTGGCAAAGTAATTGCTGACATTGCCGATCTGGCAGTATTAATGGAGCTGTAACTTAGTCCAGCATCAAACACTATTCTGCTAAAAAATTAAGGCATTGCCTATGGTTGGTTTTATGGGGTTGATTTTTCCCCGAGAACAAAATAATTCCCATTTCAGGGAGCTGGAATATTGCTTTTTGGTCTCGCTTCTCCATGAGGATATTATAATGTCAGACACCCTTGCCGAAAGGTCCTTGTCTTTAAGACGTTCCCGGATAAATGGCAAGCTAGCAGACACATCTTGGGATGAAGCGGGTGTATTGCTTGCTTGTCTTGTGGCAGCTCTAGTGGCACCATGGAGGATGGGATTAGCACTGGGTCTGTTGTGCATCAGGCTTGGGTACCAACATTGGGTAGGCCAGTTTTGCACTATCAGAAGCACTTCGGCATTGTCGTCCATGATCTTCTGGAGAACTCTTCCGATCAAGCTGAAAGGTGGGAAAGCATAAAAATGTTAAGTTTCCCATGATATCATGCGTCTAGTTTCCAAGAAACATACGGCTTAATCTGATAATTCAAACTTGACGCAAATAGATCAATATCAGGTTCGATAAATTGCCGACTTAAAGGCACTGTACACGTTTGGTAATTGTCAAAGACAGTGTTCTCACTTGGTGTATCCCAACATATGCATAGAATAACAAGCTTGTGAAAATGTGGGCTCAATTGGTCATCGAAGTTGCAAGAAAATGATGAAAGAAAAAACACCCTTGTTGTACAAATTTGTATGCTTTCAGATTAGGAATAAAAACTTCTTGCAATAAATTTTTTATTATGTTAGTGAGAAATTGCCTCTTTCTCAAAAACTACGTTACTTCAGAGGGAGTCGTTTCCTACAATGTGTTATTCTATCAACAGGTCTCCGTTGCTTGTTACTAAGTCAGTTTTTATGCTAATATTTGTTTTGAGTCATTACCAAACGTGTAAGATAATAATAATAATAATAATAATAAAGAGAGATTTATAAAGCGCAAAACAGTTGCAGATCGGTTCCGCCCTTTAACCGTTGAAAAATTTGTGGCCTAAGCATCCACTCTGCATCTATATTTATTTCCTTGATTCAATATCTGCGATTGTTTTCTGTTTTCCAGGAATGTGTGCAGCACTGAGCCACAGTTTGTGCTCTTTGGCCCACATCCATATTTGCTGTGTAAGTTTATTACAGCTTTCTGAGTGCATTCCACCCATATTATTAATGTATGCAACAGCTGTAGTGTTGTCAATATTTAAACGTACATGGTCGGTTTTCATATCTTTGCAAAACGATTTTACTGCAAAGAATGATGCCAATAGTTCCAAGTAGTTAATGTGAGCTTTGGATTCTTGAGGTGTCCAATAACCTCGCGTACGCATGCCAGTATTCCTGCACAATGCTCCCCATCCTGTCTTGGATGCATGTATAGATTGTTATGTTTGGTTTTGAATGAACCTTTTGGACATAACTAGTGGCTTCATGGGATTCAATGTTTTTAATCCACCAGGTGAGGTCCTTTAATGCCTCCTGTGACAAACTCATTTGAGTGTCGTATGTAGTGTCTTCTAATTGCAATGCTAGAATTTTCTCTTTTTCGAGATTTCGGTAAAAAAGTCGACCAAACATTACACCGGGAAAATTTGATACTATCTTGCCAAGAACTTGGGCTACTTCTCGAATTATAGGAGTATCTTTTGTTTTCAAGGACTGACAAGAAATTTTTAAATTCCTTGATTTTTCTGGTGTCAAACTGACTGACAATTCCCTCAAACCCCAGAAAGGTTATTATTTGTGTGGGAAGGCAAACTGATTTCTGGTCATGAATTATGAACCCCGCTTGGGTCATAGTTTAGTTGCCTTTTAAAGTAATTGCAACATTCATCAAATGTCTCTCCGTATAATAAGGAGTCATCAATATAATCCTTGGCCTCTAAAGGGCAGAATAAATTGGTTTTAATACTTTTGTAAATACACGTGGTGCTGAAGCAAGGCCATTTGGAAGGCATGTGTATTGATAAACATTTGTTCCCCACTGAAATTTGAGGTAGCCTACTTTCTATGTTCACACGCAATTGGCACTGAATAGTAAGCATCACGTAAATCAATGGATCCCATGTGGCAATCTTTTGTCATCATGTGTATTGCAGACTGCAAAGTTTCCATCTTAAAATGATGGTATTTGACATGTTTATTCAGTGCCTTTAAATTCAGTATCATTCTGTGCGATCCATCTTTCTTTGGTCGTAGAAATATGTTTGAAAGAAATTCTTCAGGCTCATGAGTTGTGACTTCAATCACTCCTTTGGTCAACAATTTTGTAATTTCTTGTTGCACAAGCATTCCCTCGTGAGCACTGACGGCATACTGCTTTGGTATGAATTTTTGTCCAAACTCAATATTCATTCCTTTTACAATATTTAAAATATTTTGGTCAGAAGTTAGCCTTTTCCAAGTGGGCAAATAATATTTGATTCTGCCTGCCACGAATGAGTTTATTTTACTTTCACAAGAGTTACTGACCTTGCCGCCCTGTAATGATGTGCTTTGGGCAGTTAGGATGCTTGGGTGCTTTGGCCCCGTTTGTTGTACGGTCGTTTTCGGACATAGCTTCTGGAGGGGTACTGGCCCCTTTGGTTGTACTGGTTGTACTGGGTTCCTCCGTACTTTTTGCTCGAGTATGATATCTGCTTGCGGAGTTGTAGCCAAAGCCTCTGCGGTGGCCCGAACCTCGGAAATCACCACCTCGGCCAATTTTGTGCCCTACTTTATTAGTAGCATAAATGTCCTTGACTTCTTTGGTCAAATCATCCCCAAACAGTAACTTTGTGATGGGAACAGGTGGCGCACATAGGCGCTGGTACTCTGGGCATTCAAATCAGGACGCATGAGTTCCCTTCTACGAAGGTTTAGTTCAATATTGGCATTGGCCATTAAAGTCATTGAGTCCATAGCTAATTTAACGTCTTCTTTTGCGTTATTATCTTTGGACAACAGTTTGTCCGTCAGTTGAAGCAATGGAACAAATGCAGAAACTAGTAGCTTTTGTAGCCTTATAAATTTCAGGTCTCTAGACCGAGTGCTTGGTTTAAAGGCACTGTACACGTTTGGTAATTACTCAAAATATATATTAACATAAAAACTGACTTGGTAACGAGCAACAGAGAGCCGTTGATAGTTTAAAACATTGTGAGAAACGACTCCCTCTGAAGTAACGTAGTTTTTGAGAAAGAGGTAATTTCTCACTAAAATAATAAAAACTTCTTGCAAGAAGTTTTTATTCCTATCTGAAAGCACATAAATTTGTACATCAAGGGTGTTTTTTCTTTCATCATTATCTTGCAACTTCGATGACCAATTGAGCCCAAATTTCCACAGGCTTGTTATTTTATGCACATGTTGGGATACACCAAATGAGAATACTGGTCTTTGACAATTACCAAACGTGTACGATGCCTTTAAGTAATGCCCACTATTGTCTTGATCAGTTCTTTGCAATGCTGCGGGCGACAATACATTTTCTGTTTGTCTATCAATTTCTCATCTGACAACTTGGTAGTGAGTATTACTCGTAATGACTGCAAGTTTGTCTCTTATTTTAGGGCCAACCTTATCAAATGCTTTGTATGCTTGTTCAATATCGCCCAACATATCATCTTCAGAGACTACTTCTCCCTCAGAAAGGAGATGGTTTAATTCTGCTTCACTATCAGATTCGTTTGTGGCAGAGTCTGGCACAATAATGGCTGATTTCAGCTTTTTGGCCATTGGACCTGCACTAGTCTTGCTAGTACTTGTACTAGCCACATCACGTTTCATTTGCATTTCTTGCTTCTTGTTTGCAGTTAGGAATGCGCTGGTCAATTCAGCAAACCCAGCTTGCATTGTTTGTATTAAACACCCGCTAAGCTCCTGCCACGGTTGGGTGGAGCTAGCCAAAGGATCTGTGGGCTGTGCCCTGTTCCCCATTTTCGCCTTTTTTGACATTTTTGTCGTGTTTTGGGGCCTTGTTTTCTTCACCACAGTTTTTATTGGAAACGAAACCCCTGATTGTTGAGTCGGAGAAATAGCCATTGGGTTAGTATCATGTAGGCTCTGCGGAAGATTGCTCCCAGGCCTCGAAAACCCTATGCCGCGATGGCGTTGGGTGTGGCGACAAATCTGATAAATATTGTCCAATTCTAGGACGCTGTCAATAAATGCTTCAACCATACTATTAGCAGCAGAAGAAATCAAGAGGTATTATGTTTTACCTTAAAACAATTTGTTACTGCAAGTAGAGCATGTACAGTAGGTACACAGGCTTTGGCCTGTGTGCACTGAGTAACGATGGAGCAGGACGGATACGTCCGTTCTGCAGCTGGCTAGATCGCACAATGACGGTTGCTGGCTGGTAAGCGTTATCTCACGTGGTCTCTGGAGTGACGTCATGATGGTAAGGTGGAATCCAAGCTACACACAGTGCAAAATCCCGGGATTAAGTACCGACACTAACTAGCACAGTTGGATAAGTGCCGGGACTGTTTCACGCTCAGACGCCCCGGTCTGGGTTCGAGCCCGGCTGACCCTACATTATAGGTACAAGATTGCTGGATGTGGCTACAGCGTGACTGGGGTTCTGTCTTGTTTCCTCCCCTGATGGGCAGCGCCAATTCAAAGGTTAGGATCGGAAACAGGGGAGGACATGCTGTGGGTCGGAGGCCATTGCCATAAGGGAACTAGGGAAGCCGGATAGGGGCCAGTGTGTGCTATTAAACTGATTCCGGTGCCTGAAAGCCCGACAACCACAGCGTAACTTTTTACCTTTTTTATCTAGGTTCAATTTGTACTTTATTTTGTGTTTTTTATGCAACAACACAATAAAAGATACACAGAATATTGCAGGGATTGTTTAATATTTGCGTTGCATTTATTTTGGAGGCCTTCGGAGGAGCAACCTCAAAGGGGCCGACGGCGCTCCGTTCCCCACCAACTGGCCGGATAGACTCGGTCCGTGATCAAAGGAGGATCGAGAGAGCACATCGGGCATGGGTCTTCCTAAGGTCGCGGGCCCCGGCGGGACCCTTGCTTGCCTGGGTGGCACGGGGGTCCTCCAGGAAGACGGCAAACGGAGTTGGAGGCCTTATGAGGAGCAACTTCAAAATATTATTATTATTTATTTTTTTTGGTGGGGTCCAACTTTTAACATTATTGTGTTTATTTTGTATCTGTCTAGTATAGAATATTTTAAGGGCCTACAAAATATTCATGAGGCCGTCGATTCGTTTTATTCCCAATTCGCCGTATTTTTGACCGCATGAGGGCGTATGTAAACCGAATTCACGTGATACAAAATAAGTAAACAAACTGGGTTTTTGCATTGTTGTTATTATTATGTTGATGTATTTCGTCATTGATGCAAGAAAACTGCATACAGGCAATTAAAGTAAGATGAAACTGTTATTGTGATGCGAAAGGATGCACCACACTAAATAGGCCACAATTCGTGCGCCAAACTGATTATCATATTGTGTAGGCCCTCAAAATCTGTTGAATAATAACGTTTTGGGGGTCATGCAACCGATTATCATGACGAGTTACCACAACCTGGGGGTTCTGTGCTTCAACCTTTGAGGAGAATATTGATAAATTTAGGCTTTAAAGTTGGTCCTATTTGGCTTAGGAATTGGATAAGTTTTTCACGAAAACTGGCAGCAAATCGGTTTGGGAAAAAAGCACATATTCGGGTAACCAACACTAACCCTAACCCTTTCGGTCGGGGTGTTGAATTCTGGGGTAGGCCTAATTAGCAAAGATTCCAAACGGCTGACCTGCCAAAAATTGAAAAGAAATCTGACGTTTAGTTGTCCGAAAATATGTTTGATTGGTTTTTAAGAGGCTGCTGAGAGAGACTTTAACTATTATTTTTTTGAGTATATTTGAATATTAAGCATTTAGCATTGGTTGCTATGGGATCTTATTTAGGGTGGTGCACCCAAGATAATTCCCTGATGAAAACGCCCGCCCTCCCTCATGCGGTCAAAAATAGTCAAACAAATTATGGTCAATTAGTTGGTTGCACCCAGGTGGACTCCAAGCTACATACAATGTAAAGTCCCGGGATTAGGTACAGACACTTTTGCGCAGTAGGATAAGTGCCGGGACTGTTTCATGCTCAGACGCCCGTCTGGGTTCGAGTCTGGCTACCCCTAAAATAGGTACATGATTGCTGGATGTGGCTACATCGTGACTGGGGTGTGTCTTGTGTTCCTCCCCTAAATGGGTAGAGCCGAGAGGCCAGGAATCAGAAACAGGGGAGGACATGCTGTGGGTCGGATGCCACGCCTCATGGGAACTATAATATGGAAGCCGGTGTGGACGGAGATTCTTTCCCCCCGGTGAATCTGTCCCCCCGGACAACTTTACCTGGCTTGTCTAGGGTACAACGTCCCCCGAGACAGTATCTCCTAGGATAAACTGTCTGTCGTTAGGTTATTCTGTCCGCCGTGCTCAACGGAGATTGTGTCCTCCAACGGAGAATATGTCCCCCAGGCACGAGCGTCCACCGACGGAACTAAATCAATAAACTTGCTTTATTCACCTGGCTTTGCTGGTTTATAATAGAAGTATTATCTTATTGTTACTTATTCTATTCAATAATTTTAAGCAAAGGAACATTTTTGTGTGTGGAGACTTTGAAAAGAAAAGTCTACTGACAACAATTCACTGAGTGCGGCGCTGACGCCTGGGTCACGTTGCCCAATTTACGGACATTGCCCAGAACCCGGATAAGCATTTTAGCGTTGGAATTTTCCGATTTATTTTTCGTACGATGGATTTCCGGTTTTGTCATCATCGCCCATTCTCATGCTTGATTTTATATAGTTCAAATGATTTCAAGTGTCGCACAGAGGCAAACAAGGGAACAAATGTGAGAGGGGGGACAAATTCCCCTGGCGGACAGAAAACCCTGGGCGGGGAACACATTTCCCTAGGGGATTCTGTCCCCCCGGACCGCTGTGCGGGGGGACAGAATTCCCTGTGACACCGGTAAGGGGCCAGTGTGTGCAATCCGGCGCATGAAAGCCTGGCAACCACAGCGTAACTTGTCACCCTCTTTGCCAGATTCAATTTGTACTTTTTTTTTTTTTTTTTTTGATGTAAAAACACAATTAAAGATACAAAGAATAATGCAACATTGTTTAATTTGCGTTGCATTTAATTTTCGAGGCTTTCGGAGGAGCAACCTCAAGGGGGCCGGCGGCGCTCCGTTCCTCGCCAACTGGCCGGACAGACTCAGTCCGTGATCAAAGGAGGATCGAGAGAAAACACCGGGCAAGGGTCATTTTTGTTTGAGTATTTCTGAATACTTAGCTTTTAGCATTGGTTGCTATGGTAGTTTAGTGTAGTGCACCCAAGTAATTCCCTGGTGAAAGCGCCCTCCCTCATGCGCTCAAAAATAATTATGGTTAATATAGTTGGTTGCACCGTATGATGTGGTTTCCAGGCTTAATATAATGTAAAGTACCGGAATTAAATATTTTTTGAGTATTTTGACCATTTAGCATTTAACATTGATTAATATGGGAGGTTTTTTGAGTGTATGTCCAAATAAATAAAGGTTTAATGGGGATCGGACTTACTCCGAAAATTAAAACTAATCAAATTGTTGATAGTGTTATGAGATCCTAATACATGTACATTAGTTACGTGTGTTCAACGCACGCTGTCAATCATTCTTTGTGTGTAAGGTCGTTACCCCTAGTGGGCGGTGCTAGAATGATCTAGAGTTAGTAGTGCTTTCTAGAAAACGACACAAATCCTTTATATACGGGCTGGGGGTAAATCTAGGACAGGACACAAATACTCAAGACTGGTGGAAGCTACGACTTCTGTGATTGTGATTCAACTCATTGGAGGAGCTTGTGATAGAGTTCGCTTTTGACCGAGTGCAGTTAAAGAGCCTAATTGGATTCCGGAAAGGACCGTTTCGAACTTAATCTACAGTTCGGTATTTAGGGGTCTTTTCCCCATATTTTGTGGCGGGTGTCAGATTGTGTGCCCGTCGTTGTTTCGTCTTCTTCTGGACATTTTATCGGAGTGAGTTTACCCCGTGATAGCTCAAAGTCACATCGGCAAAGAACTGATTTATCGCCCCTGGAGTTTATCGTTTTAGAGCCAGTGTATGTGATCCTCGCTGTATCTTCTGTTGCCGTGATCCTCGCCTGTATTTCATCCCTGTTGACGCATTAGCCCGTAAGATTACTTATTTTGTATAAAATCTATTTTTAATGTACACTTGTTTTACTCAATCATTGTACGTTTGTTAAACCCAATCGGTATTTGAAGTGGCTGACAGTTTCATCATTAAATCACTTTGATTCTGTGTTCTTTACATCAGTGTCACCTTGTTTGATTTCTTTGTTGCATCTGAGAAAATTCAGGCTTTTTGAGTGATTTATATTCACGGATAGTTTGGAGATTTTTGGATCGTAACAATATGGGGCTTGTCCGGGAAATCGAACAAAAAATAAGCCGTGCTACATTTCTGTGTACAATTGTCAAACAAGGTTGCACTTTTTATTGTTGCTAGTCTGTAGCTAGTGAGTTTGATGTACAAGCTTTCGTTGATTCTGAAGACTTGTCATTCGATAAGTTGCAACAGTTAACAAAAGACGAGTTGCACGAAGTTGCCAAACACGTTCATGTAGAAATTGCTAGAGGTGCCAAAAAGGCAAAACTAGTTAACGTTCTAGCGGGAAGACTGAACTTAGAGTTGTCTCAGTCTCCGCAAACTGTTGATCGAGAAATTGAGCTTGCAAAAATTGAGCTTGAAAAGGAAAGGCTCAGGCTTGAGTTTGAAGAAAGAGAAAAGGAAAAAGAAAGAGAAGAAAAGGAAAAAGAAAGAGAAGAAAAGGAAAAAGAAAGAGAACTACGAAGGCTTGAACTTGAACTTCAAGAACAAGAAAAGGAACGAGAATTTGAACTGCGTAAGCTTGAATTAGAAGTGGGTTCAAAGAAAGGCAAGAAGAAAACTCCAATTGACTTTGACCTGGCGAAAAACGTGAGGTTGGTGCCAAAATTCAACGAACATGATGTTGATGCGTATTTTCTGTCATTTGAGAAGATTGCCAAAAGTCTTAGTTGGCCTGAGAAATATTGGCCTTTGCTCTTGCAGAGCACTTTTGTGGGTAAGACTCAGAAAGTCTATGCCACACTTTCAGAGGACCAGTGTAGTAAATATACTACAGTTAAGGCATCCATTTTAAATGCGTATGAGTTGGTTCCTGAGGCTTATATACTGAAATTTCGAAAACTGACTAAATCGGATGGCCAGACCTTTGTTGAATTCGCTAGACAAAAGGAAATTGTTTTTGATCGATGGTACCGGTCTCTCAAATTTGAGAAAAAATTTGAGGAGTTAAAAGAAGTTGTCCTCATGAAAGAATTCAAAAACAGTGTCCCTCTGAGTATCAAAACCCATTTGGAAGAACACAAGATCACCAAATTAAAGAAAGCTGCAGTGGTAGCTGATGATTATGAATTAACTCATAAAATGAGTATGGGCAAAACTAATTTCCGGTCAAAGGGTTTTTACCAAAATACTAAGGGCAAGTCAGGTTCAGAGGCGCAGTCTAGCACTGGAAGTCCGTATTCATCGGATAGAAAGCCTTCATCGCCGAGTGGAGCCAAGGACGATCAGAAGAAGTTTTTTCCTCCGTGTGATTACTGCCATAAGAAGGGTCACTCGAAGGCGAGATGTTACAAGTTCATCGCTGACGAGCGAGGGCGGTCTGGAAAGCCTGTCGCTTGTGTCCGTAAGGACACTCTACTTCGTAGGAAGTCCGGTGAGGCCGATGGCAACCGTGTTTCTTCTTCGAAGATATCTGATGATATCAACAAAGTTGATGAAATCTTTAAAGATTTTGTTTATTGTGGTGATGTGTCGTGTGCGTCTGATGTAGCCGACAGTCCAGTTGTTATCCTAAGGGATACAGGCGCGTCACAGTCACTGATGCTGGAGGATGTGTTGTCATTGTCTCCAGACAGTTCGCTAAATGCGAAAATGTTGGTTCAAGGTATTGGGGGTAATTTTATGCCTGTCCCGTTGCATAGGGTAAATTTGAAATGTGATTTGTTCACTGGCCCTGTGGATGTTGGAGTTGTTCCTAGTCTACCGATGAAAGGTGTCGGATTATTGCTAGGTAATGATGTTGCGGGAGGTAAAGTGTCGGCATCCCCTATTGTCTCTGGTGAACCTGTGGATGAGCCAGAAATCCATGCTTTGGAGGAAGAGTTTCCAGAAATCTTCCCCGAATGTGCAGTGACGAGATCTCAGATGAAACAGACGGAAAAGGAGGTAGCAGAGTCAGTGCCTATTGAGGAGGACTCCAGGCGCGGATCCAGGGGGGGCGTGGGGGGCGCACGCCCCCCTTTTTCATATAAAAAAAAATTAAAAATGAGGGAGAAAAGAAAAAAAGAGGGAGAGAGAGAGAGAAGGGGGGGGGGGGAGAAATGGGGAAGGGAAGATTTTGCTGCTTGGTATATTTTCACGCCCCCCCGTTTGGAAAATCCTGGATCCGCCCCTGGACTCTGGTGTTTGGCTGGCTGAAACCCTTTTCAATGATTTAGAGGAAAAGGAGGGAGTGTCTCAAAATGCTAAGTTTAGCCGATCCTCGCTGATAGAGCAACAAAAAGCGGACCCAGATTTGAGGAAGCTCACCCAACCAGCGTATTCTGAGGAAGAGGCTCAAGAGGTTCCAGAATGCTACTATGTCAAGTCTGGCGTGTTAATGAGGAAATGGAGACCTACCCAGAGACCAGCTGATGAAGAATGGAGTATTGTTCATCAAATAGTTGTTCCTCCATGTTACCGTGATGAGATCTTGAGACTTGCTCACGAAATTCCGGTTGCGGGTCATCTTGGTATCAGAAAGACTCAAGCTAGAGTCATGGCTCATTTCTATTGGCCTAAGCTACATCAAGATGTGGTGAAGTTCTGCAAGTGTCAGGTGGTGGGAAAACCACAGCCATCAATCAAGCCTGCACCGATGATACCGATTCCTGCATTTGATGAGCCGTTTACGAGAGTCCTGGTGGATTGTGTGGGTCCTCTACCGCGGACGAAGTCCGGGCAGCAGTATTTGTTGACCATCATGGATTTGTCAACCAGATTTCCAGAGGCCATTCCACTGAGGAAGATAACAGCCAAAGTTGTTGTTGAGGCTCTTATGAAGTTTTTCACAAGATATGGTTTACCGAAAGAAGTGCAGTCCGATCAGGGGTCTAACTTCATGTCGGGTGTGTTCCAGGAAGTTCTGCGTGAGTTGGGAATCAAGCAGTTAAAATCATCTGCATATCATCCGCAGTCTCAAGGAGCTCTAGAGAGGTACCACCAGACCCTCCAGAATATGATAAGGGCTTACTGCGAGGATTTCCCAGAAGATTGGGACAAAGGAGTTCCCTTTCTGTTGTTTGCAACCAGGGACTCGCCGAATGAGTCAACTGGTTTTACTCCGTTTGAGTTGGTCTTCGGTCATGAGGTAAGGGGGCCTTTGAAACTCATTAAGGAGCGGTTTTTGTCAGACGATGAGGAGACTAATCTGCTCGACTATGTGTCGAATTTTAAGGAGAGGTTGTCTAAGGCATGTTCTGTGGCACAAGAACATCTGAAAGTGTCTCAACGGGTCATGAAGACAAGAGCAGACAAGAAGTCTGAAGTCCGCATCTTTAAACCCGGCGAACAAGTGCTAGTGCTGTTGCCTCTGCCTGGCGATCCCCTTAAAGCGAAGTTTAGTGGGCCCTACTGTGTCAAAAAGAAACTCAATGATGTTAATTACGTAATCAGTACCCCAGACCGAAGAAAGAAGCAAAGAGTTTGTCATGTTAACATGCTCAAGAAGTATTATGAGCGTGATAAATCTAGCCAACCAGTGGGGGTATAGCTGTCATTGAATCAAAACTTGACGATGACAATTCATGCAATGAAAACTTGGAGACAAAAACGTCTGAACTTGAATTTTTAGCAGTTCAGCTTTCTAACTCTGAAATTCTGAATAGCTTGGACGAAATCCTTGGTTATTTGCACAATGACCAACGGAAAGATGTATCAAACCTACTCCAGAAGTACAAGCAAGTTTGTTCTGACAAACCAGGTCGTACGTCGGTAGCAATTCATGATGTTGATTTAGGAGAGTCAAGACCTATAAAACAAGCTCCCTACCGACTGAACCCTGACAAGTTAGCCAAGGTTCGGGAGGAGGTTAAGTCCATGATAGAACATGACATTATAGAACCTAGTCAGAGTTCCTGGAGTTCTCCCATTGTCATGGTACCAAAGCCAGACGGTACTCTTAGATTTTGTATAGATTATAAAAAAGTCAATGCAAAAACTAAGACAGATTCTTATCCGATCCCAAGGTTGGAAGATTGTATTGATCGAGTGGGAAATTCTGCATT
>CM037460.1:8975280-9023985 GCA_021014325.1 Plazaster borealis | reverse complement strand
CAATGCCTTTTAACGAAAACCTTATTAGAATGTCCTCTCTCGGTTAGGATTCCAATATCATGGCAGTCTTTGACGCTTGCGCAATCACGGCACAATTTGCCAGCTAGCCATGGGGCCCGGGTCCGATTTGTCACTTCATCGTTAATTATCTTGGAAATACATTGTACCTTGATTAGTTTTAATGGTCTGGAATAACTCTTAGTGAAAGCATTCGTGTATTAAAATAAAATTTCTTTCTTTTAGGTAACTCTCATAGTCTTGTTATTTCAATACAACTTTGCGCAGCAAGCCATTTTGTAAGAAACATTGAACGCCAGGGGCGTCTTGCCACGAACTGATTTGGTGCATGCTCGCTTTTATGATGGGGTGATTGGTGCAAAAGCCGTGCCGCTGCAAATGAAGAACAAGAGATTCAAAATGTTTCTGACTGTACATGCCGTTTGTGTAAACAGGCTTTTTTACTTGAAATGCTGTTTATGCAGGAAATGTTGCTACATCGGTCACAACTGTTCTGAGAAATGGCCATACGTTTAAAAGAAATAACCGGGAATGCGCAGGCAGCCTTTACGATGTAAGGCTAGTTTAAGTGACAGATCCACACAAATCAGTTCAAATTGTATGGTTCGGAGCAAATGCTGGAAAATTCACCAAAGTATATGTGAAATGCTGACTATAATGACTGTTAGATCACGATTTGCACAGCAAACGATCCTATGCCACACACACCCTTATCGTTTCCAAATTTACAGGCTTAAGTCTTTGTTATTTCATTACTTTGATGCAAAAATTGAGTTGTAAAGAAACATTGAACACTTCAGGAGCGTTGCAACAAAAATCTGATTGCACATAATCGTTTATTTTGCAGGCCGGGTGATTACGCAAATTCAAAATGTTGCAGTGAAGACCCAATGTTTTTTTATCGTTTGAGTGGATTTGTGTTAATGGGTTTTTTGTTAATGAAACGCGTGTTACCAACCATCGGAAGATACGGTTAAACAATTAGAAAACAATCTGTAAATGCTCGAGGTTTGTAAGTTTGATGGTCACATGTTTAACCATGTGTCCGATCAACCAGTTAAGGCATCCAGCGTTATTTGATTCGGATAAAGCATAATGCGTAAAAATAATCAACCTCAAAAAGTGTCGCGAAATTAAAAAAACTGCAACCTCAAAGCAGTGTCCTCGAAAATTGGACTATAATAAATGCGAACGGTTCAGCTTCCGGTTCATACTCTCCCCGCGTGCGACATGCATTCGAATGCGAAGCGAATTTGACATGAATTTGACGTCACAAGTCTGTTTTCGCTGCGAATATTCACGCAAAAGTTGAGCTTAGCGGCCTCCAATGCTTGCAGAATTATTTGTTGCGAAATTGTGACGTCAATATTCACTTTGCATTAGCATTCGCAGGAAGCGAATGAACTGGGCTTAACACATGTAACTGACCGTTTCAGAAACGGTTACGGGTTTACTAAAAATAACTGTAAATGCATGTAAAGCTGAATGCTGCTGTATTAAAATCGTAAATGTAACAATTTTTCTACCCTGAAATGGTATTCTTTGTTTTGGCTAAAACAGTACATTCATATATGAGATAAGTGTATTGTAGACTTTTGCTCTTCACACTCCCCAAATCCAGCACTGACCGTTTAGCCATGGAAAAGCTTCATTTCTCTTTCTACACCTAGCCCTTTTCCTCAATCAATTCCTTTTATTGCTTTATTGCAAACTACCAGTAAGTTTTTGCTACACGGTGGCTTTCGTCTGAAGTAATGCCTTCGGTGCATAGAGAAACCCTAAAACATCGTTTTCCGGCGAACGGGACCCAAGCGCAAACAATTCAACAGCGCCCTCAATCGTTTAAAAGTTTAGAATTTGACGCCTTTCGTATATAAACATCAAATCAAATTCCCAGGCAGTAGTACCCATGGCGTTAAATTTGGCTCTGAGAATTGGGTTTTTCTCTCGACTGACTATGTTTTTAATAAGTTTTGATGCTTTTAAACTGACCGTCAATAAAATCTTTCTTTGTTTTAAGAAACATTTGTGTACTCTAGGACGTTAAATTTGGAGCTAAATTGAAAAATTATGTTTCTAGAAGTCGGATTTGTTTTCACAATCCCCATGTGTTTGAACACGGGTGAAAACGCCTGATAAATTTCTGGGCCATCATCATGACGTCGTTCTGCATTTTAGGCCGGCAAACTATCTACATTATCCCAGAAGTCTAAAACTGAAAAAGTTTGACTATCGGGGGTATATTTTTTGAGATATGGTGGTAATAAGATTGGCTAATTAAATATTCATGTCATTATAACTAAGTAAACCAATTAATTAATTTAAGCTAATTAGAATTTACAACAACTTCGCATGATTATAAGCTTCCTTATGATATAAGATTTAAGTCTTTCATATTCACTCAAGTTTTTTTAGGAATTAAACTTAATTGTGTACAAATGCTATGGGGATTTAGGCGGATAGAACAGAATAATAATAATAATAATAATAATAATAATAATAAAATAATAAAAATCTCGACGAAAACAATAGCTGTTCCGACTATGTCGAACAATGCTAATAATGGTGTCTTATATAGCGCTTTAAACTTCCGATGGGTGTCTCAGCAAAGCGCGCTCAGTATTTTTCCTACAAGGTAAGTGGAGTTACGTGTTAAAAGTATGAGACCTATGGTTACAAGGTGCTGTGGCGCAATATGCAGCCAATCAAACCAGGAACACCGGGGCGAACCCCTTCTCTTTGCGATAAGTGCACTGGGTTCTTTTACGTGCATTACACAACACACGGGACCTACGGCTTAACGTCCCATCCGAAGGACGAAGCATGTGGTTAAGTGTCTGGCTTAAGGACACCAGTGTCACGACTGGGATTCGAACCCACACTCTGCTGATCAGAAACACCAGAGCTTGAGTTCGGTGTTCTATCCGCTCGGCCACGACACGCCACTATAAAAATGATCGTCTCCCCTAGCACCATTTCGTTGTTGCTACGCATACACTTCAAAGTGTTGTAGGGCGAGGACCAAACCTAACGCCTCTTTTTCGATGGTGGAGTATTTTGCCTGGTATTTGTTCAGTTTCTTTGAAAAGTAACTGATAGGTCGCTCGATTCCAGACTCAACAAATTGAAGCAAAAATGCTCCGACACCAAAATCACTAGCGTCAATGGCTATTAAGAACGCCTTGTCAAAATTTGTTGCAGCCAGAACTGGTTCGTTTGTCAGAATGGCCTTTAAATTATCAAACGCCTTTTGACAAGAGTGAGACCAAACAAACTTTACATTCTTCTGTAAAAGTTGAGTCAATGGAGTCGCGATGGTGCTAAAGTTTGGAACAAACTTCCTGTAAAATCCACTCATACCAAGGCATCTCATCAATTCTCTCTTTCCTGTGGGCATGGGAAATTCTTGAATGGCTTTAATCTTTGCTACTCGTGGTAGCACGTGACCCTGACCGACCACATGACCTAAGTAGGTCACCGTTGCTTTGGCAAACTCACTCTTTTTGAGATTTACCACCAAGTTTGCTTTAGAAAGCTTATCAAACAGGGCACTCAAGTGTTTCAGATGGTCTTTCCAGCTATCGCTGTAGACCAAAATGTCATCAATATAGACAACACAATTGTCCAGCCCAGCAATGACTTGGCTCATCATTCTCTAAAACGTAGCCGGGGCGTTTTTCATCCCAAAAGGCATTGTTTTACATTGGTAGAGACCATCGGGTGTCACAAATGCTGAAGTCTCTTTGCTCGGTCAGTCAAGGCACTTGCCAATAACCTTTTAACAAATCTATTTTACTGACAAATGCAGAATTTCCCACTCGATCAATACAATCTTCCAACCTTGGGATTGGATAAGAATCTGTCTTAGTTTTTGCATTGACTTTTCTATAATCTATACAAAATCTAAGAGTACCGTCTGGCTTTGGTACCATGGACAATAGGAGAACTCCAGGAACTCTGACTAGGTTCTATAATGTCATGTTCTATCATGAACTTAACCTCCTGAACCTTGGCTAACTTGTCAGGGTTCAGTCGGTAGGGAGCTTGTTTTATAGGTCTTGACTCTCCTAAATCAACATCATGAATTGCTACCGACGTACGACCTGGTTTGTCAGAACAAACTTGCTTGTACTTCTGGAGTAGGTTTGATACATCTTTCCGTTGGTCATTGTGCAAATTACTAAGGATTTCGTCCAAGCTATTCAGAATTTCAGAGTTAGAAAGCTGAACCGCTAAAAATTCAAGTTCAGACGTTTTTGTCTCCAAGTCTTCATTGCATGAATTGTCATCGTCAAGTTTTGATTCAATGACAGCTATACCCCCACTGGTTGGCTAGATTTATCACGCTCATAATACTTCTTGAGCATGTTAACATGACAAACTCTTTGCTTCTTTCTTCGGTCTGGGGTACTGATTACGTAATTAACATCATTGAGTTTCTTTTTGACACAGTAGGGCCCATCAAACTTCGCTTTAAGGGGATCGCTGGCAGAGGAAACAGCACTAGCACTTGTTCGCCGGGTTTAAAGATGCGGACTTCAGACTTCTTGTCTGCTCTTGTCTTCATGACCCGTTGAGATACTTTCAGATGTTCTTGTGCCACAGAACATGCCTTAGACAACCTCTCCTTAAAATTCGACACATAGTCGAGCAGATTAGTCTCCTCATCGTCTGACAAAACCGCTCCTTAATGAGTTTCAAAGGCCCTTACCTCATGACCGAAGACCAACTCAAACGGAGTAAAACCAGTTGACTCATTCGGCGAGTCCCTGGTTGCAAACAACAGAAAGGGAACTCCTTTGTCCCACCTTCTGGGAAATCCTCGCAGTAAGCCCTTATCATATTCTGAGGGTCTGGTGGTACCTCTCTAGAGCTCCTGAGGCTGCGGATGATATGCAGATGATTTTAACTGCTTGATTCCCAACTCACGCAGAACTTCCTGGAACACACCCGACATGAAGTTAGACCCCTGATCGGACTGCACTTCTTTCGGTAAACCATATCTTGTGAAAAACTGCATAAGAGCCTCAACAACAACTTTGGCTGTTATCTTCCTCAGTGGAATGGCTCTCTGGAAATCTGGTTGACAAATCCATGATGGTCAACAAATACTGCTGCTCGGACTTCGTCCGCGGTAGAGGACCCACACAATCCACCAGGACTCTAAACGGCTCATCAAATGCAGGAATCGGTATCATCGGTGCAGGCTTGATTGATGGCTGTGGTTTTCCACCACCTGACACGTATGGCACGTCTTGCAGAACTTCACCACATCTTGATGTAGCTTAGGCCAATAAAATGAGCCATGACTTAGCTTGAGTCTTTCTGATACCAAGATGGCCCGCAACCGGAATTTCGTGAGCAAGTCTCAAGATCTCATCACGGTAACATGGAGGAACAACTATTTGATGAACAATACTCCATTCTTCATCAGCTGGTCTCTGCAGGTCTCCATTTCTCATTAACACGCCAGACTTGACATAGTAGCATTCTGGAACCTCTTGAGCCTCTTCCTCAGAACACGCTGGTTGGGTGAGCTTCCTCAAATCTGGGTCCGCTTTTTGCTGCTCTATCAGCGAGGATCGGCTAAACTTAGCATTTTGAGACACTCCCTCCTTTTCCTCTAAATCATTGAAAAAGGTTTCAGCCAGCCAAACACCAGAGTCCTCCTCAATAGGCACTGACTCTGCTACCTCCTTTTCCGTCTGTTTCATCTGAGATCTCGTCACTGCACATTCGGGGAAGATTTCTGGAAACTCTTCCTCCAAAGCATGGATTTCTGGCTCATCCACAGGTTCACCAGAGACAATAGGGGATGCCGACACTTTACCTCCCGCAACATCATTACCTAGCAATAATCCGACACCTTTCATCGGTAGACTAGGAACAACTCCAACATCCACAGGGCCAGTGAACAAATCACATTTCAAATTTACCCTATGCAACGGGACAGGCATAAAATTACACCCAATACCTTGAACCAACATTTTCGCATTTAGCGAACTGTCTGGAGACAATGACAACACATCCTCCAGCATCAGTGACTGTGACGCGCCGGTATCCCTTAGGATAACAACATGGACTGTCGGCTACATCAGACGCACACGACACATCACCACAATAAACAAAATCTTTAAAGATTTCATCAACTTTGTTGATATCATCAGATATCTTCGAAGAAGAAACACGGTTGCCATCGGCCTCACCGGACTTCCTACGAAGTAGAGTGTCCTTACGGACACAAGCGACAGGCTTTCCAGACCGCCCTCGCTCGTCAGCGATGAACTTGTAACGTCTCGCCTTCGAGTGACCCTTCATGGCAGTAATCACATGGAGGAAAAACTTCTTCTGATCGTCCTTGGCTCCACTCGGCGATGAAGGCTTTCTATCCGATGAATACGGACTTTCAGTGAGACTGCGCCTCTGAACCTGACTTGCCCTTAGTATTTTGGTAAAAACCCTTTGACTGGAAATTAGTTTTGCCCATACTCATTTTATGAGTTAATTCATAATCATCAGCTACCACTGCAGCTTTCTTTAATTTGGTGATCTTGTGTTCTTCCAAATGGGTTTTGATACTCAGAAGGACACTGTTTTGAATTCTTTCATGAGGACAACTTCTTTTAACTCCTCAAATTTTTTCTCAAATTTGAGAGACCATACCATCGGTCAAAAACAATTTCCTTTTGTCTAGCGAATTCAACAAAGGTCTGGCCATCCGATTTAGTCAGTTTTCGAAATTTCAGTATATATAAGCCTCAGGAACCAACTCATACGCATTTAAAATGGATGCCTTAACTGTAGAATATTTACTACACTGGTCCTCTGAAAGTGTGGCATAGACTTTCTGAGTCTTACCCACAAAAGTGCTCTGCAAGAGCAAAGGCCAATATTTCTCAGGCCAACTAAGACTTTTGGCAATCTTCTCAAATGACAGAAAATACGCATCAACATCATGTTCGTTGAATTTTGGCACCAACCTCACGTTTTTCGCCAGGTCAAAGTCAATTGGAGTTTTCTTCTTGCCTTTCTTTGAACCCACTTCTAATTCAAGCTTATGCAGTTCAAATTCGTTCCTTTTCTTGTTCTTGAAGTTCAAGTTCAAGCCCTCGTAGTTCTCTTTCTTTTCCTTTTCTTCTCTTTTTTTCCTTTTCTTCTCTTTCTTTTCCTTTTCTTCTCTTTCTTTTCCTTTTCTCTTTCTTCAAACTCAAGCCTGAGCCTTTCCTTTTCAAGCTCAATTTTTGCAAGCTCAATTTCTCGATCAACAGTTTGCGGAGACTGAGACAACTCTAAGTTCAGTCTTCCCGCTAGAACGTTCACTAGTTTTGCCTTTTTGGCACCTCTAGCAATTTCTACTTGAACGTGTTTGTCAACTTCGTGCAACTCGTCTTTGTTAACTGTTGCAACTTATCGAATGACAAGTCTTCAGAATCAACGAAAGCTTGTACATCAAACTCACTAGCCATTTTTATACAACGCTACAGACTAGCAACATTAAAAAGTGCAACCTTGACACTGATGTAAAGAACACAGAATCAAAGTGATTTAATGATGAAACTGTCAGCCACTTCAAATACCGATTGGGTTTAACAAACGTACAATGATTGAGTAAAACAAGTGTACATTAAAAATAGATTTTATACAAAATAAGTAATCTTACGGGCTAATGCGTCAACAGGGATGAAATACAGGCGAGGATCACGGCAACAGAAGATACAGCGAGGATCACATACACTGGCTCTAAAACGATAAACTCCAGGGGCGATAAATCAGTTCTTTGCCGATGTGACTTTGAGCTATCACGGGGTAAACTCACTCCGATAAAATGTCCAGAAGAAGACGAAACAACGACGGGCACACAATCTGACACCTGCCACAAAATATGGGAAAAGACCCTAAATACCGAACTGTAGATTAAGTTCGAAAATGTCCTTTCCGGAATCCAATTAGGCTCTTTAACTGCACTCGGTCAAAAGCGAACTCTATCACAAGCTCCTCCAATGAGTTGAATCACAATCACAGAAGTCGTAGCTTCCACCAGTCTTGAGTATTTGTGTCCTGTCCTAGATTTACCCCAGCCCGTATATAAAGGATTTGTGTCGTTTTCAGAAAGCACTACTAACTCTAGATCATTCTAGCACCGCCCACTAGGGTTAACGACCTTACACACAAAGAATGATTGACAGCGTGCGTTGAACACACGTAACTAATGTACATGTATTAGGATCTCATAACACTATCAACAATTTGGTTAGTTTTAATTTTCGGAGTAAGTCCGATCCCCATTAAACCTTTATTTATTTGGGCAAACACTAAAAAAACTCCCATATTAATCAATGCTAAATGCTAAATGGTCAAAATACTCAAAATATTTAATTCCGGTACTTTACATTATATTAAGCCTGGAAACCACATCATACGGGTGCAACCAACTATATTAACCATAATTATTTTTGAGCGCATGAGGAGGGCGCTTTCACCAGGGAATTACTTGAGAATTACTTGCACCACACTAAACTACCATAGCAACCAATGCTAAAAGCTTAGTATTCAGAAATACTCAAACAAAAATGACCCTTGCCCGGTGTTTTCTCTCGATCCTCCTTTGATCACGGACTGAGTCTGTCCGGCCAGTTGGCGGGGAACGGAGCGCCGCCGGCCCCTTGAGGTTGCTCCTCCGAAAGCCTCGAAAATTAAATGCAACGCAAATTAAACAATGTTGCATTATTCTTTGTATCTTTAATTGTGTTTTTACATTAACATTTTTTTTTTAAAAAGTACAAATTGAATCTGGCAAAGAGGGTGACAAGTTACGCTGTGGTTGCCAGGCTTTCATGCGCCGGATTGCACACACTGGCCCCTTACCGGTGTCACAGGGAATTCTGTCCCCCCGCACAGCGGTCCGGGGGGACAGAATCCCCTAGGGAAATGTGTCCCCCGCCCAGGGTTTTCTGTCCGCCAGGGGAATTTGTCCCCCCTCTCACATTTGTTCCCTTGTTTGCCTCTGTGCGACACTTGAAATCTTTTGAACTATATAAAATCAAGCATGAGAATGGGCAGGCGCGGATCCGGGGGGGCGTGGGGGCGCACGCCCCCCCCCCTTTTTCATATAAAAAAAAAAAGAGGGAAAAAGAGGGAGAGAGAGAGAAGGGGAGGGAGAAATGGGGCAACAAACTTCATTTATCATTTTGCTGCTTGGTATATTTTCACGCCCCCCCGTTTGGAAAATCCTGGATCCGCCCCTGATGGGCGATGATGACAAAACCGGAAATCCATCGTACGAAAAATAAATCGGAAAATTCCAACGCTAAAATGCTTATCCGGATTCTGGGCAATGTCCGTAAATTGGGCAAAGTGACCCAGGCGTCAGCGCCGCACTCAGTGAATTGTTGTCAGTAGACTTTTCTTTTCAAAGTCTCCACACACAAAAATGTTCCTTTGCTTAAAATTATTGAATAAAATAAGTAACAATAAGATAATACTTCTATTATAAACCAGCAAAGCCAGGTGAATAAAGCAAGTTTATTGAATTAGTTCCGTCGGTGGACGCTCGTGCCTGGGGGACATATTCTCCGTTGGAGGACACAATCTCCGTTGAGCACGGCGGACAGAATAACCTAACGAGAGACAGTTTATCCTAGGAGATACTGTCTCGGGGGACGTTGTACCCTAGACAAGCCAGGTAAAGTTGTCCGGGGGGACAGATTCACCGGGGGGACAGAATCTCCGTCCACACCGGCTTCCATATTATAGTTCCCAAGAGGCGTGGCATCCGACCCACAGCATGTCCTCCCCTGTTTCTGATTCCTGGCCTCTCGGCTCTAGCCATTTAGGGGAGGAACACAAGACACACCCCAGTCACGATGTAGCCACATCCAGCAATCATGTACCTATTTTAGGGGTAGCCAGACTCGAACCCAGACGGGCGTCTGAGCATGAAACAGTCCCGGTGTCACAGGGAATTCTGTCCCCCCGCACAGCGGTCCAGGGGGACAGAATCCCCTAGGGAAATGTGTCCCCCGCCCAGGGTTTTCTGTCCGCCAGGGGAATTTGTCCCCCCTCTCACATTTGTTCCCTTGTTTTCCTCTGTGCGACACTTGAACTCTTTCTAACTATATAAAACCAAGCATGAGAATGGGCGATGATGACAAAACCGGAAATCCATCGTACGAAAAATAAATCGGAAAATGCCAACGCTAAAAATGCATAGTTATCCGGATTCTGGGCAATGTCCGTAATTTGGGCAAAGTGACCTAGGCGTCAGCGCCGCACTCAGTGAATACTGAATTGCTGTCAGTAGACTTTTCTTTTCAAAGTCTCCACACACAAAAATGTTCCTTTGCTTAAAATTATTGACTAAAATAAGTAACAATAAGATAATACTTCTATTATAAACCAGCAAAGCCAGGTGAATAAAGCAAGTTTATTGATTTAGTTCCGTGGACGCTTGTGCCTGGGGGACATATTCTCCGTTGGAGGACACAATCTCCGTTGAGCACGGCGGACAGAATAACCTAACGAGAGACAGTTTATCCTAGGAGATACTGTCTCGGGGGACGTTGTACCCTAGACAAGCCAGGTAAAGTTGTCCGGGGGGACAGATTCACCGGGGGGACAGAATCTCCGTCCACACCGGCACTTATCCTACTGCGCAAAAGTGTCTGTACCTAATCCCGGGACTTTACATTGTATGTAGCTTGGAGTCCACCTGGGTGCAACCAACTAATTGACCATAATTTGTTTGACTATTTTTGACCGCATGAGGGAGGGCGGGCATTTTCATCAGGGAATTATCTTGGGTGCACCACCCTAAATAAGATCCCATAGCAACCAATGCTAAATGCTTAATATTCAAATATACTCAAAAAAGTAATAGTTAAAGTCTCTCTCAGCAGCCTCTTAAAAACCAATCAAACATATTTTCGGACAACTAAACGTCAGATTTCTTTTCAATTTTTGGCAGGTCAGCCGTTAGGAATCTTTGCTAATTAGGCCTACCCCAGAATCCAACACCCCGACCGAAAGGGTTGGGGTTAGTGTTGGTTACCCGAATATGTGCTTTTTTCCCAAACCGATTTGCTGCCAGTTTTCGTGAAAAACTTATCCAATTCCTAAGCCAAATAGGACAAACTTTAAAGCCTAAATTTATCAATATTCTCCTCAAAGGTTGAAGCACAGAACCCCCAGGTTGTGGTAACTCGTCATGATAATCGGTTGCATGACCCCAAAAACGTTATTATTCAACAGATTTTGAGGGCCTACAAAATATGATAATCAGTTTGGCGCACGAATTGTGGCCTATTTAGTGTGGTGCACCCTTTCGCATCACAATAACAGTTTCATCTTACTTTAATTGCCTGTATGCAGTTTTCTTGCATCAATGACGAAATACATCAACATAATAATAACAACAATGCAAAAACCCAGTTTGTTTACTTATTTTGTATCACGTGAATTCGGTTTACATACGCCCTCATGCGGTCAAAAATACGGCGAATTGGGAATAAAACGAATCGACGGCCTCATGAATATTTTGTAGGCCCTTAAAATATTCTATACTAGAAAGATACAAAATAAACACAGTAATGTTAAAAGTTGGACCCCACCAAAAAAATAAATAATAATAATATTTTGAAGTTGCTCCTCATAAGGCCTCCAACTCCGTTTGCCGTCTTCCTGGAGGACCCCCGTGCCACCCAGGCAAGCAAGGGTCCCGCCGGGGCCCGCGACCTTAGGAAGACCCATGCCCGATGTGCTCTCTCGATCCTCCTTTGATCACGGACCGAGTCTATCCGGCCAGTTGGTGGGGAACGGAGCGCCGTCGGCCCCTTTGAGGTTGCTCCTCCGAAGGCCTCCAAAATAAATGCAACGCAAATATTAAACAATCCCTGCAATATTGTGTTTATCTTTTATTGTGTTGTTGCATAAAAAACACAAAATAAAGTACAAATTGAACCTAGATAAAAAAGGTAAAAAGTTACGCTGTGGTTGTCGGGCTTTCAGGCACCGGAATCAGTTTAATAGCACACACTGGCCCCTATCCGGCTTCCCTAGTTCCCTTATGGCAATGGCCTCCGACCCACAGCATGTCCTCCCCTGTTTCCGATCCTAACCTTTGAATTGGCGCTGCCCATCAGGGGAGGAAACAAGACAGAACCCCAGTCACGCTGTAGCCACATCCAGCAATCTTGTACCTATAATGTAGGGTCAGCCGGGCTCGAACCCAGACCGGGGCGTCTGAGCGTGAAACAGTCCCGGCACTTATCCAACTGTGCTAGTTAGTGTCGGTACTTAATCCCGGGATTTTGCACTGTATGTAGCTTGGATTCCACCTTACCATCATGACGTCACTCCAGAGACCACGTGAGATAACGCTTACCAGCCAGCAACCGTCATTGTGCGATCTAGCCAGCTGCAGAACGGACGTATCCGTCCTGCTCCATCGTTACTCAGTGCACACAGGCCAAAGCCTGTGTACCTACTGTACATGCTCTACTTGCAGTAACAAATTGTTTTAAGGTAAAACATAATACCTCTTGATTTCTTCTGCTGCTAATAGTATGGTTGAAGCATTTATTGACAGCGTCCTAGAATTGGACAATATTTATCAGATTTGTCGCCACACCCAACGCCATCGCGGCATAGGGTTTTCGAGGCCTGGGAGCAATCTACCGCAGAGCCTACATGATACTAACCCAATGGCTATTTCTCCGACTCAACAATCAGGGGTTTCGTTTCCAATAAAAACTGTGGTGAAGAAAACAAGGCCCAAAACACGACAAAAATGTCAAAAAAGGCGAAAATGGGGGCAGGGCACAGCCCATAGATCCTTTGGCTAGCTCCACCCAACCGTGGCAGGAGCTTAGCGGGTGTTTAATACAAACAATGCAAGCTGGGTTTGCTGAATTGACCAGCGCATTCTTAACTGCAAACAAGAAGCAAGAAATGCAAATGAAACGTGATGTGGCTAGTACAAGTACTAGCAAGACTAGTGCAGGTCCAATGGCCAAAAAGCTGAAATCAGCCATTATTGTGCCAGACTCTGCCACAAACGAATCTGATAGTGAAGCAGAATTAAACCATCTCCTTTCTGAGGGAGAAGTAGTCTCTGAAGATGATATGTTGGGCGATATTGAACAAGCATACAAAGCATTTGATAAGGTTGGCCCTAAAATAAGAGACAAACTTGCAGTCATTACGAGTAATACTCACTACCAAGTTGTCAGATGAGAAATTGATAGACAAACAGAAAATGTATTGTCGCCCGCAGCATTGCAAAGAACTGATCAAGACAATAGTGGGCATTACTTAAAGGCATCGTACACGTTTGGTAATTGTCAAAGACCAGTATTCTCATTTGGTGTATCCCAACATGTGCATAAAATAACAAGCCTGTGGAAATTTGGGCTCAATTGGTCATCGAAGTTGCAAGATAATGATGAAAGAAAAAACACCCTTGATGTACAAATTTATGTGCTTTCAGATAGGAATAAAAACTTCTTGCAAGAAGTTTTTATTATTTTAGTGAGAAATTACCTCTTTCTCAAAAACTACGTTACTTCAGAGGGAGTCGTTTCTCACAATGTTTTAAACTATCAACAGCTCTCTGTTGCTCGTTACCAAGTCAGTTTTTATGTTAATATATATTTTGAGTAATTACCAAACGTGTACAGTGCCTTTAAACCAAGCACTCGGTCTAGAGACCTGAAATTTATAAGGCTACAAAAGCTACTAGTTTCTGCATTTGTTCCATTGCTTCAACTGACGGACAAACTGTTGTCCAAAGATAATAACGCAAAAGAAGACGTTAAATTAGCTATGGACTCAATGACTTTAATGGCCAATGCCAATATTGAACTAAACCTTCGTAGAAGGGAACTCATGCGTCCTGATTTGAATGCCCAGAGTACCAGCGCCTATGTGCGCCACCTGTTCCCATCACAAAGTTACTGTTTGGGGATGATTTGACCAAAGAAGTCAAGGACATTTATGCTACTAATAAAGTAGGGCACAAAATTGGCCGAGGTGGTGATTTCCGAGGTTCGGGCCACCGCAGAGGCTTTGGCTACAACTCCGCAAGCAGATATCATACTCGAGCAAAAAAGTACGGAGGAACCCAGTACAACCAGTACAACCAAAGGGGCCAGTACCCCTCCAGAAGCTATGTCCGAAAACGACCGTACAACAAACGGGGCCAAAGCACCCAAGCATCCTAACTGCCCAAAGCACATCATTACAGGGCGGCAAGGTCAGTAACTCTTGTGAAAGTAAAATAAACTCATTCGTGGCAGGCAGAATCAAATATTATTTGCCCACTTGGAAAAGGCTAACTTCTGACCAAAATATTTTAAATATTGTAAAAGGAATGAATATTGAGTTTGGACAAAAATTCATACCAAAGCAGTATGCCGTCAGTGCTCACGAGGGAATGCTTGTGCAACAAGAAATTACAAAATTGTTGACCAAAGGAGTGATTGAAGTCTTAACTCATGAGCCTGAAGAATTTCTTTCAAACATATTTCTACGACCAAAGAAAGATGGATCGCACAGAATGATACTGAATTTAAAGGCACTGAATAAACATGTCAAATACCATCATTTTAAGATGGAAACTTTGCAGTCTGCAATACACATGATGACAAAAGATTGCCACATGGGATCCATTGATTTACGTGATGCTTACTATTCAGTGCCAATTGCGTGTGAACATAGAAAGTAGGCTACCTCAAATTTCAGTGGGGAACAAATGTTTATCAATACACATGCCTTCCAAATGGCCTTGCTTCAGCACCACGTGTATTTACAAAAGTATTAAAACCAATTTATTCTGCCCTTTAGAGGCCAAGGATTATATTGATAACTCCTTATTATACGGAGAGACATTTGATGAATGTTGCAATTACTTTAAAAGGCAACTAAACTATGACCCAAGCGGGGTTCATAATTCATGACCAGAAATCAGTTTGCCTTCCCACACAAATAATAACCTTTCTGGGGTTTGAGGGAATTGTCAGTCAGTTTGACACCAGAAAAATCAAGGAATTTAAAAATTTCTTGTCAGTCCTTGAAAACAAAAGATACTCCTATAATTCGAGAAGTAGCCCAAGTTCTTGGCAAGATAGTATCAAATTTTCCCGGTGTAATGTTTGGTCGACTTTTTACCGAAATCTCGAAAAAGAGAAAATTCTAGCATTGCAATTAGAAGACACTACATACGACACTCAAATGAGTTTGTCACAGGAGGCATTAAAGGACCTCACCTGGTGGATTAAAAACATTGAATCCCATGAAGCCACTAGTTATGTCCAAAAGGTTCATTCAAAACCAAACATAACAATCTATACATGCATCCAAGACAGGATGGGGAGCATTGTGCAGGAATACTGGCATGCGTACGCGAGGTTATTGGACACCTCAAGAATCCAAAGCTCACATTAACTACTTGGAACTATTGGCATCATTCTTTGCAGTAAAATCGTTTTGCAAAGATATGAAAACCGACCATGTACGTTTATATATTGACAACACTACAGCTGTTGCATACATTAATAATATGGGTGGAATGCACTCAGAAAGCTGTAATAAACTTACACAGCAAATATGGATGTGGGCCAAAGAGCACAAACTGTGGCTCAGTGCTGCACACATTCCTGGAAAACAGAAAACAATCGCAGATATTGAATCAAGGAAATAAATATAGATGCAGAGTGGATGCTTAGGCCACAAATTTTTCAACGGTTAAAGGGCGGAACCGATCTGCAACTGTTTTGCGCTTTATAAATCTCTCTTTATTATTATTATTATTATTATTATTATCTTACACGTTTGGTAATGACTCAAAACAAATATTAGCATAAAAACTGACTTAGTAACAAGCAACGGAGACCTGTTGATAGAATAACACATTGTAGGAAACGACTCCCTCTGAAGTAACGTAGTTTTCGAGAAAGAGGTAATTTCTCACTAACATAATAAAAAACTTATTGCAAGAAGTTTTTATTCCTAATCTGAAAGCATACAAATTTGTACAACAAGGGTGTTTTTTCTTTCATCATTTTCTTGCAACTTCGATGACCAATTGAGCCCACATTTTCACAAGCTTGTTATTCTATGCATATGTTGGGATACACCAAGTGAGAACACTGTCTTTGACAATTACCAAACGTGTACAGTGCCTTTAAGTCGGCAATTTATCGAACCTGATATTGATCTATTTGCGTCAAGTTTGAATTATCAGATTAAGCCGTATGTTTCTTGGAAACTAGACGCATGATATCATGGGAAACTTAACATTTTTATGCTTTCCCACCTTTCAGCTTAATCGGAAGAGTTCTCCAGAAGATCATGGACGACAATGCCGAAGTGCTTCTGATAGTGCAAAACTGGCCTACCCAATGTTGGTACCCAAGCCTGATGCACAACAGACCCAGTGCTAATCCCATCCTCCATGGTGCCACTAGAGCTGCCACAAGACAAGCAAGCAATACACCCGCTTCATCCCAAGATGTGTCTGCTAGCTTGCCATTTATCCGGGAACGTCTTAAAGACAAGGACCTTTCGGCAAGGGTGTCTGACATTATAATATCCTCATGGAGAAGCGAGACCAAAAAGCAATATTCCAGCTCCCTGAAATGGGAATTATTTTGTTCTCGGGGAAAAATCAACCCCATAAAACCAACCATAGGCAATGCCTTAATTTTTTTAGCAGAATAGTGTTTGATGCTGGACTAAGTTACAGCTCCATTAATACTGCCAGATCGGCAATGTCAGCAATTACTTTGCCAATAGATGGCACTCAATAGACCTTTATCACGGTGCGGCCATCTTGATTTCCTCCCATTCAACTCAATGTAATCAAACCGAGGCTGGAAAGGGAAAATAGTCGGGTTCCTTTTTGTACAATGAATATTAGCATCCATTAATGTGAAAGGATACAGGGAACAGAACCAAGATGGTGGCAGCATGATAAAGGTCTATTGGGAAACCATGCACTTTAATACCTCAAGGTTCATGAGGGGTGTTTTCAACAGCAGGCCAACGTTTCCACGTTACAAGTCTATTTGGGATGTTGGTACATTACTAAATTATTTTAATTCAATAGACTCTAATGACAAAATCTCATTAAAAGTGCTCAGTCAAAAAGTGGTAACTTTACTAGCTCTATTGACGGCACAACGAGTGCAAACATTACATTTATTGCATGTTCAAGATGTAGAATTGTCAGCCACAGAGTGTTGTCTAAGAGTACAATGTCTGTTAAAACAGACTCGTCCAGGAGTTCATCAGGCAGATATAAATCTGCCTAGGTATCCCGAAAACCAGAAACTGTGCATCGTTGATAATCTAAGAGAATATATTAAACGCACTCAGTTTGTGCGAGCTCAAGAAAGCAAATTATTTATAAGTTTTCAGAAACCATACGGAGCACTGTCAAGAGACAGTTTAAAAAGGTGGATCCGTAGGGATTGGAGCACAGACTTTTGCGAGGTTTTATAATAGACCAATTATTTCAACTCCTGATTTTTCCACTGCAGTTTTGCAAATAAAGTAGCTATCCAATTTATAAGCTAAAAACAATGTTCAGTTCAAAGTTTATTTCACTTTGAGGAATGTTAAGAAACTTATTATAATATGAACAAATGTTCATTTTCATTGTGTTGTTATTATAAAGGAACATTACAGAATTGGTTTTGCTAACAAAACAGTTGCTGGCAGTGTAAGCACTTTATATAATCCACCATATACATAAACTGACAACCTCTAGAAGTTTGAGATCGATCGGCCATCTGGGTCGAGAAAATAGTGAAAAACCGATTACACATTTGCATGTGTTATACAATGCATGAATAAAACGCTCTGAGCGATGAACTCCAATCGGAAAATAGTTTTATTTATTTCTCATCAAATATGGCATTTCAGACAGAAATATTTCTAGGGATGTTTTCCACTATCATCATCATGAGACCGTGTAAGTTTTATGTAAACCTGATCTTAAAGAAACTTTTAATTACCAGTTCTGTAACGTTCCTTTAAACACAAATTAATTGATTCAATAAAGTTGTTTGAATCCCGTTGATACAACTGTTACAGTTTGTTTATTTAAATGTTTCAATTCTTAGTGGTTCTCGTCTTAAGTCAAGTTTCCGTTACTCTAAACATCTCACGTGGTCTCTGGAGTGACGTCATGATGGTAAGGTGGAATCCTAAAATTAAACGAGTCTAATTTATTAGGCGAAGTTTGATTGGGATTCTACCGACCATCATGATGAACGAAAGAGATTACGTGCCCTCCTTGTTGGAACCCACACTTGGGTCAACGGAAACTTAGACTTGCTGTAAATGACGGTTGCTGGCTGGAAGCGCTATCTCACGTAATCTCTTTCGTTCGTCATGATGGTCGGTAGAATCCATATCAAACTTCGCCTAATAGATTAGACTCGTTTAATTTTAGGAATCCACGTGCAACTAATTGACCATAACTATTTTTGACCGCATGAGAGAGGGCGGGCGTTTTCATCAGGAATTATCTTCGGTGCACCACCTAAATAAGCTCCCGTAGCAACCAATGCTAAATGCTAAATTTTCAACTAGAGTCAAAACATAGTTAAAGTCTCCCTCAGCAGCCTCTTGAAAAACAATCCAACATATTTTCGGACAACTAAACGTCAGATTTCTTTTCAATTTTTGGCAGGTCAGC
The DNA here is from genome assembly GCA_021014325.1 of Plazaster borealis. Lineage (NCBI taxonomy): Eukaryota > Metazoa > Echinodermata > Asteroidea > Forcipulatida > Labidiasteridae > Plazaster > Plazaster borealis. The sequence continues at coordinate 9,005,270 of CM037460.1, read as the reverse complement.
CGTTTGGAATCTTTGCTAATTACCCCAGAAATAAACACCCCGACCGATAGGGTTAGGATCAGTGTTGGTTACCCGAATAATATGCTTTATTCCCAAACCGATTTGCCGCCAGTTTTCGTGAAAAACTTATCCACTACCTAAGCCAAATAGGACCAACTTTAAAGCCTAAATTTATCGATTCTCCTCAAACGTTGAATCACAGAACCCCCAAGTTGTGGTAACTTGTCATAATTACACAATCTATCAGTTGCATGACCCCCAAAACGTTATTATTAAAAAGAGTTTGAGGGCCCTACAAATTATTATAATCAGTTCGGCCCTCGCAAGTTGTCGCACACGGTAAACAGCGCCACCAACTTAATATTGAGCAAAGGCCGAGCCCCTCCATTAACACTGATGACCACTATTACATACCTGCCCTTTACATGTCAATTGGCGACTACCAACTACACTGTAAAAACAGCGTTTAGATTTTAAACACATACAAAACATGTTTACACGCAAACACGTTCAGAAATATGTTTGTAAGCTAAATGGCTATCTCTTTAACATGTCAAAAAGCTAAACGGGTTGAGATTTGTTGTGCTTGTTTGAAATGCAGTTTTGAACTTAAACAGATACACAACATGTTTACACGCAAACACGTTCAGAAATATGTTTGTAAGCTAAATGGCTATCTCTTTAACATGTCAAAAAGCTAAACGGGTTGAGATTTGTTGTGCTTGTTTGAAATGCAGTTTTGAATTTAAACAGATACAAAACATGTTCACACGCAAACACGTTCAGAAATATGTTTGTAAGCTAAATGGCTAGCTCCTTAACATGTCAAAGGCTAAACATGTTGCGATTTGTTATGCAGGTTTGAACTGATTTGAACATTTGAATACACCAGAATGTGTTTACATCATTTCAATACGTTTGCTATTGGTATGTAGGCTTCCATGTAGGCATATAGGCCTTCAATGAAGAGCTCGTGTTTGCTTTGTGGCACAAACACATACAGGTTTAAAATACTTTGCATTTTGGTAACACGTAACTTGACAAAGGTATCAAAAATTGCTCCGCTTGTTTAGCCTCATGCCCATGGCAAGTAGAATTGCTCAGGTAGCAAACGTACTCAAATGATGTAAACACATTCTGGTGTTCAAACAAGTTCAAACCTGCATTCATCGCAACACGTTTAGCTTTTTGACATGTTAAATAGATACCAATTTAGCTTACAAACATATTTCTAAACATGTTTGCCTGTAAACATGTCTTTTATGTGTTTAAATTCATCAGTTTGTTTAGAATGAAATGGGCGGGGTTTAATTAAATATGCACAAATATAGACCTCGGTGTTTATTCAAAATCATTGTAGGTATAACAGCCTTTCCTGCGCAGTGGTTTACACTTTAATGTGTGTATTAAAAGTTCAATTGAAGCAAATGTTGTAGCATATTGGTCAGCACTTCAAAGATTCATACCATGAGTAGAAAGTCACAACCCAAAATGTGTATAGGCCTAATTAAAAGAATTCAATAATTGCAAAATGACTGTATTCAGCATGTCTGAATTCATGACATCATTGCCCCTCAAATCATCTTGGAGACCTTTGAGATTATGATGATTTATCGATTCTCATGCCGAGCGTTGCTCGGGCATTATATTTCAACAATTCTCTTTTCTTTTAAACTTAAAGAAAAGAGACAGGTCTTTATAAATTAAGCTTATTCTTTGAAACGTGTATTGCATTCTAAACATGTTTAGCACCCACTATTTAGGAACCCTAAACACATTCAATCTAAATGTGTCACAGGCTAAATTTGTCTCGGCATAAACATGTCACAGAAACGCAAAATCTAAACATGTTGAGGGCTAAACGTGTGAAAAAAGTGGGTACAAGCGAGGCGTTTAGAAATGTGTTTATATTCTAAACGCCGTTTTTACAGTGTAGTTCGTTACACTTGAGTACATTAAAATGGTCATTTTCAGTGCATTGTATGTACACTGAAACATCCGGCCTTTATGGGATGTTTTTGTTTGTATGAACCAGGTCATGTGGTGTATAGGTTAATAATACATACATACATGTACATACATAGCTTACATGAACCATCAACCATGGAGCTGTCTAGCCTATGGACAAAGGACAGTGCAGGGTAAGTTGAAGATTACTCTTGTATAAAATAAATAATGGGGGAAAAGAATCAACATCACGAACTGCGGGTCTTGTGTTTTTGTTTTGCCATAAATAAACCAAACACAGTTCCAATCTACCTCTTTGTGATTGAATCATGCAGACCTATATTTTCTTGTTTTAAGAAACATTTGTGTACTCCAGGACGTTAAATTTGAGCGGGTTCCAAACAGCCCCTCACTTAAAAAATTGTTCTTTTCTGTAAGTTCTAACATCTCCCCCCCCCCTCTTCTAAACCCACCTTATTCTGTGAGGATGCATGCAAACATCAAAGAAAAGGTCTGTTTTAACCATCGCCTATTGACTTTTCAAAAGACAGAGACCATTGTCTCCCACCAAAACAACATCCAAACATCCATGTGATGGCTTATTACCAGAGATACCAAAACCATGTCTTTCAATTTTCACAACGTTTCTCTGCCCATTTATTCAGTCTTCATAAATTTATCTTTTGTTGGCTGCCGCCGGAATTCTCCCACCCTCCCTCATATCCGTCCCCCCCCCCCCGACACACACACACACACACGTGTGTAAACACCGGCAATCGTGGACCCTCCTTTGTTCAACTCTTTGTGTTAGCAACCGTGGACCACAATGATTTCCTTTGTGATAGCAACCGTGAACCTATTATCCCTTTTGTTATAGGTCCACGGTTTGAATGTGGATACCTACCCACACGAACACATCCTTACGGATCCGGTTTGTGGGGTACTGCTATTGTTGTTCTATTATTCCCTTTTCTGAAGAATTCCCTTGTGGGGCCCAATTGTTCCTATTGAAATGACCTTGTGGGGTCAATTGTTCCATTGTTGTCAGGACCCCACATATGCCCTTCCGTGTGTCCACCTATTCTTCCATGTGGCTTTGCCCGAACCAATTGTGGTCCCCCATCTTCTATAAAGAACTGTACATGACGCCTCAAACGATTTTTAAAGCTTGCTTTTCCATGATTCTCACTCGATACCGGGATTAGCTTCGTGACAAAACCTTAAGCTTTTTGAACATCTTGAGTGCGTTCCGGTCCTACTATTCTGTTTGCATGTCCTTTAAAAAAACCTTTCTTTTCGGTGCATATATCGAATACCATCAAAGCAATTTTTTGGTCACACTTGGTCTCATCTCATGATTTGCTTGCACACGGCTACATGTATGATTTCACTCTTCCCTCTACAAACAAAAGTACTCTGAAGACGTTGGTAAAAAATAATCACTATAGCCTATCCATTGCAGAGGTGCAAACAAAATATGTGTCAATAGTAAAATAGTTGGAAATATTTAATTATATGCCATCAGTACTCCATACAAGTTTATAAAACTTAACATTCTGGTAATTCGTATAGTCTCAAAGGTCCATACTTCAAATGGGGGGGGGGGGGGCATTGACATCAATTGGGAAGGGGGGATCAACATTATTATAGTTCTTCCCATAGTGTTAGAATCGTTGCCAAAATAAACACTTCGATGTTTTCTCTGGCGAACCGCGACGCAATTTAAATTCGTGGTTCTCGCATATACCCATACAACGTTTGCGCATTTAGCATCAAGGTAATGAAATTACACTGAACACTATTGTTCTTTTAATTGCACCAATCTTAACCAGCGGCGTAACTATGGTAAATTTAGGGGTGGTACCATTTTTTTTCTACGGGGGCACTCTGCTGGCAAATCAATTATAGATTTTGTTTTAACTGGATCTTGATCTAGGCAATGGCGGGTTCCAAACAGCTCCTCAATTAAAATGTTCTTTTTTGTAAGTTCTAACATCTCTTCCCCTCCTCCTTAACCTATTGTAACCCCCCCTTCTATAAAGAACTGCACATGACGCCTAAAACGTTTTTAAAGCTTGCTTTTCAATGATTATCACTCGACACCGGGAGAAGCTTCATAGATGACAGAACCTTAAGCTTTTTGAACATCTTGAGTGCGTTCCGGTCCTACTATTTTCTTTGCATGTCCTTTATAAAAACATTCTTTTCGGTGCATATGTCGAATACCATCAAAACAATTTTTTTGTCACACTTGGTCTCATCTCTTAATTTGCTTGCACACGGCTACATGAATGATTTCACTCTTCCCTCTACAAACAAAAGTATTCTAAAGAGACGTTGGTAAAAAATAACCACTAGCCTATATCCATTGTAGAGGCGAAAATATGTGTAAATAGTAAAATAGTTGGAAATATTGAGTTATGTGCCATCAGTACTCCATACAATTGTTTATAAAACTTAATATTTTATATTCTGTTAATTCTTATTGTTATGAGACCCTAATACATGTACATGTAATTACGTGTATACAACGCACGCTGTCAATCATTTTCTGTGTGTAAGTCCGTTGACCCTAGTGGGCGGCGTTAATCCGTTAGGAAGGATCTAGAATGATCTAGGCTCTGGAAGTTTGAAGTTAGTTTTAGAACTTTCCAGAAAACAACACAAATCCTTTATATACAGGCTGGGGATCAATCTTCGAGGGACACAAATACTCAAGACTGGTGGAAGCTACGACTTCTGTGATTGTGATTCAACTCGTTGGAGGAGCTTTTGGTAGAGTTCGCTTTTGACCGAGTGCAGTTAAAGAGCTTAATTTAAATCCGGAAAGGACAGTTTCGAACTTAATCTACAGTTCGGTATTTTGGGGTCTTCTTCCCCATATTTTGTGGCGGGTGTCAGATTGTGTACCCGTTGTTGCTTCGTCTTCTTCTGGACATTTTTCGGAGTGAGTTCGCCCCGTGATAGCTCATAGTCACATCGGCAAAGAACTGTTTTACCGCCCCTGGAGTTGATCGTTTTGGAGCCATTGTATGTGATCCTCGCTGTATCTTCTGTTGCCGTGATCCTCGCCTGTATTTCATCCCGGTTGACGTATTAGCCTGTGAGATTACTTATTTTGTATACGATCTATTTGAATGTACACTTGTTTTACTCAATCATTGTACGTTTGTTAAACCCAATAGGTATTTGAAGTGGCCGATAGTTTCATTATTAAATCACTTTGATTCTGTGTTCTTTACATCCGTGTCACCTTGTTTGATTTCTTTGTTGCATCTGAGAAAATTCAGGCTTTTTGAGTGATTTACATTCACGGATAGTTTGGAGATTTTGGATCGTAAAATTATAGTCTCAAAGGTCCATATTTCAAATGGGGGGGGCACTGACATCAATTGCGGGGCATGCTCTCCACCCCCCCCCCCTTAATTACGCCACTGAGATTAACGGATAAATTAATTTTTCCTGACACCCACCTGCCCCTTCCTGTGCTTTGTCCATTTGGGGGTACTCAGATGCTCCTTTTAAAGAAGACTGAATGAAACACATTGTATCAAAGATTTTAAATGTCCGGTTTTGGAAAATTTAACAGATCCGGGTTCAAGTTTGAAGAAAGGTCAGTATACATAAATTAGTTAAGATTTGGAGACAAGAGTACGAACAGTTTATTTTGGTTTAATTATGTTTAAGGGTTGGGGTTAAGTTAGAACTAGGGTCAGGATTATGGTCAATCTTTGACCAGGGTTAGGGTTCGATTCAGTGTAAGAGTCGGTCAAGGTTTAAAATCAGGCTGAGCTTCACGGTTATGGTTTTGGTGACGGTTACAGTCAAGTTTGGGGTCTGTGTTAGAATTAGGGTCATGTCTACTGCCTCAAATTCAGGGTCAGGGTCAGGGTCTGGATCGTATTAATCATAACAAATAAAAACGGAACAGCTTTGTGTTCGTTCAAAGGACAAACACTTGCCTCGTTATTATTATTTTTTTTTTAATAGTGACAGTAGCACATCGTCTTTAAATGATGTAGGCTATACAGGTTAGCCTACTTAGAATTGGTTTCGTGAAAAACAATGAGATCCTTCTTAAAGTTTTGTCAGTAAAAATAATGTTTTCCATCAACAGTCCTCTACAACCTCGTGTCTGAAATAAGTCACGTTAACATTGTGATATAAAAACCGCACTTGCACTTTTGCGAGAACTATTAAATCAATTGTTTTCTTTGTGTGTATTTTATTTTCTGTTTAAGGACAGAATGGTGCTGCGTGCACGCGCATACCAGTTAGCGTATGCGTGAACGCGCAGACAATGTAGCAATGGTACGCGCATAAAACAAACATAAATGCAAACCATCCAGCCGAACGCCAACAAAAGTATCCTATTAATTTGGTACTGTAAAGTTTCAAAGCTCATAGTCTGGTTCTTGAAAATATAGTTAATTATGTGTTAGAGATGTTGTGCCATGCATAAGTTGAAAAGCCTTAAGAAATGGCCCCTGAACATGAGCAAAAAAATCCTAAAAAATAACGGTGAAAGAAAAATCATAATTTTATTTATTAACTTCTTTATTTAGCAACAAGCAAACACATTTTTTACAGTACATAACTATACTCACATATTCTGATAATTTTTCGTTGTATTTTTGAAACAACTGGTCTGAGTGTTAGTGCCGCAATCTTATTGGCATGAAAGACTGTATAAGATTCACGTTTGGTCAAGCAAAGACTGTAGCTCCTTAGTGTTGTTTTATAATCTCATATTAAATAAGACAAGTGTAAGCTATAGAGAACAATTTCCTTCATTAAAATGTGTATACTAAGTTGACAAAAACAAAAACTAATCGGCGATACCTCTGATTGATTGAAAAACAAAACCAATATGCCCCCTTAAACGGGTTTTTCAATACAGCGATATCTCGGGTTAAAAACAAATACATTAAAGCAAGCGGATAAGAGTCGTATAGAGTAATATCTAACAAATTTGTCACAAAGCTGATTTAACACAACAAAATATGAATATAATAAATATGTTAAAGTTACTTGGGCCTAAATCTAAAATGTTTATTTGTATTGTTAACCTTATTTACAAACATCAAGAATATGCAACTATTTGTTTAATTCACTTATTAAAAGAAAGGACTTCTTAAAGGGATTGTATACGTTTGGCAATTGGAACCCCCTGTTTGTTTCAATCCAATATTTGTAGATATATACCATAAAACTAACCTGTGAACATATCACTTCAAAAGGTGGCAGCTTTTTTAAATACCGAAAATCTGGAGCGGTTTGTCCACACGCAGGAAGAATAATCTGCAATTGGAATCTGAGCTCAGAGCTGCAGTAACGCTTCTCATGAGAAGCGTCTTCTCAGATTCACATTTTTGGGGATAAAAAGTGATCTATTTTTCCATTAAACCGCAGTACACTTCAAAGTAAAAGGTTTCTCAATATGCATTATAATTATCGAAAGCTGCTCTACTTCTTACCAAGTAAGTTTTTATGCCATTAATTTTCAGAGTCTTTACCAAACGTATACAGACCCTTTGAAGGTGCAATGTTAAAAGATATAATACAGAAAAAAAATTGCGCGATCGAGCTGAAACCTTGCATGTATTCATGTCGGGATGTGTCTACATCTACAATTTTAGGTCGCATCACGATGACGTCATCAAGCGTCTTGTGACTTCACCTTAAGGGTGCACTTTTTAAATATTTATATTTACGGGTAAATATGCATGATCAAGCTGAAACTTCGATGCATTCATGTCGGGATGTGTTACATCCAAAGCTATAAGGTGAGGTCCTGTTCTAATGAAGTCATCAAGTGTCACGTGACATCACCTTAATGGTGCAGTTTTACAATATCTATATTTAATTATATAAACAAAATGTGCGATCGAGATTAAACCTTGCATGTATACAAGTCGGATGTGTTACATCTACAATTTGAGGTCACATCACGATGATATCGTCGAGAGTCACGTGACGTCACACCTTAATCGTGCACTTTTCAAAGATTCATATTAAAAAACAAAAATGCGCGATCAAGCTGAAACTTTGCAGGTATTCAAACCGGGATGTGTAACGTCCACAATTCAAGGTCTATTCTAATGACGTCACCAAGTGTCACATGACAGCACCTTCGAGCTCAAACCTTACATGTAACCAAACCGGGAAGTGTTACATCTACAATTCGAAGACACATCACGATTATGTCATCAAGTGTTACATGACGTCACCTTAAAGGTGCAGTTTTACAAGATATGTATGTACAGGAATAAATGAGCAATCAAACTGAAACCCTGCATGTATTAATGACGGGACGGTGTTACATACCAAATATGAGGTCCCGCTACAATGACGTCATCAAATGTCACGTGACGTCACCTTAAATGTACAGTTTTCGTTAATACTCTTTTCTGTGTCCCGTCATACTGCAATGCAACAATTTTATTCGCAAACATGCATGAACAATAAATAATAAATAATAAATAAAACATCCAGTAAGCCCGTGGACTTCGAAGAGCGTCTTGTTTATTAATTTGCAAAACTATTTCAATGAATCCAGTCAATTTTCATTGAATTTGTCAACCTTTTTAGTGGCTGAAACAACTAGAACAGCTCTGTGTTTCGTTCGCATACGAAAACACAGCTCTAGTTGTTTTGGGGTTTTGGGGGTTTTTTCTTTTTCTTTTTTTGAGCACGATTCTTATATGATAATTAAATCTTCCATAGAATTTTTTTGTATTGAGAATTATGCGAAACGAACATTCTAAAAAACGACACTGAAGCATACCTTCTTTTTTGGATGTTTTCACTCATTTTTGATCTCCAAATTTTAAGGTAATGTTTACAGCTCGGTTGTATGTTTAGTTATTGTTTGAATAATTTTCTTTACTCTTCCAAAAACATTGGTGTATCGTTAATTTCCCTTGAATCACAACTAAATACTACTTAAGCTGTACAAATCGTAATCAGTTATAGCAAATTAGCAAATTACAAAGAAATGACCGTTTACATTTTGAAACTTAGTGCTTTGTACATGAGTTTTACCACACCATCACAACAATAGTTATAAGGTTCTTTAGACTGCTATAATAAATTCGGCTTTGACTTTAACTTGGTTTACAATACTGACTACAAGTGACAGCTCACTGATTAACAAAATTATACCAGTACAAAACCTTCAGAGAAAAATTTCAGTTTCAATGTTGAGAAAATGGCTTATGATATTCCGATTGCTGTGCAATCGAAATATTGGTTTTCCATATGAGCCACCTTTATTCAAGGTTTTTTGCGTCGCATTTTTGGGCGTGTCGAACTCAAATGATTTTCGCACGACAAAAGTGCGGCAATTAAAACGAATTGGTGACAAACGTCGAATTTAGTAAAAATAGTTTGCCGCACTTAATGTAATTCAAAATGGCCACGCGGGAAAAATTGCTAAAGAGTCATGTTTCATGATGTCAATTCGAGCTGTGACACTCAATATTAATGACAAAATCATAACATTGTTTCCCAACTTAAATGTTGTCATTATTATTACCATCGTTGGTGAGTGGCGTTCATCGTCTTTTTAAAGAGTGTCAAACAAAATCATTTAGTTTAATTCTGAAATCTACATGTTTGTTCCAGTCAGAAGTTGTTTCCTTTCCCACCCCGGAATACTCTCAGCTACGGTACTAACAAGGAGAACGTGCACATTTTTAGAAAACAAAGATAAAACATTTTTCAAGTTTCGCATGAGTTTCCCCAATGAGCATAGCCCGACTGAGAATTCAATTCGATTCGACACGGCAAGAGCGCGACGTTTGTCACCACGTCGTGCAACTACCGTTGCCGTGCTACACGGCAGTGTCGAACTTAAATCAAAAGTTTGCGCTAAACGTCGCTCTTTTGTCGAATTTAATTCATCATTTTCTAATTATTTGAGTTCGACACGGCAAAAATGCGACGTTTAGCGCAGGCCTAACTACCTCACTATAGGGCCTACACGATGTGCATTGTTTCAGCAAAACCACCGGCTGTGTTAACAGTAAATATTATGTAATATTTATTTAAGTTTAGGTTTTCCCGGCCAATTTTAGCCATAACTAATTCGGTTTCATAAGCACGCAGTCAAATTCATGCATGTTCCCCTATTATTCATTCAAACTATAGGGTTTCTATTATACTATTGCCTTCAATTTTGCTTTTGTGCGCACATCGTTCTTCTCATTCAGGTTCGTTTCAGTCATTCACTTCATTTATGGACATTCAACACTACCCTTTTTTACATTCTTCATTTGAATTTCAACTACCTATCTACATTTTGCGAAATTGACCCGAGCCTCTTGCTCTTGGTTTTTGTGAAATTTAATGATCTTTGCGACCTGGTGAATTTGAATGATCTTATCGTGCTTAACATTTGAAATTGAACAGGGTACACCGGGGGAAGATGGGACACGGGGTAAGATGGGACATCGCTTGTTCAGTGTGTTTTAAAATAAACCAAACTATTTCTGGCAAAACCCTTTTTTGCAAAATTGTTTCGTCCATGTCCAGTCTGTCTCTGGAGGTCACCCTTTTACAGTTTTCTTTTTCTATTACGGTGAGTGGCGGAAAACATTGTAGGTGTCCGTTGTCAAATTTTCACGCGTCGGAATATACGTGCGGGTTACCATTGTCCATGGGTATTTTTGGAAGACTGTCGTGATTTACTTACAACAGCACTTGACCCATTTTGTGAGCATATTGTTCAGAAATGTTAACATTGTCGGCTGAAAGCAACACAGACTGAATGAATGCGGAAATATTTTATAAATGTTGGTGGTTTATGTCATCTGTCCCGTTTTACCCCAGAAGTCATTTTAGTGGGGTAAAATTGGTCAATTTTTCAACAACTTCTATGAATTATGAGCGGTTGGGGTAAAATGGGACACATTTAATTGTTTAAAACAAACTGTAAAAATGTTTGTTTTGAACATTTTTAAAGTTGTAAACTATTGTTGAATGTTTAAAATTGTGTTTAAAAACAATTTTGTATAACTTACTTGTTACACTAAAGACTGACGGTTCTGGTAATGGTCATACAATTTTTGTCCCATCTTGCCCCAATTTGACCCTAATTGACCCATTATAATAATTAATATTCCGTTCTTTGACCTGCCATTGATACAGCGCATCACCCCATTATGCCCCAAGTAATGGGGGAAAACGGGACATTAAATTAATATTATAAAGTAAAGTTTGAGTATCTAAAAACTATCAGAAACCATTGAAATTTCATTAAAAGATGAAAATATAAATAACCTTTAGTATAAAAAAGCCCCCGTAACAGTTGAATTAAGGTAACATTTTATTTATATTATCCAAAAACTGGTTATCTGTCCCAACTTGCCCCACTGTACCTACTGATGCAACGGAAAATTCATCTTCAAACGAAATCGAATGACCCGGGTGGTAAACTGAATGAACGTTTTTTGAAATTGGCCGGGAAACTCTATATTAATTTAAGTTCCTTTATCGCGATCGATTTGTATCACACTTGATGGTTAGACGTGTACTCCCACCATTTTAACGTAATTATTTTCAGACGCTATTCTAATAAAACCAAAAAGAGTTTGATTTCCTACCTTGACCTACTCCTAACCCTTTCATCTGAAGCTTGCAAAAGGCACTTGGCTGCAAAAACAAAGGAAACAAATCACAACCCAATTAGTTTTGAGGAAAACAATTGTAACAACCAATTATGGCAACGAGCCACGTCACAGTTCTCTTTTATCCGTTTTGGGGTCTTGGGGGGTTTTTTGGTGTGTTTTTTTTGGGGGGGGGGTGAGTTTTTTATGGGGGCGAGGTTTTTTGGGGTTCATATTTTCTCCTCGCCACCTGGAAAAATCGTATAGGCCTAGGTAGGGTCTATCTACGTCACTACCCTTCGCCTTTTACATAGGCCTATCTCCTTGAAATGTTGCAACCATAAAACATCTACTTGATAACTTAAATTAAACAACAATTATGAACTCCTCTCAATGCACTGCCCTTGAATAATTTCTATAATATCTAGCGCAGTGCAACATGAGGAGTTTGGTAATAAACATTTACCTCCTCTGGTCCGTAGTAGCTACCCGTCATCTCAGTCAAAGCCTCCGGGTGTTGCGACGCCGTAGCCCCGTTCAGCTCACACAACTTTCCCCGCTCCGAGTAGTTGATGGAGAAACAGCGTGTATCAGACAGACACAAATTACCACAGCTGATTGCCGAAATGCCCGTCAAGTTACGGTATCCATACCCGTATAAGATCTTGTTGGCCACGCCACTGAAATACAGACTTCGAGAGGTGGCGATGGTTCCGTCTTGGCAATGTTTAGCATCCCCGAAGGAAAGGCAGTACATGAACATCACCTTGATGAGGCGAAACATCTTCTTTCTGGTTTTGTTCTTGTTTGTTTGTTTGTTTGTTTGTTTGTTTGTTTGTTTGTTTAGTAGCAAGTTCAGTCGCATTAATCTTCCGAATGGTCGTCTTTATTGAAATTGTGTAGAACCGTTTTACAAAATAAATGAGGCAACACAAGTGGATCACAGTGGAAACAATTTCACCATGACAAGAAATATGCCCCTTAATGGATACCGTACAACGCTGTTCGGATCGTCAATGACATAGGGTTTTCCCGTCCAATCTAAAACACGAAGAGTGTTCACAATAATTAACAGCACGCACTACTAACGGTCGCTCTATTCAGTCCCTCTAATTCTCTGTGCAGAATAATATGGGGACATTGAAGCACTACGACAGCAGGCTGGGGTACCAGTTAAAATTTACATTTCACGTCATGTGATCAGCCCGGGGCGTGGATTGATAAGTTTTTTAATCTATAAAAGAATAATACTAATAATAAACAAGTAAAAACAATTTTTTTTTAAAAGGCAACAATTATTTTGCTTTTTTGTTTGAGTCTGTCTGTACGAAGTATGGACCTGGGCACAAAAGAGGCCCACACAATGTAGGGATGTGAAACACTACGTACTTGCCCATTGTTTTTTACACTGTTGAAGAGAGTGTTTTGGGGGTGGGTTTTGGGGGTTTTTTTTGTTCTTAAGTGCACAGAACAAAGGAATTTCCACCGAGTGTATGTAACATAGATCTATCTGTGTTGTGGGTAGAAGGAAGTTGAGTCAAAAGAGGGCGCTATCAGACGAAATTTGGTGCACTCTAAAAAATCCCGGGTCAGAAAATGTTCCCAGAGTCAGGGTTCGGGGGCCTGATTCATTTCTGGGTCAGCTTAACCTGGAGTCCGTGTCGATGAGACCCGGAATCCGTGTCAAAAGTCAATAGTACTACCATCGGGTACAGGTTACACGGAGTCCGGTCCAATCTTTGATATTGTTTGGCCCTTACAGTTAGAAAAGAGACTACTTTGTGTACATAGTTTTCAATTATGTTGTGTAATTTTCACAAACGACAATAATCAACAAAAGCACATCACATAACACAGATTTAGGCCTACTTTTCAAAACAATGCTAATAGGCTGTTTGTTTTATTAGCGGGAATCCCACGCTACGACCGGGTCCCGCTAGTTGAGATAATTTGAAATTCAGCGGTTAGTACCGGGGTCATAGGGAAATCTGTCCCCAGGAGATTCTGTCCCCCGTAGGCTATCAGCATGTGCTGAAGGAGGTTGATTCGAAAGAGGGCGCGAGCAGAAGAAATGTGTACACAATTTGCCGTACGGGAGGGCGGCAGAATCTCCTGCCACACCGGACAACACCTAAATTTAGACTTGTAAAAATATTATGTTGTCTATTCCATCCCTGGTCTCTTCATTGTGTACTTTCGACGATATGGCGATCGATGGTTTACACAATTACCACGTGACAACAAAGTCGTGATGTTATCCGATCACTGTAGGTCAAACGACTATTGTGTTTTATGGTATTAAAGAGGCACAGGCTCGTCATCACAAGTAGCATTCTTTAATATAGCGCCCTCTGTCATTCGCCCTCTGTCATTCGTTGTTTGTTATTGCTGTTCTGAAACAACACCCCCCTGCTTCGACGTCGTAACAGGATGGCGATGACTACAAGCAAATGCTTCCTTTAGAGGCACTGAACACGTTTGGAAAATGTCGAAGACCATTGTTCTCACTTGGTGTATCCCATCATATGCATAAAATAACAAGCCTGTGAAAATTTGGGCTCAATTGGTCATCGAAAATGCAAGAAAATGATGAAAGAAAAAACACCCTTGTTGTACAAATTTGTGTGCTTTCACATTAGGAATAAAAAATTCTTGCAAGAAGTTTTTATTATATTAGTGAGAAATTACCTCTTTCTCAAAAACTACGTTACTTCAGAGGGAGTCGTTTCCTACAATGTTTTATACTATCAACAGCTCTCTGTTGCTTGTTACCAAGTAAATTTTTATGCTAATATTTGTTTTGAGTCATTATCAAACATGTACGATACCTTTAACAACGAGTTAGCGTAGCTGCCATACAGTGGCGTAACCAGAGAAGAGGGGGATTAATAAATACTTTTCTGAATTATAGGTAGGGTCATAGATTGGCACACAAACAATTAATTGACACACAAACAATTAATAACCATAAAAACTTCATCGGTGAGGAGCACTGCAGCTGTTGACAGTAAAAACTATTTTGAGAAAGGATTCCCTTCGAAGATTATGGTTCGGATAATGTTTCACCCCAAAACATTTTAATCTGAGAAACGATTTATGCATGAATCATTTCTCAGATTTCTGAGGGTTGGTGTCCGTTCGCGAATGCCGCGGCCATCAGAGATGCGGTTGGTACTTGCTGTCACCTCGCTAAACGTGGATGGATTCGACGTTCTTGTGAAAATACCTTGACAGTTCTTTACTGTTTTCTCATCAAGTAGACACTGTAATCAGCTCAAACTTTGATTGTATCTTTCTTTGTAATTGTGTCTATAAACACTGATGAACTCGCCAAAAATAGGAGGACATGTAAGAAGTTTATAAAAACTACACCAAGACTTTTATATTTTTAGTGAATTGTTGTTTATCTATTATGTGCTTGAATATCACAAACCAGAGAGACTGAAACAAGGGTATATACGGCACCGTAAAACACTATTTTATTCACTTAAAGCTAAAACAATATTCGAAACATGTTCTTGGGGTCCTTTCCTATTCTACGCGGTGCCGACCTCTGACATGAAGGCAGATGGCAGCCAATTTCGTAACACGGCTCCCGAATAGACTGTGAAAGTCTTGCGCGTATTCGAGCTTCCGGGACCACTGTGGTCCCTTATGGAGTTTTACGTGGGCGAGATTTTGTTTCGTAAATTATTTTATTTTGACGTAGTTTATGGCTATGAAAATTATATATGATGTTGAGAATATAATACTTAGTGAAACAAAAATATGAAAGTAAAATCACTGTTCAACAATATTACGAAGAAAACCCGAGAATTTAATTTGACCTCAGCTTCCGGTTACTGCAAGAAAAAGAAAAAAAATTGTGCCCACCTCCGATTACAAAACTTATGTAAACGCTTGTTTTGGATGCGTGATAAGCCTTTTTATTGCAGTCTTGATACGGTCGTTGATGCGTCAGTTTCCTATTTAAACTGCGTCACGCGTTAATTTTACGCCCGTGCTTTTAGTAATTGCACATTATTCGGGCGTGGATTTACAAAAGTGGTTTCTGAAAAGTTAAGATCAAATAAGTGTCCTTGTCCCAGAGTTTTATTTTTATTTCAATAATAATTAACAAATTATTTGTGTATTTATTATAAAAGCTAAAACTAATTTTATAAAAGTTGTAATTAGCATTTTTGTTGTTCAGATTTTTTCTTCAGATATAATTTAAAACAAAGAGTTGAACGTGTTTTCTCGTTCCGATACGCGCGAGACTTGCAGAGTCTATTGGCGATCTTTCGCACGCCGGCCGAACAGCGTGAGGGTACACTCTAAAGACTCCAGGGTAAGAATCAAGTTCGGGGTCCCGGAGGCCTGGTCCATTTCTGGGTCAGTTTGACCTGGAGTCCGTGTCGATGTAGACTTGACTCAAGTCCCAATCCCGTGCCATTGCCAGAAAACTATTGTTTTGTGATGGTCTGCATTTCCCAACCTGTTCCACACTTGAATCAAGTCTAGTGTCCATGTGACCCGGAATCCGTGTCAAAAGTCCACATTAACCAACGGTAACAGGTCACATGGACACAGATTACGGTTCAAATCGGATCAAGATATGGAACAGGCCCACTGGGACCCCGGAATCCGGGTCAATTCTGACACGGAAGTTTTTAGAGTGCACCAAGTACTCTCCAATCTTTGATATTGTTACTGTCTGAACAAGGACTAATATACATAAATATAGTTTTACATTTTTTTTGCGAAATTTTTACAACGAAAATATTCCAAAGCACATCACATAAAACAGATTTACTTTTCAAAACAATGCTTAAAACATTTAAAAACATGTATTAAATTATAACATTTTTTTAAAGTGACATATATTGTAGGTATTCGAGAAATGAAAACCAATTTTGTAGCCTATAGGCCTACCACCCCCCCCCCCCACTTTTAATAGTTTCACAATAGTAAGACATTTAAATTACTATGTTTAAGCAAATACTTTGGTTCAGACGTCCATTTAGGTGTAAACATATAGCATGAATCTGACTCAGAAAACGATAACCTGACGTGTGTGACCTTATTGACCTCTGGGGAGAAATAAACAGCACCTCCCTGCGATGCCCCGCCCCTGTCAGATTTACACGGCTGCCCTAGGGTACTGCAGCCAGTAGACCGTGGAGAAACGTGTGTAGTACTCCTTTGTAATGTGGATTCCATATTTTTTTCAAAGCTAATACCCTTTCCAGAGGTTGTAGAGAGAGTTTGACCAAAAAAATAACATTATTTTATGTTTAAATTTTTAATTTGTTTTGGGTTAATTAGTATGTGTTTACACTGTAAAAACGCAGTGTTTTTTGTGCACAAGCTATGGGGAAAGTGTTTTCTAACTGGAGATTCCAAGCCCATGAGTCACACTGCCTGTAGGGTCATAGACCATGTCAATCGGGCCTGTCTGAGGATAGAACTTAAAGGTTTCACCTTTTTTTTTGCTAAAAACCGAACGAGTAATTAACTAAAATGTGTTTTCGGTCTACGGGCTGCAGACCGGTAGGCCATCGGAGGGTACGATTTATCATCAAAATAATTGAACGATGCCCTTACAAACAAAGAAAAGTCAACACCTTGTACACTGCGCTATTGTTCCATTGATTTCTAGAAGGTTGCCAGTCAGCAACGAATCACCAGTAGTATACAGCTGCTCGAATTCTTTATAAATAACTACTACGAATACTTTATGAATAACTACTACGAATACTTTATGAATAACTCAATATAAACAGCGATGAACTCGCCAAAAATATGATGCCATGTAAGAAGTTTTGTAAAAACTACACCAACATTAAATGCACTTTATACGTTTGGTAATTACTCAAAATATATATTAGCATAAAAACTGACTTAGTAACGAGCAACAGAGAGCTGTTGATAGTATAAAACATTGTGAGAAACGACTCCCTCTGAAGTAACGTAGTTTTTGAGAAAGAGGTAATTTCTCACTAAAATAATAAAAAAAACTTCTTGCAAGATACCTTTCATTCCTAATCTGAAAGCACACAAATCTGTACAACAACGGTGTTTTTTCTTTCATCATTTTCTTGCAACTTCGATGACCAATTGAGCCCAAATTTTCACAGGCTTATTATTTTATGCATATGTTGGGATACCCCAAGTGCGAACACTGGTCTTTGACAATTACCAAACGTGTTCAGTGCCTTTAAAAGCCCATTTGCATGATCGGCGCGAAAAAATATTTTGGGTGAAGTCTGAATCCATGCAACACCGGCAACCATCATGGCGCGTTGATTGTGTAACAATGCGGTACACAACTATAAAACCTGACATAGTTACATGTAAACAACATCATGCCGTCCATCTTGGAAGCTTGATTTATTTGTTAACTGTAGGCCTACTCGGTTTCCCAAGATGCATTGCGGTATTTATTTTAAGATGGCGCTTGTGCAGATTGGCTAATGCAGAAGTGGCTGAAAGAAGAAAAAACCGGCGAGACCAAAATAAAGATCGGCGGGGATATTTCAATCCTCAACATAAATGAGTGTTTGTGTGTATTGAACATGCAATAAAAAATTGTTCGAGGTCTCTATGAAAATACTTAAAGGGATTGTGTACGTTTTGTAACTGGAACCCACTGTTTAGTTCATCCTAGGCCTAGTTGTAGACATATACCATAAAACTAACCTTTGACAATTTCATTTCAAAAGGTGGTAGCGTTTTTGAGATATTGCAGAAAATCTGGAGCGGTTATGTCCACGCAGGAAAACTAATCTGCAGGTGGAATACAAAATCTGAGAATTAACCGTTACTGTCTGTAACGCCTCTCAGATTCAAATTTTGGGGAATAAATTTGTTTATCTTTTCCCATAACTGCAGTACTTCTAAGTGAAGAGTTTCTCAAAATGCATTATACTATCCAAAGCTGATGTACTTCTTACCAAGCAAGTTCTTATCGCCATTAATTTTCAGAGTAATGTTGTTGTTCAATCTAGAGGAACAATAACATTATGCCAATTAGTAATTGCTTTTTTAATAGTCTGATGTGTTTTGAAACCTCAATATCTTTCTAAATCTATGCAACATATTATTTCTTAATTACCCACATTTACAACATTGCAATACTATTACTACAATATCATATAATAATAATAATAACAATAATAAACTGCATTTATAAGGCGCATTATGAATCAAAGATTCCTCAGTCCGCCTAACAATAAAAACAAAAAGGCAAAAAACAAGAACATACATATATCATACATATATAAATTAAATAAATAGTGACAGTTTCACCTCGTCTATAGTTAAGTACAAGTTAGCCTACTTGTAGACTTGGTTTAGTGAAAAACAACGAAAGCTTATTATTAAAGTTGTGTCAGTAAAAATTATGTTTTCCATCAACAGTCTCTACAACCTCGTGTGTGAAGTTAGTCAATAATTCGTAATGACTATTAGCTAATAAAAGCCAAAGGATGGCATAAATTGTATTAATGGTTCGGGTTGGAGTTGACCTGTTAAGACCGACCGGAAAGGCCACCTGCCCTGATGTATTTAGGTTCGGCGTACAATCTGCGTTGTTATGCCTTTCCCTTATTCGTTTTGAGTAAATAATTGTAATGGCCCGTGATATCGAATGAAAGCATTTATTTCTTCGTTGAGCGGGATTCCAATGTGATATTTAAATCTTCCACAGATAAAGATTATGATTCAGAAAATGAACATGCCAAAATAACGACAAATGCATACCTGCGTTTCTTGGTGTTTTCACTCAAATTGGATCCCTGCATTGAGGGAGTGGTCACAAGTCGGCTGGTGATAACTTTACTCTTCCAAAACATTGGTGTTTCGTAAAATTCCATTCAGTTATAACTAAGCTACTTAAGCTATTGACGCCTTGCACAACAAGGACCGCAATTTGCGTCATATCATTTCCACCATTTTGGGGGTCAATATTCAATGTGTACTCACAAAATGGCGGACAGGATACATGTATAGCCACATGTCAGTGCGCTGTGCGGTGGTAATAGGTCAATAAAAATCGTGGTCAGGAAACGTCATGAACCTTATTGCTTATTCCGATTGCTTGTCCCAAGGTTTCATTTTGTTTCAATGTTAATTTGAACAAATTATTTCTATTATACAAAAATTGAAAATTTATTTATATCAACTTGTTATGGGTAGTTTTATTTTCAAGAATTTTGTATAATTTAAAAAGAAAATAGAAAAGTATAGTCTTCGTTCGTTTTTTTTTGTTTTCTCGTTATCGATATGCTTAAGTTTTGCACAGTCTATGGTGACATTGAAATAATTTGCAACGGAAAATAACTCCATTAGTTTGTCATTGAACATAATAGATCCCTTGCATTGGCTGCCATCGTTGAACTCAACAATGGAAACGTGCACGCGTGTACGCGCTGCGCACGGCTTTCAGCCAATGATAGGATAGGTCTTCATTGACCTCAGTGAGGGAACTGTTTGAGGCTTGTGACGTCATATGCAAGGGGTCTAAATGCGTCATTGGGAAACAGGGTGCAATTTCACAGAGCTGCTTTAGTAGAACACATTGCTTACACACTTCCTACTCATAATAAATGAGCAGAATAAATGAGCAGGGTACCAGTCGCAAATTGTACACGTGACATTATATTTTGGCTGGTTACCTCATCCTGGTAAGCATAATTTAAGCAGCTTTATGAAATTTGGCCCTGCGCTATTCGGAGGCACGCCCTCTTTGCCAACTTCTTTGTCAATATTATTTCGAACACAACTCAGAGGACGATGGACAACAGAATACCGGGTTAGTCGGGTAGGGTCTGGGTGTGTTTGCCACGATGCCTTCGTAGCATTCGTTGTCATCGTAGCTATAGTATCCACATCCAGTAGCGTACAGTTGAGCATCTCTGTTGGGTACCGAGTAATAACACCAATCACCCTCCGGTTGGCGGTAACCATTCACGTAAGCCTCTTTTAACTCTGCCAGGGTACAGGTGTGAGCCCCCAGAGCAGAACAGGCACTCGCCATTCCATCACGGTCTTCCTTGGCGTACTTCTCTTGTGTGATGATGGGGTCTCGAAGGCTCACCAGCCCAGAGCAGCACAGTGAAAAGGAATCCACTTCACTCCAGTCTGGACAACAAAACACACGACGACCAGTTGCTTCCGTTTGGGTAGATATAGACACAACACCATCATAGCAACTTGCACTCGTTGAACCACAACCTAGTACTTTCAAGTGAGCGCTGCTGTTGGGTGACGCAAACCACATCCCAACGTTTTCAAAGGGTTGACGATATCCCCTTAAGAACGCCTCTTTCAACTCAACCAAGGTGCAGAGGTGAGCTTCTAGTGCAGCGCACGAATTCATCATGTCAGTACGGTCAGAGACATCGAAGAAATCCGGTGGGACGATTGGACCCGGTAGGGCTCGATAGGTGATCCCGCTGGTATTCAACGAGACCAGAGCTAGAGGCACAGCGTACCAGAAGCTTGTGTCAGCAGGCGAGCCGTGCTGGTAGCCCGCCTGAAAGGCCTGCTGTAGTTCCCATGGTTGGCAAAGGTGGTAGCCGGCGTCCTTACATCCAGACGTAGCCGAAGAGTGATCGTTGTATGCGGGGTTCGTTTGACTTTGGATATCTGATGAAAATGATCAATAAACTTGTACTCGATCGGACTTCCTTTAGAAGATCGGCAACACAAAATTTACGATCTACACAATAATACACTTTGTCACTTTCTTCCATCTCGACTTATATTCTTCTGGCCTTATCATAGCGTATACCTCACTATAATTTGTACACGTTGTGTACCTTTTCAGCAGAACCACCGGCTGTGCCAACAGTTGATAATATTAAATTTTAGCCATAACTAATTCGGTTTCATAAGCACGCATTCAAATTCATGCATGTTTCCCTTTTATTCGTTCAAAGTAGGGTTTCTTTTTAGCTACTATTGCCTTCAATTTTGCTTATCTGCACACATTACTACGTTCTTCTCATTCAGGTTCGTTTCAGTCATTCAATTCATTTATGGAAATTCAACACTACCTTTTCTACATTCTTCATTTGAATTTCTACTACCTATTTACATTTTGCGAAATTGAATAGCTGACCCGAGCCTCTTCCTCTTGGCGTTTGCGAAATTGAACAACTCTCTCCAACTTAAATGAATTTGAATGATCGTATCATGCTTAAAATATTAAATTGAAATTGTTTAAATTTATTTACTCCTTTTGACTGATAAATGCTGGTACAACGGAGCATCCATCTTCAAACGAAATTGAATGAGCCGAGTGGTAAGATTGAATGAGTTTTTGTTGAAATTGGCTGTGAAACCAATATTAATTTAAATTCTTATCTCGTGATCGATTTGTATTGTGTCTTGAGTGTTAGACGTACCCCCACCCTTTTAACGTGGGATTATTTTCAAACGCTATTCTATTAAAACCGAAATGAGTTTGATTTCCTACCTCCTACTCCTGACCCTTTCATCTTAAGCTGACAAAAGGCACGTGGCTGCAAAAACAAAGGAAATAAATCACAACCTAATTAGTTTTAAAAAAATAAATTGGGGTAACAAAAATCAAGATGGCGGCCAGCTTTGGCACGTGACAATTTTGTTTTTCGTGCTTGCTCGAAAATATACATAGCATTTGTTTAGATGATGATTCCTTTATAATATATAGGGCCTATGCATGTTTTCATGTATTATTGGGGGGGGGTGTTCTCGTGTTTTGTCCTCGCCACCCGGAAAAAAATCGTCCTTAGAGGGGCTACCTACGTCACTATACCCTTCGCCTTTGACAGATCGGCTTGAAATGTTGCAACTATGAAAAATCTACTTGATAACTTAGAATAAACCACAACTATTAACTCCTCTCAATGCACTGCCCTTGAATAATTTGAAGAATATCTAGCGCAGTGCAACATGAGCAGTTTGATAATAAACATTTACCTCCTCTGGTCCGTAGTAGCTACCCGTCATCTCAGTCAAAGCCTCCGGGTGTTGCGACGCCGTAGCCCCGTTCAGCTCACACAACTTTTCCTGCTTCGAGTAGTTGATGGAGAAACAGCGTGTATCAGACAGACACAAATTGCCACAGCTGATTGCCGAAATGCCCGTCAAGTTACGGTATCCATACCCGTATAAGATCTTGTTGGCCACGCCACTGAAATACAGACTTCGAGAGGTGGCGATGGTTCCGTCTTGGCAATGTTTAGCATCCCCGAAGGAAAGGCAGTACATGAACATCACTATGATGAGGCGAAACATCTTCTTTCTGGTTTTGTTCTTGTTTGTTTGTTTGTTTGTTTGTTTGTTTGTTTGTTTAGTAGCAAGTTCAGTCGCATTAATCTTCCGAATGGTCGTCTTTATTGAAATTGTGTAGAACCGTTTTACAAAATAAATGAGGCAACACAAGTGGATCACAGTGGAAACAATTTCACCATGACAAGAAATATGCCCCTTAATGGATACCGCACAACGATGTTCGGATCGTCAATGTATTGTGCGACATAGGGTTTTCCCGTCCAATCTAAAACACGAATAGTGTTCACAATAATTAACAGCACGCACTACTAACGGTCGCTCTATTCAGTCCCTCTAATTCTCTGTGCAGAATAATATGGGGACATTGAAGCACTACGACAGCAGGCTGGGGTACCAGTTAAAATTTACATTTCACGTCATGTGATCAGCCCGGGGCGTGGATTGATAAGTTTTTTTAATCTATAAAAGAATAATACTAATAATAAACAAGTAAAAACAATTTTTTTTAAAAAGGCAACAATTATTTTGCTTTTTTGTTTGAGTCTGTCCGTACGAAGTATGGACCTGGGAACAAAAGAGGTCCACACAATGTAGGGATGTGAAACACTATGTGCTTGCCCATTGTTTTTTACACTGTTGAAGAGAGTGTTTTGGGGGTGGGTTTGGGGGGGGGGTTTGTTCTTAAGTGCACAGAACAAAGGAATTTCCACCGAGTGTATGTAACATAGATCTATCTGTGTTGTGGGTAGAAGGAAGTTGAGTCAAAAGAGGGCGCTATCAGACGAAATTTGGTGCACTCTAAAAAATCCCGGGTCAGAAAATGTTCCCAGAGTCAGGGTTCGGGGGGCCTGATGGGTCAGCTTAACCTGGAGTCCGTGTCGATGAGACCCGGAATCCGTGTCAAAAGTCAATATTACTACCATCGGGTACAGGTTACAAGGAAAAAGATTCCGGGTCAAACTGACCACGCAATGGATTAAGCCCCTATGAGACCCGGAATCCGGGTCAATATTCTGACCCGGGAGTTTTTAGAGTACACGGAGTCCGGTCCAATCTTTGATATTGTTTGGCCCTTACAGTTAGAAAAGAGACTACTTTGTGTACATAGTTTTCAATTATGTTGTGCAATTTTCACAAACGACAATAATCAACAAAAGCACATCACATAACACAGATTTAGACCTACTTTTCAGAACAATGCTAATAGGCTGTTTGTTTTATTAGCGGGAATCCCATGCTACGACCGGGTCCCGCTAGTTGAGATAAGTTTGAAATTCAGCGGTTAGTACCGGCGTCATAGGGAAATCTGTCCTCCGGAGATTCTGTTCCCCATAGAATATTAGCATGTGCTGAAGGAGGTTGATTCAAAAGAGGGCGCGAGCAGAAGAAATGTGTACACAATTTGCCGTATGGGGGGAGGCAGAATCTCCCGCCACACCGGACAACACCTAAATTTAGACTTGTAAAAATATTATGTTGTCTATTCCATCCCTGGTCTCTTCATTGTGTACTTTCGACGATATGGTGATCGATGGTTTACACAATTACCACGTGACAACAAAGTCGTGATGTTATCCGATCACTGTAGGTCAAACCATATTGTGTTTTATGGTATTAAAAGGCGCAGGCTCGTCATCACAAGTAGCATTCTTTAATATAGCGCCCTCTGTCATTCGTCCTCTGAAAGGAGATGTTTTACTCGGTGTTTGTTATTGCTGTTCTGAAACAACACCCTGTGCTTGGACGTCGTAACATGACGGCGATGACGACAAGCAAATGCTTTCTCCTTCTACAGTATTCGAAGATTGTTGAATGGTCGAAAAATGTGACCTGGGATTGTTGATATCCAACTGGGGATATTTTTTAACCTAGACGATTGAATATTGGTATAATTATAGTTTCAGTGTTGTTGGTCTATGATTGGTCTCGGTCTACCTCCAGTCTTTGGTTTTAATATATTACAGCGTGCAGAATGAGAGGAGACCAGTTGCTCCACAGGACTAATTGAAATATCCATTCATATTTGGATATTTCAAAATCACACATCTATGGGTTATGATCGAGCGAAGCATTAAGGGAAAAATAGCGCGGTGAGATCGTACACCACTGGGAACGAGGTTGCTGGCGTAGTTACATGTAAACGACAGCATGGCGTCCATCTTGGCAGCTTGATTTATTAGTCGGAGCAGCTATTATTGTTTTCGTCAAGATTTTCATTTGTTGAAATAGCTGTTCCGACATTGTTTTCGTCAAGATTTTTATTTTTTAGAACTTAGCTGTGTTCCGACATAATAGTCGGAACTGCTATTGTTTTCGTCAAGATGTATCTTTGTTTTTCTTCCCTATTATTCTTATTCTTTGTTTCTGTCAAAATCCCATTGGCTTTGTACACGAATTTCTTTCACCCTAAAGTCATACTTAGCATTATACTTAGGAACATTACAGAATTGGTTTTTGCTAACAAAACAGTCACGCTGGCAGTGTAAGCACTTTATATAATCCACCATATACATAAACTGATAAACCTGTAGAAATTTGAGATCGATCGGCCATCTGGGTCACGAGAAAATAGTGTAAAACCGATAACACATATGCATGTGTTATACAATGCATGAATAAAACGCTCATTAGCGATAAACTCCAATCGGAAATTAGTTTTATTTATTTCTCATCAAATATGGCATTTCAGACAGAAATATTTCTAGGGATGTTTTCTACTATCATCATCATTAGACCGTGTAAGTTTTATGTAAATCTGTGATCTTAAAGAAAATTTTAATTACCAGTTCTGTAACGTTCCTTTAATATGAAAGAGTCAGCTCCTCTTTCATAGATCATGAAGCAATCGTAAAATGTAACTAGACATTAGGTGTTTGTGAACAAACACAAAGCTGTTCCGTGTTTTTTGACATGCTCAAAAGGTTTAAACTGAAAAAAAATCGAAAATTGGCTGTGTAGTTCTTGAGATATGGCCCCACTTCACGTTGACCCGGAAGTAAAGGTCAACATTGGGTCACGGTAGCCCAAGTTCAATCTTCAATGCTCAAAGAGTCTATAACTGAAAAGAAATTGCAAATCGGGTGGGTACTTCTTGAGATCTGGTCCCACTTCCGGTTGATCCGGAAGTAAAGGTCAATATGGTGTCATGGTAACCGAAGTCAATGTTTATTGCTCAAAGGATCTATAACTGAAAAGAAATTGAAAATCGGTTGTGTAGTTCTAGAGGTATGGTCCAACTTCCGGTTGACCCGGAAGTAAAGGTCAACATGGGGTCACGGTAACCCAAGTTCAATATTCAATGCTCAAAGGGTCTATAACTGAAAAGAAATTGAAAATCGGGTGTGTACTTCTTGAGATAGGGTCCCACTTCCGGTTGACCCAGAAGTAAAGGTCATCAAGGAGTCACGGTAACCGAAGTTCAATTTTTAATGCTCAAAGGATCTATAACTGAAAAGAAATTGAAAATCGGTTGTGCAGTTCTTGAGATATGGTCCCACTTCCGGTTGAGCCGGAGCTAAAGGTCAACATGGGGTCACGTTAACCCAAGGCTAATCTCCAATGCCCAAGGAGTCTATAACTGAAAAGAAATTGCAAATCGGGTGGGTACTTCTTGAGATCTGGTCCCACTTCCGGTTGATCCGGAAGTAACGGTCAATATGGGGTCATGGTAACCGAAGTCAATGTTTAATGCTCAAAGGATCTATAACTGAAAAGAAATTGAACATCGGTTGTGTAGTTCTAGAGGTATGGTCCCACTTCCGGTTGACCCGGAAGTAAAGGTCAACATGGGGTCACGGTAACCCAAGTTCAATATTCAATGCTCAAAGGGTCTATAACTGAAAAGAAATTGAAAATCGGGTGTGTACTTCTTGAGATATGGTCCCACTTCCGGTTGACCCGGAGCTAAAGGTCAACATGGGGTCACGTTAACCCAAGGCTAATCTCCAATGCCCAAGGAGTCTATAACTGAACAATTTTTGAAAATAGGCTGTGTACTTCTTCAGATATGGGGCTGCAAAGATTAACTAATTAAAGCTTTGAATTACCGTAATTTGACACCTGATGACGTCACAGTAACAAAAATGTGTTTTTCATACTAATAAATTTGATAAGGAACACGATGGTATATAACTTATTCCAATCCAATGCCTTTTAACGAAAACCTTATTAGAACGTCCTCTCTCGGTTAGGAGTCCAATATCATGGCAGTCTTTGACGCTTGCGCAATCACGGCACAATTTGCCAGCTTGCCAGGGGGCCCGGGTCCGATTTGTCACTTCATCGTTAATTATCTTGGAAATACATTGTATCTTGATTAGTTTTAATGGTCTGGAATAACTCTTAGTGAAAGCATTCGTGTATTAAAATAAAATTTCTTTCTTTTAGGTAACTCTCATAGTCTTTGTTATTTCAATACAACTTTGCGTGCAGCAATATTTGTAAGAAACATTGAACGCTAGGGGGCGTTCCACACGAATCGATTGCGCATGCTCGCTTTTGCGATGGGTGATTGCGCAAAGTCAAAATGCTGCAATGAAGAATGAAGAGATTCAATGTTTTTGATCACATGCCGTTTGTGTAAACAGGTTTTTTTACTTGAAATGTTGTTTATGAAAATGCTGTTACACGGGTCACCAACTGTTTCAGAAACGGCTACACGTTTAAAAGAAATAATCGTGAATGCGCAGGCAGCCTTTGACGGATACACGGTTTAAGTGACAGATCTTACGGTTAAACGTTCACAATTGTATGGTTCAGATAAATGTTTAAAAATTCACTTGAAAAGTGCTGTGAAATGCTGACCATAATAATTGCGATCACGATTTGCACAGCAAACGATCCCATGCCATACACACCCTTATCGTTTCCAATTTACAGGCTTAAGTCTTTGTTATTTCATTACTTTGCGTGCAAAATTAGTTGCAAGAAACATTGAACGCTAGAGGGCGTTGCACAACAAATCGATTGCTCATAATCGTTTATTTTGCAGGCCGGGTGATTGTGCAAATTCAAAATGTTGCAGTGAAGACCCAATGTTTTTTATCGTTTGAGTGGTTGTGTTAATGGGTTTTTTTGTTAATGAAACGCGTGTTACCAACCATTTAAGATACGGTTAAACAATTAGAAAAACAACTGTAAATGCTCAGGCTTTGTAAGCCTACGGTCACACGTTTAACCATCCGATCAACCGGTTAAACATCTGCGTTATTACAGTTCGGATAAAATAATGTTAAAAAATCAACCTCAAAAAGTGTCGCGAAATTAAAAAATCAACCTCAAAAAGTGTCGCGAAAATTGGACTATAATAAATGCGAACGGTTAAGCCCGGTTCATACTTCCTGCGAATGCGCATTCGAATGCGAAGCGAATTTGACATGAATTTAACGTCACAAGTCTGTTTTCGCTGCGAATATTTGCAAAAGTTGAGCTTGGCTCAACTCTTGCGAATTATTTGTTGCGAAATTGTGACGTCAATATTCACTTCGCATTAGCATTCGCAGGAAGCGAATGAACTGGGCTTTACACATGTAACTGACCGTTTCAGAAACGGTTACGGGTTTACTAAAAAATAACTGTAAATGCATGTAAAGCTGAATGCTGTTGTATTAAAATCGTAAATGTAACAATTTTTCTACCCTGAAATGGTATTCTTGTTTTGGCTAAAACAGTACATTCATATATGAGATAAGTGTATTGTAATTTTTGCTCTTCACACCCCCAAATCCAGCACTGACCGTTTAGCCATGGAAAAGCTCATTTCTCTTTTCTACACCTAGCCCTTTCCTCAATCAATTCCTTTTATTGCTTTATTGCAACCACCAGTAAGTTTTTTGCTACACGGTGGTTTTCTGAAGTAATGCCTCTGCATAAGAAACCTAAAACATCGTTTTCCGGCGAACGGGACCCAAGCGCAAACAATTCTACCACGCCGGCACATCGTCTCAGAACACGGCGGTCTATTTTTCACGTCCACGCTGCACTGAAACCCGAATAACGATCTGATTTGAGCGGTCACAAGACGCTGCGCTGGAGAGAGACAAAATAATATTATTCTCGAGTGAGCGAACGTAGACTTGTGTCAGTCGGCGTCAGGGATGATGACTCTATGTATATTCTACAAAAAACGCAATTGAACACGGGTCATAAAGGGTTTAGGACTTGATCGCGAGTTGCAAAAAGCAAAAAACTGCACCGTTAAACTCGTATAGCGCCCTCAATCGTTTAAAAAGTTTAGAATTTGACACTTTTCGTATATAAACACAAATCAAATTTTAGGCAGTAGTACCCATGGCGTTAAATTTGCCTGAGAATTGGGTTTTTTTCTCGACTGACTATGTTTTAATAAGTTTTGATGCTTTTAAACTGACCGTCAATAAAATCTTTCTTGTTTTAAGAAACATTTGTGTACTCTAGGACGTTAAATTTGAGCTTAATTGAAAAATTATGTTTCTAGAAGTCGGATTTGTTTTCACAATCCCCATGTGTTTGAACACGGGTGAAAACGCCCGATAAATTTCGTCATGATGACGTCGTTCTGCATTTTAGGCCGGCAAACTCATCTACATTATCCCAGAAGTCTAAAACTGAAAAAAGTTTGACTATCGGGGGTATATTTTTTGAGATATGGTGGTAATAAGATTGGCTAATTAAATATTCATGTCATTATAACTAAGTAAACTAATTAATTAATTTAAGCTAATTAGAATTTACAACAACTTCATGACATAAGCTTCCTTATGATATAAGATTTAAGTCTTTCATATTCACTAAGTTTTTTTTAGGAATTAAACTTAATTGTGTACAAATGCTATGGGGATTTAGGCGGATAGAAAGAATAATAATAATAATAATAATAATAATAAAAATAATAAAAATCTCGACGAAAACAATAGCTGTCCCGACTATGCCGGAACAGCTAATAATGCAGTTCTTATATAGCGCTTTAAACTTCCGATGGGTGTCTCAAAGCGCTCAGTATTTTTCCTACAAGGTAAGTGGAGTTACGTGTTGAAGTATGAGACCTATTCCTTTACATAGCACCATGTAATGGTTTACAAGGTGCTGTGGCGCAATATGCAGCCAATCAAACCAGGAACACCGGGGCGAACCCCTTCTCTTTGCGATAAGTGCACTGGGTTCTTTTACGTGCATTACACAACACACGGGACCTAC